>CM017898.1:21208740-21693740 GCA_008369825.1 Triplophysa tibetana | reverse complement strand
TTCGGTACATAAGAATTTCTGTTTTATTTGTGAAAATCCCCAAGCAAAATTCACAAGACACCTAAAAGTTCACAAAAAAACAAATGCTGAAGTTGCTAGGGCTTTTGCCTCGCCAAAACATTCAGAGTAACTTACTGGAGAACCTTAGAAATAAGGGAAATTATGAACACAATGCAAGTGGATGGTGGATCTGGGCAATTAAAAATCAAACATTAACCGATAACAACTGATTATGTGAGTTGTATATATTGCCTTGCAATGTTCCTACGCAGAGATCTATGGAGACATGTACGAAACTGTCCTTCTAAGCCAGCTGATCAGGAACAACCAGGAAGAAATGGGAGCTGTCAGCAGGTGTCACAGGATGTTTGAGGCTCCTAACACCAATGAAAGATGATGACATCTCTGCTGCAATGAGAAGTGCTTTCTCTATTCTACAGCTGGCACAGTCATTTTTAAATAAACATAGTCAAGATCTGTCTAAATATGATTACATTAGACAGAAGCTCAGAGAGGTTGGAAGACTTCTTTTGATCATGCGAAAGGAATCTTCATTGCATACGATTGAGGATGCTGTTAAGCCTGGAAATTTTGGGATGGTTATACATGCTGTCAAAACAGTATCTGGGTATGATGTAGCAAAACACACTTATCGCACTCCAAGCCTTGCTCTTAAGCTGGGTCACTCTTTGAACAAGATATGTGACATCATACACTGCAGAGCGTTTATGGCCGAAGACAATGCAAGGATTTAGTCATCCCAGACTTTCAAAAAGTTGTGTAATTCTAAGTGGTCGGAACGTGTGTCTCATGGAACTTTAACCACTTTACACGAAGGGCATTTCAATAAACAATCCAGCCTGCCGTTTACTGAAGATGTTCAGTGTCTTCATCATCATCTTGAAACAGTCACTGAATTGGCTTCTGGGAACTTGAAGAAGATCGCATCACCACAAGAATATGGAGAACTGTGCAGATCGACTCTTGACAAAATGGAGTGGAGGAGAAGTTGCAAGGATGCAGCTTAAAAGTTTCCCAGAGAGGGACAAAACTCCTCTTCACAAAGATGTTGCGGTTGGGCTCACAAAATTTGAGCAGAAACTTTGTGCCCATTTGAGTCGAGTGGAAATAAGGGGTGAGCTTCTAATTGCCATGGAGAAAGGTTCTCTTGCAAGTCTTCAAGGTAAAACACTAGAAGAGTTTGAGATTGAAGGTAAGTCTATTGAAGTTGTTACAAATTAGATTTTACATTAGTGTATGGTTTACAGTATATTTTAGTGTTTCTAGGCTAAGTTACACACAGACTGTATATCTTTCCCAAAATAATACTTATCAGATTTCAGAATTGTCATTCTGTGTTCATTTTATTTGCTTCTAACATTTGCTATTGAGGGATATTACTGTTGTCATTACATATTTTATTTCGTATTTCTTATGGTGTGAAGATATATTTTTGTTTCATACATTCATTCATCATATGGTCTGTACTGTGAAAACAGTGGAAAGCTGTGTGCGATATTGGTGTGCTTGCAACAGGAATGTGAGTGTGTGGGGAAGAGGGGGTAGTTCAGCTGCAGTTGTGTAGAAAGGTGGGGGAAGTATGTTGAATGTTGTTTTTCAGGAATGTTTTGCAGGAAGCAAAAGGACACAGCAGAAGTTGATTGGTGGAAAGAGGACAAAACAGAAGTTGGTGATTGGTGGAAACAAGGGGGATCCCGGCCCCCCTGCAGAAGAACGATCGTCGTGACATACCAATATATGCTGTGAATATGTACTTTGGGGGGTTGTTGATTTTGGAGAGAAGTGTTGTCCAACAACCCAGCATGCTGTATTTTTTGTAATCTGGTTAATAAACCTCATTTTATTGGAAATCGTCTCCCTTCCATTTTTGAATATGCAGGACGCCTCAAAAGTCCAACAATTTGGTGACCCCGACTGAGTGGAGAGAAAGATGATTTCTGAACGAATTGACAAGTCGGGGGTGAATGAGACGGAATTAGATTCAACACATTGGGCGCCATAACAAATAAAAGGTAAGCAGAGACATAATTATTCGAATTCTGCTATTGAAAAAACAAAATTAAATGTGTTGGATTTGATGAACGTCTCACGAAAAACGCATGATTGAGGTTTATTGATCAGATAAATTTGGGTTTGAGGCCCTTGGTTCTGGAAACCATAAATTTGGGTTAGAGTCCCTTGTTATTGAAAAAACATACATTTGGGTTAGAGTCCCTTGTTATTGAAAAAAAAAAAAGATTTGGGTTAGAGTCCCTTGTTATTGAAATAACATAAATATGGGTTGGAGTCCCTTGGTTCGGAGAAACCATACAGTTGTAGAATTGTTAAATAATATTTTCTGTGATTTCTTTGGTAAATTTTTATTTTTCTATGTATTTAATCGTGTGTGTATAAAATAGAGAAAGAATGGCAGAATATGAAAGGGAATGTGAAGAATATGGAGGTACGCTGATTTTAGACCAGTGGCAAAGTGTAGTGGATATGTTACTAGCTCAGGCGGAGCCTAAGCGTCATAAAAAGGAGAATAAATGGTCATATTTTAAAACAATCCCCGCCACAAAGTCTGCAAGATCCTGAATAAAACTCTTAATATATTTTGGAGGTCGATATACCACCACACATAACACAGTCGCAGGAAAATTTGTCTCAAAAAGTTGCAACTCAAAACTGTTGAAACAGTCCACCGCTATCTCCCGACAATGAGAAATCGATTTATAAACTGAAGCTAATCCTCCACCCTTACCGGTAATCCGGGGGGGGTTTAGGAAATCACAGCGGGGAGGAAGAAGTTCAGAGAAAGAAACTGAGTCACCAGCATGAAGCCAGGTTTCTGTCAAAAACATGAAATCCAACTCACGTGAAGTGAAAAAATCGTTCAGCAAAAAGGTCTTGTTAGATAGCGATCTAACATTAATCAAAGCCAAACGAAGAGTGGAATCCTCAGTGGCCGAAGGCACCGCAAGGTTCAGCAGGCGAAGGCTCGAACAATCCACACCACTTCTGCGGGGCCAAGCCCGCGCAGGAGGAGAAGGCACAATCGACAGGTCGGCCTCAGAAGTCGCTGTAGGAAAAACAGGACGGAGCCATCTGCCTCTCACCTCCAGCGAAAGCCGGGGAACAGGAACACAGCCTCCATCGCGAGGACACACCACGCCAACAGACGAAGATACCAGGTAAGCCTTGGATCTAACCAGGACGCCACCGCGCTTTCCTCGTCGTCTCCAGCGCTTCTTGCAATGACAGTACACATAACGAACATACCTAACATTGACATCAAATTCCTTCAAAGTCAACAAACGCAGGGAGACTTAGAGCATTGGAGTAAAAATGTTTGTGCTCCTGACCAAGAAGGGATCATTAGGGATGAACAGGGTAGAGTAGCGCTACCGAAATTAGGATTAATTATCCTAATTAGACACTACCATAGTTTATCTCACACCAGTTGTGCAAAAGTAGTTCAAGCAATTAATCGATTGTATTGCATTGCCGATGTTCATAAAACAGCAAAGCTCGTTTTGGATGCATGCTTAACATGTGCTCAGGTAAATCCGCACAAATCAGCAAAGCACGATGCATTGACACATCCGGAAGCTCCTTTTCAACATCTACAAATTGATTTTACTCACATGCCGCCAATAGGTAATTTGAAATATCTTTTGGTAATTGTTGATTGATTTTCAAAGTGGCCTGAAGCATTTCCATGCGTAAAGGAGGATGCTAAAACGGTGGTAAAAATCTTAACAAAGGAGATTGTGCCCAGGTATGGCATACCTGGCACCTTGGAATCAGACAACGCGACAAGCTTCACGTCGAAGGTAACACAGCTCTTAGCAAAAGCGTTGTCTATTGATTGGCATTTTAACATTCTGTACCACCCACAAAGTGCAGGAGTCGTGGAAAGATGCAATCGAACGCTGAAAACACGACTAACAAAAGCGGTACTCGAAACGGGAAGAAAGTTGGTTGATTTATTGCCCGCAGTTTTGACGGAAATGAGAATGACTCCATCTTCCACGACAAAATTGTCACCTTTCGAGGTACTAATGGGTAGACCTTTCCCGACCCAGTGGGTCAAAGGCCGGTCTGGTCTTTCTTCCTTAGGTGACCATGAGGTGATCCAGGAAGATTACGTGACTTCCCTAGTAGAGAAGTTAAACTCTATATGTGCTGATGTTTCTTTGTGTCTCCCTCTTCCCTCAGAACAGCCTGCTCATAACTTTGTTCCAGGACAAAATGTCTTGGTGAGAAGTCTAAAGCCAACAAAGGTTGGAGAACCGAAGTACCACGGACCAGCGACTGTGATTGCCGTTACACGAACAGGAATTCTGACGGACTACCAGCCACAGTGGATACACGCTTCCAGATTGAAGTTGTGTTCTTCAGGAGAGCAGGCAAGCTCCAATTTAACATAGAATCTCAACCGGGGATTCACCTTACTGCACCTCAGGGTGGAGAAAGCACTGACTAAGCGGAGGAAAGAACTACCTTTCGTGAGGTGGGGGCCACCCAAAGCAAGAAGATAGAAGGCCCATTGAGCCAACAGTGCTGACTCCGTAGTTTCCCCTCAAGTGCACTGAGGGCCAAATTCTTGTTCTAATCGTATCAAGGGAAAATGTTATCCTAAGTGCAAAAAAACGCATTTGCAACTATCATAGTTTTTATATTAACACATATTTCTACTATGTTTTGTTTCTTTAAAGGGACACATGGTTGTTTGTAAGACCGTTGGTCTGAAAGTGGCCATTGTGAGAATTTGGGTTTGGCCTGTGTCCCATACATATTGTGTGAAATGTATTAAAATGATTATTGTTCACTTATCATATTATGAGAGATGTATTTCAATGATGATTGTGCATGCATTATGTCTAACGTTACTTAAGGTCAAGTGCTGACCTAGTTAACAGAATATGCGGACTCATGCTGCCTTATATGTACTTAGTTAACAGAATATTCAGAACATCGTGCTGCCTTATATGTACTTATAAGAAGGTCTAAGAACAAGGATATAACCCACGTGAATAATATTAATAGTTTCAATGACATAGTTACTTCCTCTTTTATGGATATAAATATTGGAACTATATTCAATAAACTTTGGACTCTGATTGAACTGCACATCTCTGTGTCTGGTCATTCTTGGTCTCCTGGATCCAGAAACTCTGAAGGTTCAATCTACTAGACTCTTCAACTTATAATAATCAAACTTAGATTTAAGGGACAAGTAAGAAATAATCTTACAGAGTGCAACCGAGCCAAGCCCGTCAGCACAGCTCTATCAGCCAAGCTGATAACGGCCCACTCCTAATATATACACACACACAATATATGAAATATGAGTACCCGAAGAAATATAAACAGATATAAACCAAACAGAATTACACACCACTCTGTAGGAAAATGATCTTAAGTGAGATTTAAATCTGGTATGGACAGGTACACAATACAGGATCACTCTTAAATTGTCATGAATGTACTGATATTGTCATGTGATTTACCTTCTAACAAACCTTCAAATAGGCAAATGATCTTCTCCATGACCGCAAGCGCTAACACTGGCATCTCAAAGGGGCACTGGAGCTGGGCCACCCACTTTTTATTTTGCGGTCTATACTTTCCCCACAGCAGGAGGGGAAAAAACCCAAGGGCCTTCAGTTTCTCCATCTTAACAAAGAAAAGCATATAAGCAAACAGACAGTGATTTCCTAGGCATGGTAACTATACACCTACTAACTGTCTTTTCAAGAAGCTTCTTGAGGTATTACCCTGAAGATGCTCTTTAAGCAATATTAAAGAATTTCCCATCTATTTTTCATTATTCAGTCAAAGTCTTCCATTTTAAAAATGAAAGTTTTGTCCTTGAAAAACATGTATGTTTGCAAAATTATATTTTTGTCTACTAAACTAATTTCAGACATTTAGGAATACACTTTCAGATCAAAAGTTTTCTCTAAAGCAAGAGAAACCTTTTACTGAAGTGTCCCAAAACTTTTGACCACTTTTGTACTCTACTGTACGGGGACCGGGAGGGGACATGCGCGTTTCACTTAGTTTTGTCGTGGCCACGAGATATTAACTCGTGGGAACGTGATAATATGATGAGACCACGACATATTATCTCGAGGGAACGTGATATTATGTTGTCGCCACGACATCAGCTTGTTGAGGTAACGACATCCTTATGTTGTGGCCACGCGATGTGAAGTCGTTCCCCATCAAGATCCTATAATGAGGGAACGACATCCGTATCTTGTGGCCACGACTTCAAATGTTGAGGGAACGACATCCATATCTCGTACCAACGACTTAATATGGAACATTGATCAACACAGAATCAACATGTATCAGGACAATTTTTTTGATTTTTAAGGCAACGCAACATTGAGGAGGAAAAAATAGCCCAAATCGAACAAGACAAGGTGATGGGACATTTATTTGCTTATAAATATGTAAGAGGCCAGTTTTTAAATGTGTTTATGTGTGTAACATCGCTCACACCACATGTACGCCACGCGATTCTTTTCAAATAAAGAATTCAGCTTGTGCTGTATTGCAGCTGCAGCCTAGTGTGTTCAAAGTCTTTAAATAACATGGAAAAATAACTAGTGTGTTGAGACGTTGGGCATGAAGACACGTATGTGTTTTAAGGAAATTCGTTCGCACTTTATGAAGCCCGTAAACAAGATAGTGCAAAATCCATACGAACTAGCCACCTTCGTTCAAATTACCCTAAAATTGTGTTGAACAAGCATATTACGTTCATATGCAATGAAACCATGCATTACGCAGAACTGGCATTTGTAAATGAGTTAGAGGAGAATAAGTGTTTAATCCCAAATTTCCATGACATTCCGCGCTATATTTTTATGCCGTTACGCCAAAGCGTGGCGGAAAAGGTTGAAGCTGGCAGAACATGTAGCAATAAAGGATTATATTGCAAGCTCTCCTCATATTTATAAACATTTTTTGGGCTGCAATAATTTTCGGAATTGACTCATTTATTTCTATTGACTTCATAAAGTTTGTCAAATTGATACACACAAGGTATTTGGATTGTCTTCTTTCTCGGGGACGCACATTTTCTTTCTACTAGTGATTGGTGTATTATATCCTCTTTTTTCCATAACATTTACATTAAGGAATTTAGCAGACGCTTTCATTGCAAAGTGACTCAAAAAAATCGAGGAAACAATGAGGTTATAAATCTTAAGGAGTCCACTATAATACAAAAACTGCTATCACAAACATTAAAAGTGCTTGGCAGTAGCCTATCTAAATTCCACATAAAATGGTTGCATTGATATTTTTTCTAATAATGTTTGTTGGATGAAATCAAACTTTTTCTGTTGGAGTTATCACTTTGAACCTATATGATTAAATCAAACTTTGTATATAATTGTATATATGGCCTAATGTATTTTTTATTCAAATCAGACGTATATACTTTATATTAAACCAATGTGTTTTCAGTCAAACAAAATACACTGAACATATTACACTCACCTAAACTGTTTTCATACGGATTTAATCTTGAACAATATTCTTGAATAAAAAATTCTTTACGCAAAATCTTTTTTTCCGAAATATGCGCTTTTTGTTTTAGACTTTATGCATACTCGATAAGTATTCAATAAATTGGTAATGAAAACAGGAGTCCAGAGTAGTTTCTTTCAAATTTCGAGAAGTAAAAAATTATTTTATGTATTTAATTTAGCAAAGTAATTGTATTTTCCATCTTTAATGCATATGGAACACCTACAGTCGTGGCCAAAAGTTTTGAGAATTACATAAATATTCGTTTTCAAAATGTTTGCTGCTAAACTGCTTTTAGATCTTTGTTTCAGTTGTTTCTGTGATGAACTGAAATATAATTACAAGCACTTCATACGTTTCAAAGGCTTTTATCGACTATTACATGACAGTTATGCAAAGAGTCAGTATTTGCAGTGTTAGCCCTTCTTTTTCAGGACCTCTGTAATTCGACTGGGCATGCTCTCAATCAACTTCTGGGCCAAATCCTGACTGATAGCAACCCATTCTTTCATAATAACTTCTTGGAGTTTGTCAGAATTAGTGGGTTTTTGTTTTTCCACCCGCCTCTTGAGGATTGACCACAAGTTCTCAATGGGATTAAGATCTGGGGAGTTTCCAGGCCATAGACCCAAAATTTCAACATTCTGGTCCCCGAGCCACTTAGTTATCACTTTTGCTTTATATGCCATAAGGCACATCGTGTTCCATCGTGCTGGAAAATGCATTGTTCTTCACCAAACTGTTGTTGGATTGTTGGAAGAAGTTGCTGTTGGAGGGTGTTTTGGTACCATTCTTTATTCATGGCTGTGTTTTTGGGCAGAATTGTGAGTGAGCCCACTCCCTTGGATGAGAAGCAACCCCACACATGAATGGTGCTAGGATGCTTTACTGTTGGCATGACACAGGACTGATGGTAGCGCTCACCTTTTCTTCTCTGGACAGGCCTTTTTCCAGATGCCCCAAACAATCGGAAAGGGGCTTCATCGGATAATATGACTTTGCCCCAGTCCACAGCAGTCCATTCACTATACTTTCTGCAGAAGATCAATCTGTCCCTGATGTTTTTTTTGGAGAGAAGTGGCTTCTTTGCTGCCCTTCTTGACACCAGGCCATCTTCCAAAAGTCTTCGCCTGACTGTGCGTGCAGATGCGCTCACACCTGCCTGCTGCCATTCCTGAGCAACTCTGCACCGGTGGCACTCCGATCCCGCAGCTGAATCCTCTTTAGGAGACGATCCTGGCGCTTGCTGGACTTTCTTGGACGCCCTGAAGCCTTCTTTACAAGAATTGAACCTCTTTCCTTGAAGTTCTTGATGAACCTATAAATTGTTGATTTAGGTGCAATCTTAGTAGCCACAATATCCTTGCCTGTGAAGCCATTTTTATGCAACGCAATGATTGCTGCGCGCGTTTCTTTGCAGGTCACCATGGTTAACAATGGAAGAACAATGATTTCAAGCATCACCCTTCTTTTAACATGTCAAGTCTGCCATTCTAACCCAATCAGCCTGACATAATGATCTCCAGCCTTGTGCTCGTCAACATTCTCACCTGAGTTAACAAGATGATTACTGAAATGATCTCAGCAGGTCCTTTAATGACAGCAATGAAATGCAGTGGAAAGGTTTTTTGGGATCAAGTTAATTTTTATGGCAAAGAAGGACTATGCAATTCATCTGATCACTCTTAGTAACATTCTGGAGTATATGCAAATTGCTATTATAAAAACTTAAGCAGCAACTTTTCCAATTTCCAATATTTATGTAATTCTCAAAACTTTTGGCTACGAATGTACATGTCTTTAAATTTTTATTTTATTTTTAGTTTGATGGGAGATCTCGTCCTTTTCAAGATACGACATTAGATTAGATTAGATGATTAGATTCAACTTTATTGTCATTACACATATACAAGTACAGTGTAACGAAATGTAGTTTAGGTCTAACCAGAAGTGCAATTAGCAAGTGCAGATATACAGTGTGAATAAATACAGAATACAATTTTAGGGAAATACTATACAAATGTTGTACGAAAAATATGACAGTCGGTATGTACTATGAACAATATATACAGAAGGCTATATACTGTGAACATTAATGTACAGGTGGTTATGAACAGATAACAATATAGACAATACAATAGTGCAAGTGACTTGAGTGTGCATTAATTACAGACATTAGCTATTAAAGTTACAGTGCAGTAGATGAGTTAATGCGGTTATTAAAGATACAGTGCAGTACATGAGTTAATGCAGTTGTTGAAGTTATAGTGCAATACATGAGTAGATGCAGATAATACAGTTACAGTGTATTAGATGAGTTAGTGCAGTTATTGAAGTTACAGTGCAGTATATGCGTTAATGCGGTTATTAAGGTTACAGTGCAGTAGATGAGTTAATGCAGTTATTGAAGTTACAGTGCAATAGATGAGTGGATGCAGTTAGTTATGCAATAAATGCAATAGATGAGTTACAGTGCAGTAGATGAGTTAATTCAGTTATGGAAGTAGTTTATTAGTGCAAATGAGCATTCAGTGTAATATTCCTGGTGTGCAAGTGAGCAGTATAGAGTGGAAATGATGCTATGTGTGTGTAAACAGTCCGGTAGAGCAGATAACATGAAGTACTGGTGTGTACAGTTCAGTCATGGATGCAGCCCTGTTATGCAATGTAAACAATGTAGTAGCAGCGTTAAAGTTATGAGGGTTAGTGGAATCAGTGGGGAGCAGAGTTCAATAATGAAACAGCTCTGGGAAAAAAGCTGTTTCCTAGTCTGCTGGTTCTTGTCCGGAGGCACCTGTAGCGCCTACCGGAAGGCAGGAGAGTAAACAGTCTATGAGCGGGGTGAGAAGAGTCCTTGAGAATGCTGCGAGCTCGACGCAGACAGCGTTTCCCCTGGATGTCCTCAATGGAAGGTAGTGTAGTCCCTGTGATGCGCTGGGCTGTTTTCACCACCCGCTGCAGTGCCTTGCGCTCAGCAACAGAACAGTTCCCGTACCAGACTGTGACACAGTTGGTCAGGATGCTCTCTATCGTGCAGCGATAGAAGTTCACCAGGATAGTTGAAGACAGTTGGTTCTTCTTCAGTGTCCTCAGAAAGAAGAGACGCTGGTGAGCCTTCTTGACCAGGCATGAGGTGTTGGTGGTCCAGGACAGGTCCTCCGAAATATGGGTCCCCAGGAACTTAAAACTGGAAACACGTTCAACAGCCATCCCGTTAATGTGGATGGGGTCGTGTGTGCCTCCTTTCGCCTTCCTGAAGTCCACGATGATCTCCTTTGTCTTGGAGGTGTTAAGGAGCAGGTTGTTGTCTGAGCACCATATGGCCAGGTGCCGTACCTCCTCCCTGTAAGCAGTCTCATCGTTGTTGCTGATGAGACCAATCACTGTTGTATCGTCTGCGAACTTGATTAAGGAGTTAGATCCATTCACAGGCCTGCAGTCGAGTGTGAAAAGGGAGTAGAGAAAGGGGCTCAGTACGCAGCCCTGTGGTACACCAGTGTTGAGGGTGATGGTGGTTGAGCAGATGTGGCCTAACCTAACAAGCTGAGGCCTGTTCGTCAGGAAATCCATAATCCAGTTGCAAGGGATGCGGAGATGCGCATCTGCCATCAGATGCGGAGTCTTATTGGAGACCATACCAAATAAAAATATTTAGAGGATCCTTTCAGAGAGTATTTGATTTTCTACAATTTCAAAAATAACATCACATCGCTGGCGCCGAGTCAAAGTGAAACTAAAGGTGATTTAGATTTCCAATCGAGTGGAATTCTTCTCAGAGCCTAAAGGCATGTAAAAGCACAGGCATCTTCAGTTTTTAGACATGACCACGGCTGTTTCAGACACCCCAAAAACAGCCATTTTAAAACTAGGCCCGATATCCTTGGCAAAGGCCTCAGACAAAATTTAAAATATAGTTGTACAGTAATCAAACAGACCAGGGCAAGCCCAAAACATATGAACCAAGTCTGCTTTAGCACAGTGGCAATGCTCACATGTGTCCCTTACATTTGTTTATATCTTTGACAGCTTAACCTTACTATAGTGGAGTCTGTGAAGAATCTTAAATTAAATTAAACCTGAGCGAGTACAAGAAGTTTTCCCGTTAACTCCGAGTAATGCCTTGTTCCAGGTTGCGTCTGATATACAGTGTCCGTTGCCGATTCCTTTGTCAATTCTGGACGGATCTTATCTAGGTAGATATTTTTTATTAAAATTAAAGCGTTATGTACATGTACCTTGGAAATTGCTCTTTTCACATGCAGGGGAATGTTTTAAATTGCATTAAATTCTGTGCTGGGAGGAGTGGAAGAATACATGGGACAGGGGCATTTGTTAAGGTCAATAATTGGATTGCCAAATTAGCATATCTAGCAGATAATTTTACTAAACTGAACGTGTTGAATCTCATTTTGCAAGGCAGGGACACTACGATTTTGAAACTTTATGACCGAGTTGGTGGTTCTCAAAAAAGCAGAGCTGTGGAAGAGACTGTGTGCAGAGGGCGATTTTATTTTTTCCTCAGTTTGATAGCTTCGTCGCAAGTGAGAATATGGAGAGGAACACAGTAAAAACATTTCTGGATGGACATTTAGCTAACGTGATTTCTATTTCAAGTCATACTTCCCTGATTTAAGAGAGGTCTGAGCAACTGGATTTGTTTAGAAACCCATTGACACTTTCCCAAAGCAACAGTGTCAAACTACTCGTTCAACTGAGGAAGGAGCTACTGGATTCATCCACAGACCGTGGGTTTTCTACTTCTGAAAACTGATCCCAGAGTTTTGGGTGTGTGAGGGGAGAACACCCTGTGCTAGGGAAAAGCGCTTTGGAACACTTACTCCCATTTGGCTCTGCCTACCTCTGTGAAACCTCATTTTCAGCATTGACTCAAATAAAAACGAAACAAAGAAAGTCTTTGCCTTAAAAATAGTCTGATAACAGCAGTAGCTTCATGCCACCAAGAATGTCAAAGATCTTAAGTGGAGGACCGGCCTATGTATCCCATTATAAGGCTCACTGACAAATTGACACAATTGGGCTCACTAGACTTACATCAAGACTTGTATGAAAACTGAACTGTTAGTTAAAACACACTAAAACTTAGTTGAAAATTTCCGTTTAAAAAAATGAACACAAAGAACTTTTACTGAACTGAAAAACATCGATTTACCTTTAACTGTTATGCCAATACTTAAAGATTTACATAGTTGTGTAAAGCTACATACAGAAATTTTTATAAGCAATAACCTGGCTTGGTACATCAGATATAGTAACTGTTGGTCTCTCATTTCACTGTAATTTAAAGCAAAACGTTTTGTGGTATAAAAATAAGAGAGGAGGAGGCAGAAGCAGGGAAAGATAGTGCCAATGACTCTGATGGCCAAAGTGGAGTGTCACTGGACATGTTCAGTGAACCTAACCTGGTAGGGAGCAGGTTTTATTCCGCAAACCCAGGGTTTGTTACAATCTCCGACCCTTTAAGAAGCGCGAGCAGTATTGAAATTGCATACGCCATTTGTTTATTGATTCGTTTACCTAATCATGAGAGAATTGTGAGGCCCCGTTTGGACGTTTTATCTTAACTTTTAAGGCCAGTTTAAGAAGTATATTTAACATTTCCCAATCAGGCATCCTACTAGCAAGAGCATTTTATTTCTTTAAACTTTCCTGAATGAATGATGTTCTTGTTTTTCTACGACAGCGTTTTAGTGCCACATTAAAAATAAAATAAAAACAAGATTTCGAGAATAAAGTCTAAACGTTACGAGAATAAAGTCTAAACGTTACGAGAATAAAATCGAACGTTTTATACGTATAATTACTAATTATAACTCCGTGGTGATGCGCCAAAAGACAAAGAATTTCCTTATGGCTAAATCCTAATCTAAAGTAGGATTTAAGCAAATCCTCAACAGCATTTGTTTCTAGAAATTTTTCTCAAAATATTACTAGTTTATTCTCGTTTTACTAAGAGTTTATTTTCGTAACATTTCGACTTTATTCTCGAAATCTTTTTTTTTTACGTGGCACTAAAACGCCGTCGTATATTTCATATTCAGCTGCTGCCAAGATCTTTTAATTGCAGAAGTATAGCACCTACACGAGAGCGAGAGAGTTAAATATAATTCCCATTTTCACAGTTTCAACAAAATAAATATAAAAGTGATTGACATAAACTTGCGCATTAACACGTGAAGCATTTTTTTCCCACGCTAACTCGCTTTCTTTTGCTGCTGCTCTGTTACTCTTTTTTTCTAAATATGTGCTCATATTCACCGTATGCTTGTAACAGTACCTTCAATTCGATTGGCGCGAAATGAACAGAGCGCTTTTTGTCACGTGCCGTTGCCATGGAGAATCATGCTATCTTCACTCAACTGATGATGGCTTTTCATCGCCATGCTGCATGCGCATAACCTAGTCTGAACTTACTCCGTTCAATCCACTCTAACTCAAATCAGCTGGTCTGAAACTGAAAACTCAGAGTAGCGATTCTCTGAGTAAAATCAACTCAGAGTTCAGATTCTAACTCTGTGTTGGTTGAACTTCCTTATTGAAACGGGCCCCTGGTTACCGCTCCAAGCATATTGTGTTCTGCATTTTCATTCCTGACACTGAACATGTCCATGACTGGGTTTGGTTTTAGTGGTTTCTCCAGCACTTCTGATAATAGTTGAAAGACAGAATTCCATTGCTTATTAGTAGGGCTGTCAAAATTAACGCGTTAACGCGAGAAGATTAATGTCTGGAATTAACGGAGATACTTTTATTAACGCATTACCGCCATGTTTTACCCACAATTCAACCCCCGCCGCGTTCATTCCTCGTCGCGTAAGCAGCATGGGTGACACGAGCGAGCTGGAGGTGTCGGAAGAACCCGTTGGCCCTCTGGATGAACAAGAAATGTAAACTGATTAATATTGTCGAGGACACGGGCCTCGCAGAAGTTTTGAAAGCGGCAACTATAGACGCATTCTACAAGCTACCGTCGAGAGGCACAGTGATGACTAAAATCAACTGACGCTAAAAAGAAAACGAAGGAAGAGGATTTGGCTTCCGCGGAATATGTTGCTTTGAGAGGAGACCACTGGACCTCCGTTACTAACAACAATTATCTGGTTGTGACGGCGCATCACATCACTAAAACCTGGAAAGTAATGTCGTTTGCATTAACCTTAATGAAAATAGAAGAGCTTCACTTTGTAGAGGTATGTGCTCAACAGTTTCAAATCGTGGCACACAAGTGGAGAATTGAAGAAAAAAAATAGATTTTCTCGAAAAGAAAAAATGTTACAAATCACCTATTTGCTAAGAGCAATGGCTAAATTGCCAAAGTTGTTTAGAATTAAAATAGTTTTTTGGATTTGACAATAATAAAAAAGATGATACAAATGTAATATCCGCTTCTTGTCATTTATCTTTCTGTTCTGAGAAGAAACACAGAAAACGTGAATTTTTCAATCATATTTAGTATTGCGATTAATCGAAATTAATTCAAGAAACCTTGTGATTAATTAGATTAAAAATTTTAATCGTTTGACAGCCCTACTTATTAGGTATATTTATTTCAAGATCTTACCACGGCTCTCTTATGCTGTAGTGAGACATGCGACACTATCTGTGATAGTTTATTACATAAAATGGATATTCTTCCTTTTATAAATAAACTGTGATAGTGAATCCATTTGTGAATTTGTTGGCTGGTTTGGGAAGGATGAGAAATTCTTTTGAGTAAAGCTGTGAGGTAAAAGAAATGGGCATTAAGAAGAGTTCATTTTTACTGCAACTGTTGAATTGTTAGATGATGAGGCAGACCCATCCCACCTTCTGCTTTAGTTCTCTGCATGTATATCTTAATTCTCAGAGTTTCTTTATTCCAAATGAACGGAGTAACCATTTTAACAAAATTTAAAAAAAGGACTTGTATATTAATATATATTGGAATACATCAATATATGAAGATATACTTATGTGAGATACTCATTTTGGGAAAACTTTAAATTGTAACTCATTGCTACCCCACTGCCCAAGTGTTTTGCGACACTACTGAAATCACAAATTTTCCACAGTTTACTTCATAAAGTTGTGAGTGTTCTGAGACAGAGGAACAACTTATAAATTCTGGTTGAATAATGTGCTCTCAGAAGAACCAGACATGTGTTGTGAGGTGTCCTTATAAAGCTTCAATCTAATAGTGTTTGTATGAGACACAGCTGCTCTCCAATGTCCAGTTTAATGAGTAATTAGATGTGTGATGTCATCAGTTCTTCCTTCACCAATGAGAACACATAAGATCTGATGATGATGATGAGCAGCAGCTGTACACAATCAAAAGCTCTTGTACTTCAGCACTTAAATACACTGACTCAACACACATATTCCAATTCTAGTCATTATACACTCAGATACAATATAATCCCAATATTGTTCATGTTTACTAAATAAGGTCATGTAAGACATTCACATCAAATTAAAATCAAACTTTGAGATGAAAACTTTGTGTCTCAAGTCCATGGCTTTCAAAGACTGGGTCACATATGTAATCTACGATTACAGACATCAGCTCTAAGATTTGCATTAGCAGTATGTTTACAGTACAACTATACTTTTCAACTGCAGCATATATTATTTAAACTGCAGTTAATATTGTGACTGTAGTTTAAGGCACCTCAAAGACTCATCTAAAAGTCACCTATAAGTTCATGAGAATGATTTTAGACATTTGTTATTATTGTTTATGAATGTCTACATAAATAATCTGCAGTAGGTCTCTAAGGTGCAGTTAAAACATTTGATGGAAACACACAGCAGATCTTTACTATATACAGATTTATTGGTGTGCATGTTTTTCTATTTAATATCATTCAGGGTTTGCAGAAACACACTAACATGACTTATTATGAAAATGAAAACAATTTCCATCATAACTTTGTTTTCTAACATAGCAATTAATATTTGTAAGATATCTGAGCTTGTATGTATTAAGCTTCTGTACTAAAATGTGAAGTGAAAAGGATTATGTGATTTTATTCCTATTCCTAAACTTAAAAATGCTCATCATATATCACACGTTAGCATGAGTGATGTGTAATTTGCCATTTGGTAGAAGAATGGTCCTTTGGTCAGTTGGTTTAATGTGGCTTTAGGCAGAATAGTGGTCGTTGCATCAGTTATGCTCATCATACAACAGTGTTTCTCAACTCCAGTCCTTGAGGCCTCCTCCCAGAAGGTTTTAGATGTCTCTCTCTAAATAAAACACCTGACTTAACTCATTAGTTGGTTAGTGTGTTATTGGTATTACTAGTTAACTTGCTTATCAACATTTTGAGAGGGGCTGATGAGTTTAATCAGGTGTTTTATTTAGGGATACATCCAAAAAGTTCTGGAAGGGGGTGGGGACTGAAGCTGAGAAACACAGATGTAGAATATATGAACTTAAGTCAGTTATGCTCATAATATATCCCATGTCATTAGAGTGATGTGTAAAGTGCCATTTGGCAGAATAATGGTCCTTTGGTCTGGTTCTGGAATACTGGCTCAGTATACTGGCTCACAGCCCTCTTGGCTGAAGGATTGATGGGAAGGTGTTAAAAGGCACAGGCCAGTGCATGTATGTGAAGGTGAGATCAGTTCCATCCCTATACTACAGTCATTTAGACCAGACGATGGCTTTATGCAACCGTCTTAGATTCAGTCATTGGGATATATGTTCCTGATTTACCTTACAAGCCACATTATATTTCGGCATATTAAATATTAATGATTTTATCAAGACGCATCATCAGTAGTGTATCATGTAATCTTCAGGTGTTTCGGCCTCTGAATTCTGTCACCTGAAGTTGAAGTTATTCAGGTTTATCAAATTTAGTATGACATTTAGAAAAAAAAATGTCTACTGTCCCAGAATCCATGTTGAACTGTACAGCATTGTTTTGAACCCTCAAGTCCCTGTTTATTTGTGTACGTCTAAACGCTGCCACCCAATCCCTGGTAAGATATCTTTAGGTTCGCTGTTAAAATGGCAGTCTGAACCATAGACTGTATTAAATATGGACGTAGTGTCCGTGACTTCACCCAGAGGTTTGCTAGAGTAAAAATGAAGCCCATGGGTCATCGTGCATAATCGAAAATGGGCAAAAAGGCGGGACTTGGTTAGAGCGGAGGCGCTTGGTTTGCTGAAACCACTTGTCACTCTAGTGGCCACACACCTAATTTGTAGAATTTTATGGCTTAATATAAGCTAACGGGTGAGTTATAAAAAAATACACCCTTCATGATAAAAATTGTATAGGCTGTAAACTTGTTATTTTCTTCTGTAAAGTTGCCCATTTTATATGGAGCTCAATGAGATTCTACCGTCTTTTGGAGCCAGCCTCTAGCGGCAAGTCAATAAATTAAAATTAAAGTCACTTCCATATTGGTTTCACAAGAGAGACCGGAAGATTGCCCCTTGGTCTGAACGCTGAGCAAACCAGGGGCCAACGTCACCAAAAAAAGCAACATGACAACAGAAAGCGCTTTATAGCGAGGGTCTCTCTCTGCTCTTCATACAGTGGATTTACTTATTTGCTTTAATGTGTAAATAAGTATCAATTGATACAAAATTAAATGTACCAATAAACAAACAAATTAATCAGTAAATGAAAGGATAAATTGATGAAACAACAGAACTAAATCAGAAATAATAAAAATCGTATGTTCTCACTCGTCATGAGTACTGTAGTGATGAGTGGGAGACGTCATGGTCTATAGGACACTTGTTAGTCGATTCGAACTCCGCTCGGAGCAGATTTGGACAGGAAATGCTACACTCCAAAATTGAACCTTTATTACCTTTGTTTCTACATTTGTCTGTATTTATTAATCTCTTTATTCATGCACGTTATTTACACATTTTATTAAGTAATTTCTTATCCTCCATAGTAAACTACCATTAGTGAGAACATGTAAAGAAAAGAATCTGCTCTGATGTAATACATGGCCACTATGGTTGATGTTACTGATTTAAGTATGGTGGAGATGTATTTTGATATATCTAATTCACTGTAAAGAAAAATGGTTTATACAGTTATACAGTTTTCATAAAAATGCACAGGGAAATGACAATATCACACTCGGGGTCCTAAATTGCTCTCCTGAAATCAAAGAACATCCAAATGAATGCAGCCTCTTCACATACAGGATCCTCTATAAAAGCAAATATGACATTTTAGTCTCTGAGATGGTCTCTGCGTGATAACATTGTGTGGCATGAATGGCTTTGTTAATAAATCAATGAATGAATGAGGTACTCACTTGTGCTTTAAAAGGGGAAGAAGATCGAAATAAACTCGGGATTTACCAAAGAAAACCTGCTCCCAAGCAGGTTAGGTTCACAGATTAAGTTACTATGGTTACTGACTCTGAGTATAAGTCACCTCTCTTATAAAAACGTGCTTGAGTTACCCCGCTTTCTTTAGTTAATGTCCCCCAAGTCTTTTAAACACCCAAAGCTACTCTTTAAATGATCTTTGTTGTTAGTTTTTTTTCTAACTCCTCCCATAGATGGCTTTACCTTTAGTCTTCATCTTCTCCTTGTTTTCATTTCTTTTATAATTTGTTTTTCTTCATCACTGATAGAATCTTCATCTCGCTCCATATCTTCCTCCAGGGCGTTGAATTGTCCATCTTTAGCCGATCCGTCAATTTCTTTCTCCGCCTTCTCCTCAAAAGTGATCTGTGTCTCTGTCTCCTTCTCTTATTGTTTTTGCATATTATATGTGCTTGTGTTGAGCATTATGTTCCTCTGTCTGTTCATCGTTGTCTTTCTCTCCAACAGCTTCTTCATCTCTTATCTCACTTGTGTCGTTATCCTCTTGCTGTACTACGTTGTCTTGCTCTCGTCATTGTCAAAACTGCATTGAGTATGACAATTACAGATATAACACGTTTTTACAGTCCGGCCACTTGACCGTGTTACAACCCCTGGCAAAATATCTACTTTCTTTGTGTGTACATTAATGAGGGAAAAAAAGAATTTAAATGATTTTATCAAATGGCTGCAATATAACAAAGAGTGAAAATTTAAGGGGATCTGAATACTTTCCGTACCCACTGTAAGTTGGCAGGTTTAGGAAGGAGACCACAGTCTCACTGTGTTCCCGTTTTTATATTTTTGTCCATCTAGTATCTTCTCATCCCACATTGTCAATTCATATTCCCTTGGGCTCTTGCACATACAGCCGATTACTTCTCCACATTCTTCCTTTACAGGTGCTGGTCATATAATTAGAATTAACCATCAACATTATTCATCGGTGACACTGCAATTAATAACTATTTCAGGAGAATAAGATGGAGAGAAGCACACATGTATTAATAACTCATTGTATCAGTACCTCAAAAGGGTTGTAGACTAACAGATTGTAAAAATGAAACATTGTGTCTCAGTCCAGACCTGGTGCAGGTGAGCAGTTTTAGGCCGGGAAATTGCACACTGCTAAATTAAGAAACCACATGCCTATCTTTCAACCCTATTTTTTATGTATTATACTTTGTAACAATAACGTGCTGGTAACTCTTTATTACATCAACAGTGCATTGTTTTTGTTCAAAATAAACAAAAAAGTAACAAGAAACAAATAACTTAAGCAACATTCCCTGATGCTCAAGAGGTCAACACCATATAGTATACCGTGCAAAAGTCTTACCCAACAAAATGTTTTGAGCCAGTTTTTTCATATTTTGCTGTAGTGTGTCTGTAGGAAATGTAAGCCTAGCATTCCTTTTGTTATTATTTGTGAAAATCAAGTGACGTTTCTGTATGTACAGGGAGTCTGACAACAATGCTCCATACAGAAATTTTGTCTTGTCATCGTCTAGACTGAAGACTGAAGGAGAAAAATTATTTTCTCCTTAATGTAATAAACAGATCAGATGATGACAAGAACACATCTCTGTGTGGAGCATATCTATTGTTGTCAGACTCCCTGTACACATACACAAACTCAGTTGGTCTGAACACAACATAACGTTACTGTGAAATGACCACATCAAACGTGACGTGCTAACATGGATGCAGCTATGAAGCCGCCGGGTTTGCTTCAGGAAAAAAATAATTTTAAGAAGCTTTCCAATGGAAACCTCGATAAGACTAAGGTTGTTTGCACCTTGTGCAATGTGGAATTGGTTTACTGTACGGAATTGGTTTACATACAGTTGGTTTAAAAAAAAAAAAAAAAACTTTTTCAACTTTAGTTGAAACCAGTAACTTTGTATTGGCACCTAATGTATTATGGCTCCTGTATGACATATCGCTTGTTGCTCCCTAACTCTTTGTAAGTCGCTTTGGATAAAAGCGTCTGCTAAATGACTAAATGTACTGTAGGAGCTCTTCCAGTCTCAAGTACCACCTAAACACAAAGCATCCCTTAGCTAATGAGGAAGTAAACACAAGTACATCTTATTGAACATAATTTAATTTTCATCACAAATTATCATAGTAGAACAGCTTTCTCAAGCAGTTTGTGATGCATTTTGGAAACAGGAGATGAGCCCCTGGTCTAATGCGCCACCTGGCTTGAGAAACCCATTCACAAAGACTTACTTTTAGTCATTATTTGGGTAGCACACATATTCTGAATGCCTTCGGCAGAATTCAAATGAGCCATTTTAATCTAGATTAATTCCAAGATTAATCTAGATTAAAAAAATTAATCTATGCCCACCACTAGAAAAAATCATTTGGAATTTGCTCACCACAACACAGCTGGACTTTAAGCCATAGTTTTACAGGCCATATATAATAAAAACAAAATAAAACCACATACATAATTCGATTGCAAAAATGGATAGGATCATGGAATGAGGCTACCACATTATATGATGATTACGTTTATCATCCATAATTAACAAACATTTCTTGCTATAACTAATGTGCCAAAAAAACAGAGATGTGTATGGCAGAAAAAGTGTTTGTGGAGTTGTTTATTCGTCCTCTGCATGGTGAGATCAGTGATTATTGTACTTTAAGATTATTTATTACTTGTCCCTTAAATCTAAGTTTGATTATTCTAAGTTGAAGAGTCTAGTCGATTGAACCTTCAGAGTTTTGGGATCCCGGAGACCAAGAATGAGCAGACACAGAGATGTGCAGTTCAATCAGAGTCCAAAGTTTATTGTATTAATGGGTAATATTTATATGCAGAAAAGAGGAAGTAACATTGGTCATGGAAAATAACCAGACATTGGTATCTCCTTATTAGGGTAAGACATCATATATTTCAGCATCTAGAGCATTCAAAGACAGTATGTCATCAAGGTTATCACTTGACTAGATTCATGTCATCTTGACCGGTCCGGACATGTCCCTTGAGTAGTACTCCTCATGAGAAAGCTCAGCTACGTGATTTCTCAAAGCCTGTTATCAGTTTATGTATTGTTAATATTATTAGACATTAAGTGGGAATATTCTGTTAACTAGGCCCGCACTTGACCTTAAGTAACGTTAGACATAATGCATGCACAATCATCATTGAAATACATCTCTCATAATATGATTTGTGAACAATAATCATTGCAACACATTTCACACAATATGTATGGGACACAGGCAAAACGCAAATTCTCACAGATTTCAACAGTGATTTCATCAGTGATTGTGCCTGTTGTGGCAGGGGTACAGATCCAGGATCAGCGTCGCCTAGGAAACGGCCCTGCAGCTAATGCTGATCGCCTACACCTGAGGCTGATTATCTACCGGGCATAGAAGCCATGTGCACAAACCACTCTGGGGCTTGTTTCTCACCCAGACTAACACTGTGTCTTTTCTATCCAGAAGACTTGAGGGAATGAACAGCAAGGAGCCAAATTGCATGAGTACGGAAGGCAGATCTCACCACAAGCACCCCGGTTGTCACTTTTGGACTTGTTCACCATTTGTCACAATAAATTCCCTTCCGGGGTTGTTTACACCTGCCATCTTGTGTCCGTTGTGTCTCTTACCCTGCCACACTGTTATCCCATTAACACTACACGGCATAACTTTTACTCTTCCTACTTTGCATACATATTAACACTATGCAATGTCTTTGCCAAAAAAAATGCTGCTGTGTTTTTAACCAATGGCTGGATCATTGTTGTTACCCAACCGTGAGAACAAGCTTACATTTGGGTTGAAATAACCCAACCATGTGTTCAGTCCAATATTGACCAAGCCATGGGTTAAAAACACACCAGCATTTTTTAGATGGGGATTTATTTTAACAGTGATAAACAGTAAATATAAACTCTACACAAAACAAGTTAATTTTCCTTCAGATACAAGTGTATGTTCTTTGTGCTTATTTAGAAAAGTTACGTTAAGTCAAAACTGATCAGGATAATGTGTATTGATGTTGAATTAATTATTACTTTTTGTGTTTTTAATATTCAGAAAGATTTGTAAGTCTTTGCCAAAGGTTCTATATTCTGGGTTTTTGTGAATTACCATTATGCAAAAGAGTGGCTATGCAAAGGCTGGGCTGCATATTGTTGATTCTTTGCTGGATTTTGTTTGATTTAAATTATTGTGTATCTTTTCCTGCTAGTGCAGCCATAATATCTTTCTGTACTACTGCAAGTGAAGTTTCTTTTTAAATTATTACACATCGTAAGTGAATAATAATACATTAAGTGATCATTTACTCACACTCTTGTCATTTGAAACCTGTATGACAGAACACAAAAGAAGATATTTTGAAGGATGTTGGTAACCAAACAATGGCCGTACCCATTCACTTCCAGTGTGTGGACACAGAACCAATGTCAAGTCAATGAATAATGGTAACCAACATTCTTCAAAATAGCAAATAATTTTTGTGTTCTGTAGAAAAAAGTCATACAGGTCTGAAATTATAAGGGGTAAGTAAATGAATAAAAACGTAGTATTTTTGGGTGAACTATCACCTAATTATAAATATATTATGTTAAAAACGTTCTTTAAAACGTTCATTAAAAACGTTCAGGGCTGTGTTTTTTCTGAAAAGGTTTTCTTTTAAAGCACGACAAAGACTCTAAAGGTACACCTTGTCTACAGGTATACTTTCTATAGTTGTGTTCCCCGTACTAGGAGCTGACTTTCGTACCATCTGCTGTCTATGGCTGTGTTGCTGAATCGACAATCTTTTTTTACTCTATACAGGGACTGCTTTACTGTGTTATGTGAGATAGCAGCATTCTTTATAAAAGAAGCACTTTAGCATTAGTTAGAGTTGCATTTATTAGGACTCATAGGATGAAAATAAACCAAATTACAACCTAAATCCAGACATGTTTTTATTTAATTGTAAAGTGAGTGTGTGAACCCAAAATCTCATGCGCAAATGTATCAACCCACTACACTAACTGGCAGTAAGGTCATTTATATCACAGGTTCTCAAACTTTGGGCCATAAGGAGAGTCAACGATGGTTTTCAACAATGTCTCGCAACTTTTGCAAGACTTTTGTGCGATAGTCTGTAAAGCATTTAGAACAATATTGAATATGTTTCATTTTAATCTGAAAAATTAATAAACTGACCTACTCTTTGTTGCTGATTCAGACGAAGACTGGGGCTCTTCTAAAAGGAGCTGTTTGGCAACTGTTGCAAAATAAAGTAATAAGCCTCAAGAAGCAGTGGGTTACTGGTTTTTTATAACGGCTTGGAACCAGGATCAATATCAAGGTCCAGAACTGAACCTTTTATAAAAATATTTTTAAGTTTTGAAAATATTAAAAGTAATTAATTTATTATAAAGATACACTCATTTAAATAGTCAATAAATACAATAATGCAATCACATTTTGCACAATCTTGAATATTGTTAGACACACTTTGCTATGGGTACTTCTGCAGAGATTCTTCTGCTGTAGAAAAAATAACCAAATAAACTATTAAATGGTGCCTTCCTGATAAAGTTTCAGGTTATGAAAATAACACAAGAAAAAGATATTCTTAAAATTTACAGAACAACCACTTGAAATGTCATTGTTGTCTGTTAGAAGTCAAAACGCAAGAGAGAAAAAGAGTCATATACTGCATGTTCACCTGATGCGACAAAACCTTTTACCCTATTGTTAGTTATCAGTTTATTCGAAAGTGTATCAGTTTTTAAGAAAAAAAGTTTTGGTTGTTGCCAGAGCTTTATCAGAGTTGCATAAATCCTACCATGAGTCAGGGCTCGCCTCCACGTCCTCCTCTTACTGTAAACCACCAGAACGTAACGTTACATTATTTTGAATTGTTTTGGTCCACAACAAACATATCTCTGATAATACAGAAATGGGAATGGAATTTAATCCCAGTTTGAATAACTCTTACGTGGCTGTACACTGCAACATGCAAAGTTCAGAAAGCAGAAATCGCATGCTGTCATACTATATAGTAGGCAAAAGGAGTAGGCGAACGTCCGAAATGTCATGACGTAAATGCAACTGCTTATGTATATTTATTTATTTGTATACATTATTCTTCTGTATACACTTCTTAATATGCATGTATGTGGTTTTTTTATATTTCTATAATACAGAGCTTTACAGAGCCCAGAGACAACAACAAATCTACAATAAAACATGTCTTTTTACCATGGCGAACTAAGATAATGCACTGCATGAAAATATTTTATTCTTGAACAGATTGTTTAATAGAAAATTAATAAGCAATCATGTGAATAAGTAAATAATTAATAAATTAATTTTGAGTTTTATCAAAACATACATTTAAGAATTCAGAGACAGCTAAAACAAAAAATTAACAAACTGCCGCCGATCAAGATGATGTGAAAGCAATAGACCCGAACAAGATCAGTAAACAAGTGGAAGCAGTCATCCAAACTGGCCTTCAAGCTGCGTTCGCTAAATTCCAAATGAATCCATAGGGGCGCGTGGCCTCCATTGCCATAGGAAGCATTATCACAAGGATCCCTTATTAGGGATCGGCCAGGTCATACACTACGTAGACAACATGTTGATGGATAGAGAGGGATCACTCGAAAACCACTTTAAATGTACTGATGAAGTGCTGCAAATGTTAAGCAGGCTTTAAATTGAATACAGAAAAACCCTAAATTCCCCAAAAAGAAGTACAGTATTTAATGCATCGCTGAACTGCCTCGGCCACATACTCTGAATATCCTTGAATGTGTTGACGTACAGGACAAAGTTTTCGCAAACTTTAAACAAGCTTTATATTTGCACAAGAACATGGGGGAATACTTCATCCAATTGCTTATTATAGCCGGAAAAAATCTCCAGTTGAACAGGGGTTCTACACATGAACACACCATGTTCTGGCTGTTCATTGGATCTTAACCACAACAGAGCCCATCGTAGGTTTTCAGCCAGTGAGTATACATACAGTGCACACGCCAGTACAAATGCTGCTGCAAGGCAGAATAAAAGGACTCACAGTTTATAATGTGCCTGAAATTTCTGTTTAATTTTTTCCCAAATGTTTTTCTGTTCAACAGAAAAATGAAATTTATAATTCTGTAATTCATGCAAATTAATCAATTTTCAGTTTTGAAAATCCGCAACAACAATTTAGGTAGGAGAATTACATAAATATGACTTACAGGTATAAATACAATGAATAATATATCCAGTGTATACATGAGGTAACCTTTGATGAAGTGTTCATTGTAAATACAAGTGTATATTGACAGCTGTCATTGTTTCCAATAATTGGGGACGATATACGATTATGCCAAATAATGAACAAATCCTGCTTTCTGGATTTTCTTTCTGAGGCGGGATTCTGTATATTCATAACTCAGGCCAGTGTCCTCAACGGTTGTTGAATTTTATTGCGCAACGAAAACTACGGTTATATTCTTTAAAATCCTGGACTGGTGGCATGTATTGGCATGGGCTTGACATTTTACAGTACTTGCCCAATGCCCCTACTGTCTTTTGCATTTTAACAGAAATCAAATCAATTTAGTTCAACTGACAATTAAGACGACTGACGCTCATCATGTGTTCACCTGCTCCACGACACATTCACAGCACAGAGCCTCAGAGGTCAAATGACAGTACGATGGCAGAGGACATTTGTTATATATGAGATACCATTCTATTGTTTGTTAACTGTGACATAAATATGCTTTTGTTTTTATGTGTGTGTTTTTATAAACAAAGCATCTAAAACCAAACCCTCAAGAACCGTTTTGTTAATTTACATTTACATTTAGTCATTTGGTAGACGCTTTTATCCAAAGCGACTTACAGTGCACTTATTACAGGGACAATACCCCTGGAGCAACATGGAGTAAAGTTTCTTGCTCAAGGACACACTGGTGGTGGCTGCTGGGATTGAACCAGCAACCTTTTGATTTACCGGTTCAGTGGTTTAACCCACTAGACCACCATCTCCGTTAATAAAAGATCTTTAATGAAATGTTTTTCATAAAAAATCAACCTTTCGACCCATTTGTTTCGTTCAAAGAAAGAGAAATGTGTAACAAACTGAAGTTAAAGATCAAAATAAGAACATAGAACCTGAACGTCAATGATGAATTTATTTTCTTATGTGGTACAATCTGCAATACTGGTGTTGTCCGTCTGTATTTTAAATGAAGGCTTTTTAGAAAATGTGACACAAAAGTTATTTTATAACTCATGAATCTATAATTCACCTTTCATGTGATATCAAGTTATACATTTAAATGAATCTCAAGATTAGAGACAATAACCCAGTTTATACCTGGAAATCCCAAGAAGCCACGTGATTGGCTGACCAGTGTTGATTAATTCACTTTCAGGTGACATCACTAACTACTGACATTTAAATGAACCTTTATATTTGAGAATTCTAAGCACCCACGTGATTGGCTGACCAGTGTTCTAAAATACTGTGTTGTTTTGCTGTCAGCCACCACACTAAAAACCTGAAAGCACACTGAAGAAAGAGCACACCGCATCTTCTCTGAGATATCCCTTGAGATATTACAAACAATCACTACTTCTCTCTGAGCAATTTACTTTCAATACCATGAAGGTATGTTAATCCAACCTAAGGAATTTAAAAAAGCTAAATCCCCTTGATCAATCTGTCGCTTCACTTTTAAAGCGAAGTGCAGATGGTACCTTCTCTGGTCCAGGCTATAACCTGAGAAAGACCAGAAAACCTTCGAGCCCTCTGAAGGATCCCAACCTGTCTGACAACCTTGCAGTGATAGCACATGCAGTCCGCTTGGACCAAAAGTACAGCTTCAAGTCTGGTAGCTCTCACTCAACACTTAAACAACTAAAGGCAGGGGTGGGCAATTATTTTTCCCAGGGGGCCAAATGAGCAACTGAAAATGTTTTGGAGGGCCGGGCCTAAATGCCAAACTCAATTATGCATAATATACATTTTATTTCCCAATTTAGTGTTCTTCAGTTCTTTTTTTTTTTCATTCAGTGTGAAAAATCCAGTGTCTGTTGAGCTTTAACAAGTCCATCAAAGTCAGGTTGAATGTCTGAGGTGGAGATGCGAAGCACAGCTGACACATGTTCATCAGTGAGAAGAGGATCTGTACCTGGATTTGGTAAACTTCATGACTGAGAATGTCTGTTCACATATGTAGGTGGATCCAAAGAGAACCAACATCTTCTGTGCATGTCTCCTCATGTTTGGAAAGTTCTCCTCCTTGAGAGCAGAGTAGAACTCTAGCAGTGATGCTGACTTAAAGTGCTCTTTCAGTAGTGAATCAGACTGCAGGTCAATGAGTTCAAGTTGAACATCAATGGGCGCACTATCAACACCTCAGGTAAAGGGAGAGGAAACCAGCTGCATTTCATCCTCAACCTTTTTGAAATCTTGAAAACGCCTTGAAAATTCATCATGCAGTGCTCCTAACATGGATGAGTATCTGTGCCTGTGATCAGCTGATGGTTTGACTTCTTTCAGGGTTTTCATGTGTTCGAGATTGTTGCTGCCTAGTTTCCTTGAAATTAATTGCAACTTTGTCATGAAGGCTTTCACATGTCAATGCATTTCATGAGCAAAAGGCCCTTGCCCTGCAGTTGTGTGTTCAGTTCATTCATCTTTGCAGTCACATCAACAGCAAATGTAAAATCTGCCATCCAGTCCTTATCAGACAGCTCTGGGATGGTTTTGCCTTTCATCTCACAAAACTTTGCCCTTCATCTCACAAAACTTTGCCCAGGCTGAGCCATCTGACAGCTGTGTGGTACCTGACATCACCATGTTTGCTCTCTTGCTCCTCCAATAGTGAAACAAACTGCCTGTGATTTAATGCTCGCGCTCTGATGAAATTAACTGTTGTAGTAACAACATCAACCACATGGCTAAGTTTTAGCACTGACTTGCACAACGCTTGCTGATGAATAATACAATGAATAAACACCAATTTCTGCTCTGCGATGAGTTCACTCACTTTATCTTGCATTCTTTTCAAAAGCCAAACATTTTTCCCTGTCAAATTCGGACATCCATCCGTAGTGACACCTGCCAGTCTGTCCCATTCGGGTCCCAGTTTGTCCATGCATGCGTTTACCTCGGTGAACAGATCACTCCCCGTTGTGGCTCCTTTCATTGGCCGCATTGCTGACAGCTCCTCAGTAAGCTTGAAGTCCCGCGTTATCCCCGGAGAAATATGAGCAGTTGGGCTGTGTCACGGACGTCACAGCTCTCATCCAAAGCCAAAGAAAAAAAGTCGAAGCTTCCCACTTCACTTTGCAGCTGAAACTCCAGATTCTCTGCGATGTCCTCCACCCTTCTCGTCACGGTGCGGCGGGACAGCGGGATGTTTTCAAACGCTTCTTTTTTCTCTGGGCATAGCAGTGCTGCAGACTCAACCATGCACTCTTTAACAAACTCCCCCTCCGAGAAGGGCTTACTGTTCTTGCCGATTTTGTGGGCTATCACAAAGCTGGTTCTGGTCGCTGCATCTCTGGCTGCATGCAGCTTTGTAAAACAGCCTTGTTCACAGGTTTACCCTTGACTTCAGTAAAGAGTCATTCCTTCAGGGACTACAGCAAATCCACACAAATCAATACAGTCACAAATAAATACTTCTCAAAAACCTCACAATAGCAAACTTAACTCGCATCAAAATTTACAGCTTCCGTAATCTCTGCATCTAAGGAGTTGTCATCCAGTGCTGCAGCAGTACAGTATGTTTGGACTGGGTTTTGTGATATGGATGAGGATGGTGTCACTTCCTTACAGTAGACGAAAAATCATTATGTATGATAATGTTCAAGTATAGCAATGTCAAAAATACTTATTACTTCATGCAATGTTAAGTAACCTGCACTGTCACTGAATTTAAGAATTATGTTCAGTGCAGAAACATAACGATAAGATTTCAAACTAACAAACAGTGAACTGAACAACATAAATCAGGTTATTTAAAAAAGGGCCTTCTAATAAGGATATTATTAAGAAATTAGTATTTTTTGCACCTTTTGTCTGTGTAAAAGAAATAATACCTGCAACACTTCTGCTCGTGGGACAATATAGACTCAGAACCTGCTTTTGACGATTGCATTTTTTAGGTCCCTCACAGAATCTACATGAACTTTATCGATTTTGCGTCCTTTGCCTGCTCTTGCCGGATGGAAACCGGTCAAGTTTAAGCTTACATTAGGGTAGCTTTGGCAGACAAAGTTGTTTAATTCAGAAACAGTCCAGTTTAGCTGAATTTTTGACTTTTGGGTTCCTGTCCCTGATGATTCCTGCACTGGTCTACCTATAAAATTCAATGTCCACATAAGCAACACATACAAATAAACGTTACAAGTTTATTAAAGAGAGACATAGATCACTACTAAGTTAGGTTAATTAAAAAATATAATTTTCTGATAGCTCTGATATCTGTTTCAACTACACATTTACTTGGGTCTAGGTTTCCAAATCGGTCAAGTGTTGATGTAAAGGTTAAAACCTCAATATCTGGGCCGGGTGGGAGGAAAAGGTGAATCTGCCAGAATGCATTTTCTTGCCTTCCCGGTGGTCCTGGGATACGCAGATAAACACAGAGCTAACCAATACCCAGAGGATTGATGTCAAGGTTACCCTGTCGATGAGAACATAGCACACCCCCAATTATTGTGCAGGACGTAATGTGATGCCGGATGAGGCGACTAGTTGAAGAAAGAAGGTTGTCTTGACTGTTAATTGAAAGCTCTCGCCTGTCTCTTGAGATGCTACTGAAAACTCTGTCAAATACAGCTGACTGAGGCTCGTGGTCTGATGACATTGTTGGCACCAACAATCTTCAAAGAGGTGAATGCTGTAACAAAATGAGAGAAACATGACACTAATAATATGAAGACAAAATCTTTTGTCTTCATATTATTGAAGACAAAAGATAGTCACTTAGAGTCACTTCCTGTTTGCTGAGCGCACGTGGTTTGAGACCGAGCTCTGTCAAACTTTTTCTAAATATATCGTTTATTCCTGCTATTTCTTAATATTTATGTTCTAAATTGATAACTCGCAGAGGGTAAAACTTATCCTTGAGTGTATCCAATTCCTAAATCATCATATAACGCACAGATAAACTTGTTTTATACGATCATTCGCTATTAGCCCTCAGGCTGTTAGCATTCCCAGCCTTTAGTTTTTGAATACTGTTCTTACTGCTTAACTCACTGATCTCATTATTACACCACAAATGGCTAATGATTCAGATATGTGCTTAACGTTACCTTTGAGTGCAGATGATGAATCTTTCTTCGCACTTCAGTCAGAACTGGAAGTATTGGAGAAGCAGATCCAAGATCTACCCGAGAGGCAAACAAATCTACGAGAACGTAAAAAGGAGATGGAAACATCCCATGGTGACGCTCGCAAAGCTGCGGTAAGTCTCCGATGTGATTGTATTATGCCTACCACTTCTACTCCGAGTGTTTCTGTGCACAGAGCCCAGGCTTCAAGAACACGACGAGCCGAAATGAATTTCACTCCTGCACCGGCACACACTCGGCGAAAGGCGCAATGCAGGACCGGAGCGACGACCTCTCCCCCACCGCCGCCACCGGTCTTCGAGATTTCCACGAGGAACCGCTTTGCTGCCCTCTGCGAGACGAAATCCAACGCTGTGGTCATCGGAGACTCAATCGTCCGGAACGTACGAGCTTCCTTCAATCAAGGTAAGGTTCACACTCACTGCTTTCCTGGCGCACGTGTTCTCGATGTCTCTGCGCAGGAAACTGCGATTCTGAAGGACGATGCAAGAATGGGACCTGTAGTCCTGCACGCGGGGGTGAATGATGTGAGAGTGCGGCAGTCGGAGATCCTAAAGAGGGACTTCAGGAGTCTGGTCGATACTGTTCGCAACGCATCACCCACGGCGAGGATCATCGTATCAGGGCCGCTTCCTACTTACCGACGAGGGAACGAAAAGTTCAGTAGACTATTTACGCTTAATAACTGGTTAATGTCATGGTGTATTGAACAGAAGCTGCTCTTTGTACATAATTTTGATCTGTTTTGGGAGCGACCAAGGCTTTTCTGCCCCGACGGGCTGCACCCCAGCAGCATTGGAGCAGAAATTCTGTCCGACAACATCTCAAAGACGCTACGCACCATTTGACTAGTAAGTACAAATTTTAACCATAGTCTGTTTTCTTCTCACCCAACTGTTAAGAATGTTACTGCTTCCAATTCCATAGAGTCTGTGTCTGTCCCCCGAATAATACAATTAAATAATAATTTATGTAAAAGTCAGAGAAAAAATCTTATCGTGATTAGACCTAAAGACAATATAGTTAATGAGCAAAGCCTAAAGTTTGGGCTACTTAATATTAGATCACTAAATCCAAAAGGAAGTTATTGTAAATGAAATGATCACAGACAACAGTTTTGATATACTCTGCCTTACTGAAACCTGGCTTAAGCCAAATGATTACTTAGGTCTAAATGAGTCTACTTCACCAAGATACGGTTATATTCATGAGCCACGTCCGGTTGGTCGAATTGGTGGTGTCGCAACTATCTTTAGAGACTTTCTTACTGTAACTCAGAGAATGGAGCATACATTTAAATCATTTGAAATGCTTGCGTTGAACATAACTGTTCCAAACAAAAGTAAAAAATCACTGGTCTCTCTTACATTGGTTACTGTTTATAGACCCCCTGGGCCTTACACTAATTTTCTGATAGAGTTCGCAGACTTCTTATCGGATCTATTGGTTAAGGTCGATAAAGTACTGATTGTTGCAGATTTTAATATCCACGTAGATATTGCTAACGATATCTCGTCATCGACAGGGAAGAACAATCACCTCAACTACTAAAGATAGTTTCGTAAAGAACTTGCCAGATCTGACTCCTTTAATAACCTTTCCAACTAATATAGAATCGCTCGATGACATGACCAGCAACATGGGCACCATTTTCTCTGATACATTAGAAGCGGTCGCACCTATGAAGTCAAAATGGATTAATGAAAAGATCATAGCACCAGGGCATAATAACACCACTCGCGCCCTAAAAAGAGAAATAAGTAAACTAGAGCGAAATGGAAACAAACCCAATTAGAGGTCTTTAAAATTGAATGGAAAGAGAGTGCAAGCAATTACAGAAAGGCACTAAAAGCATCAAAAGCCGAGCACTTCCGTAACCTCATAGAAAATAACAAAAACAATCCAAGGTTTTTATTTAGTACAATTGCTAAACTAACAAACAAACAGACTCCACCTGACCTGGGTATTCCGCCGCACCTTGGTAGCAATGAATTCATGACATTTTTTACTGAGAAAATCAAAAACATACGAGACAACATAGCTAAAACCAAACCTCCAAGTGTGTCGGAAGAATTAGTTCCAACCGTCACCCAAAAAGAAAAGCTAGAGTGTTTTTCTCCTATAAATCAGGAAGATTTAAATAAAATTATTGCAACATCCAAACCGACAACATGCTTATTAGACCCCATTCTGACTACTTTATTAAAAGAGTTACTACCTGCTGCAATTGAGCCCATTTATAACATTATCAACTCGTCAATTAATCTAGGCCATGTCCCAGGACCCTTTAAGCTGGCTGTAATTAAGCCTCTTATCAAAAACCCAAACTTAGACCCCAATGAATTTGTAAGCTATAGACCGATTTCAAATCTCCTGTACTTGTCTAAAATACTAGAAAAAGTAGTGTCAACTCAATTGTGTACCTTCCTACAAAATAATGACATGCACGAAAAGTTTCAGTCTAGCATTAGACCGCATCACAGCACTGAAACTGCGATCGTTACAATTACAAATGACCTTCTTATTGCATCAGATAAAGGTAACATCTCACTCTTAGTCCTGCTTGACCTTAGTGCTGCTTTCGATACTGTAGACCATAAAATACTATTACATCGTTTACACAATTATACCGGTATTCAGGGACAGGCACTACAATGGTTCAGGTCTTACTTAACAGACAGATATCAATATGTCCATTTAAAAGGGAAATCGTCATATCTTACGCAAGTAAAGTATGGATTAGCTCAGGGATCGGTTTTAGGACCCTTGCTTTTCTCCATATACATGCTGCCCCTTGGCAACATTATTAGAAAACATGGAATTAGCTTCCACTGTTACGCAGATGATACTCAGCTATATATCTCATCAAGACCAGATGATTCCTTTAAGCTATCCAAACTGGCAGAGTGCATCGAAGACATAAAACATTGGATGACTAGTAATTTCCTCCTTTTAAAATCTAGCAAAACAGAAATATTACTTATAGCACCAAAAACACGTAAACAGAATATCTCCGACTACAACCTGCAAATTGAAGGCTGCACTGTTACTCCAACAAATCCAGTTAAAGACCTAGGCGTTATGTTAGACGGCAACCTGTCATTTAAAAATCACATCTCAAATATCTCAAAAACAGCCTTGTTCCACCTTTGAAATGTTGCCATCCATCCTTCCATCCATTTTCTTCCGCTTATCCGGGGCCGGGTCGCGGGGGCAGCAATCTAAGCCGGGATGCCCAGGCTTCCCTCTCCCTAGACACTTCCTCCAGCTCTTCCGGGGGGGACACCGTAGTGTTCCCAGGCCAGCCGGGAGACATAGTCCCTCAAGCGTGTCCTAGGTCTTCCCCGGGGTCTTCTCCCGGTGGGACATGCCCGGAACACCTTCCCGCGAAGGCGTCCAGGGGGCATCCGGAAAAGATGCCCAAGCCACCTCAGCTGGCCCCTCTCGATGTGGAGGAGCAGCGGATCTACTCTGAGCTCCTCCCGAGTTACCGAGCTTCTCACCCTATCTCTAAGGGATCGCCAGCCAGCCTGCGGAGAAAGCTCATTTCGGCCGCCCGTATCCGGGATCTTGTCCTATCGGTCATGACCCACAGCTCATGACCATAGGTGAGGGTAGGAACGTAGATTGACCGGTAAATCGAGAGCTTCGCCTTGCGGCTCAGCTCCTTCTTCACCACGACCGACCCGTACAGCGACCGCATTACTGCAGAAGCTGCACCGATCCATCTGTCAGTCTCCCGTTCCATCCTTCCCTCACTCGTGAACAAGACCCCCAGATACTTGAACTCCTCCACTTGAGGCAGGAACTCTCCACCTACCTGAAGTGAGCAAGCCACCTTTTCCGACTGAGAACCATGGCCTCAGATTTGGAGGTGCTGATTCTCATCCCAGCCGCTTCACACTCTGCTGCAAACCGTCCCAGTGCATGTTGAAGGTCCTGGTCTGATGGGGCCAGCACAATGACATCATCCGCAAAGAGCAGTGATGAAATCGTGTGGTCCCCAAACCGGACGCCCTCCGGCCCCTGGCTGCGCCTAGAAATTCTGTCCATAAAAATTATGAACAGAACCGGCGACAAAGGCCAGCCCCGCCGGAGTCCAACATGCAATGCGAATCAAGCTCCTGCTCCGGTCTTACAGGGACCGGATAGCCCTAAGCAAAGGGTCCCGAATCCCATACTCCCGGAGCACCCTCCACAAGATGTCGCGGGGAACACAGTCGAATGCCTTCTCCAAATCCACAAAACACATGTGGATTGGTTGGGCAATATCCCATGAACCCTCCAGCACCCTGGAGAGGGTATAGAGCTGGTCCAGTGTTCCACGACCGGGACGGAAACTACACTGTTCTTCCTGAATCCGAGGTTCTACCATCGGCCGGATTCTCCTCTCCAGTTACCTGGCATAGACTTTCCCGGGGAGGCTGAGAAGTGTGATCCCCCAGTAGTTGGAGCACACCCTCCGGTCCCCCTTCTTAAAAAGAGGGACCACCAACCCGGTCTGCCAGTCCAAGGGCACTGTCCCCGACCGCCACGGGATGCTGCAGAGGCGTGTCAGCCAAGACAGCCCCACAACATCCAGAGACTTGAGGTACTCAGGGCAGATCTCATCCACCTCCCCATGGGGGGAGACCTGACCACCAGGCGCCCGCATACGAGCCCCAACCCCGGGCCTGGCTCCAGGGTGGGGCCCCGGCTGCGCCATGCCGGGCGACGTCACAGTCCTCGAATTTATTGTCGTCATAAGGGTTTTTGAACCCTGTTGAACCCAGAAATGTTGCCAAATTACGAAATATTTTATGTGTTGCTGACGCAGAAAAGCTTATTCATGCATTTGTGACCTCACGACTTGACTACTGTAATGCTCTACTTAGTGGTTGTCCTGTATCATCGATAAAAAAACTACAGTTAGTTCAAAATGCAGTTGCCAGAGTTCTTACTAGGTCAAGAAAATACGATCACATAACCCCGTTTTATCATCGCTTCACTGGCTACCCATTAAGTATCGTATTGATTTTACAATTCTTTTAATTACTTACAAAGCCTTAAACGGTTTAGCCCCTACCTAGTTAACCAAGCTTTTATCACGTTACAACCCATCTCGCTCTCTAAGATCTCAAAACTTAGGACTTTTGATAACACCTAGAATAACTAAATCCATCAAAGGGGGTGAGCTTTCTCATACGTAGCCCCTAAACTCTGGAAAAGCCTTCCTGATACTATTCGAGGGTCAGACACACTCTCCCAATTTAAATCTAGATTTAAGACACATCTTTTCAGCCAAGCTTTCACTTAATGCATAGTTAATGAACAGCAGCTACGCTAATCATTCTCTTTATTCTCTCCCGCCTCCGCCTCGGGATGCCCATCCCGGGGTAGGAAGAAGTTCCACCATGCCCAGACGATCAACAGATGCCCATCCCCAATTTGAGATTACACCAGCTACAGCTGCAGACTGACTGACCATCCCAGCTCCATCGAAGGCAATTCCACCACCAGCCATCAGAAATATGACCATCGGACCATCCCAGCTCAGACCAATACACCCCCAACCAAGAGCAAAGATGGACTGTTTGTCTTATTAATGCTGAAGCTACAGTATTTGGTATTAAATGCTAAACTTAAATCCCATGTCAGCAGTTTGAGGGCAGCTATGACACGTCAGAGGGGATCTGGCCCTCCCGGCTGAGCCTGGTTCAATCATGGGAGTTTGGGTTCCTCGCCACAGCAGGGCAGTGTTGGCCTACTCACCGGGAGTCTGCATTTACTTATTTATTTAGAAATTACATATTATTTATTAGAATGATCTTACTCGTTGTATAAACACGATGCACTGTGCTGTGTTTTACCTTTTCGATTTTTCCTGTTTGCCCCTGCAAAGCTGCTTTGGAACAATGCACATTGTGAAAAGCGCTGTATAAATAAACTTGAATTGAATTGAATCTTCAAAATCCTCATTAAAATCACAATAAAAAATGTAATTGAACTATGAACATAAAGACCTTTCTTTTTAAGAAGGGGGATCCCAACTATCGCGGATCACACTTCTCAGCCTCCCCGGGAAAGTCTATGCCAGGGTACTGGAGAGGAGAATCTGACCGATGGTAGAACCTCGGATCCAGCAGGAACAATCTGGTTTTTGTCCCGGTCGTGGAACACTGGACCAGCTCTATACCCTCTCCAGGGTGCTGGAGGGTTCATGGGAGTTTGCCCAACCAATCCACATGTGTTTTGTGGATTTGGAGAAGGCATTCGACTGTGTCCCTCGCGGCATCTTGTGAAGGGTGCTCCGGGAGTATGGGATTCGGGACCCTTTGCTAAGGGCTATCCGGTCCCTGTACGACCGGAGCAGGAGCTTGGTTCGCCTTGCCGGCACTAAGTCAGACTTGTTTCATAATTTATATAGACAGAATTTCTAGGTGCAGCCAGGGGCCGGAGGGTGTCGGGTTTGGGGACCACATGATTTCATCTCTGCTCTTTGCGGATGATGTCGTCATGCTGGCCCCATCAGACCAGGAACTTCAACATGCACTGGGACGGTTTGCAGCCGAGTGTGAAGCGGCTGGTATGAGAATCAGCACCTCCAAATCTGAGGCCATGGTTCTCAGTCTGAAAAGGGTGGCTTGCTCACTTCAGGTAGGTGGAGAGACCCTGCCTCAAGTTGAGGAGTTCAAGTATCTGGGGTCTTGTTCACGAGTAAGGGAAGGATGGAACGGGAGATTGACAGATGGATCGGCACAGCTTCTGCAGTAAAGCGGTCGCTGTACGGGTCGGTCGTGGTGAAGAAGGAGCTGAGCCGCAAGGCGAAGCTCTCGATTTACCGGTCAATCTACGTTCCTACCCTCACCTATGGTCATGAGCTGTGGGTCATGACCGATAGGACAAGATCCCGGATACGGGCGGCCGAAATGAGCTTTCTCCGCAGGCTGGCTGGCGATCCCTTAGAGATAGGGTGAGAAGCTCGGTAACTCGGGAGGAGCTCAGAGTAGATCCGCTGCTCCTCCACATCGAGAGGGGCCAGCTGAGGTGGCTTGGGCATCTTTTCCGGATGCCCCCTGGACGCCTTCGCGGGAAGGTGTTCCGGGCATGTCCCACCGGGAGAAGACCCCGGGGAAGACCTAGGACACGCTTGAGGGACTATGTCTCCCGGCTGGCCTGGGAACACTACGGTGTCCCCCCCGGAAGAGCTGGAGGAAGTGTCTAGGGAGAGGGAAGCCTGGGCATCCCGGCTTAGATTGCTGCCCCCGCGACCCGGCCCCGGATAAGCGGAAGAAAATGGATGGATGGAACATAAAGACAGTGTAGTTCAGTCTCATAAATACAGAGTATTTTAGTCAGTATACATGGTATAGTTGTTTTGTGTCCTAACACGATAAAACTAAATGTCATATTTTGTATGTTTATAGAAGAAGTTTGGACTGCATAACGTTTGATTATATTGTTATTCTGAAATATGTAAAAATATATTTATTTGCTGTTTCACTCAATACTAATGTACAATTACGACTTCAATAGGTTCTCTAAAAACAAAACGACCAACTTATTCAAATGGGGAATGCATTGTAAATCGAGAGGAAAAATAAGGCTACCGTTTACTTAGGCGCTAAATGATTTCAGTATAATTTTGAAATAAATGAGTAAATGTCACTGAATAAATCGCCTGTTATAATACTTTAGTGTGTCTGCTATGTAACATACATCTAACCTGCACACTGTTGTTTGTTGTTGGGTCAGTTAGCGCGCGAAAAAGCCAAGCTCTTTTGATCAGGTGACTAATATAAACGCCTTTGATTGGCCATTACATTCAATAGCTCAAGATGGCAGTCTGTGATTGGTATTCTTGACAGATCTAAGTTTTGTTCACTTTGACTTTCATTGTAATCATTCTATTTTATTTAAATTCTGACTATGGCTTCAAGTGATGTCCTTCAAAAATAGATAACTGTCATAACTTTTAACTATCTCAGATCTTGCTCCGAAGCTAAATCTATAATTCATGAGGTGTAAAAATGTACAATCTTATAATAAACTGCACATTACCGTGCATGAGAAACTACTGAAAAATCATTGTCTGGACACATTTTTATAGTGAGTAACTTACCAGAATCTATCGAAACAAGTCAGATGCTACTTGTAAGCGTCCACAGAAGTCCAGGCGGAATCACGTCAGTATTTTTAAAAAAGAAAGGCGGGGCTTAGGAAACGTGTATTTGCATGCACGATTTAGATATCTACAAAGTCATTTTGACTAGGAAAAATGTTACTTAGATATATCTGTATTGCCATTCTTCCTGTCGCCGAGCTAAACGAAGATATATCCAAAGAAAGATCTTCCTAGTTAAAAATCATAATTAAATTCCAGATATCTTTAAATGAGATATCACTAAGAAGAATTTCATTTCTAGATATCTCTAATTTAGTTTTGTCGAGTCAAAAATCCAATTCAAGATATCCACAAATAAAATAAGACTAGTCATAAGTTACTTTCAGATATCTGCAAATGTGTTTTTGGATATCTTTAAAAATGATTCATTAAAGATATCTAAAATGTGATTATGACTAGTCAAAGACCAGTTACAGATATCTCTAATTATTATTTCTACTGGTGGTAACTCGGCTAGAGATATCTCTAATTTAATTATCACTAGTAAAAATTAGTTCAAGATATCTCTAATTGGAATTATGCCTAGTACAAAATGAATTATAGATATCTTTAATTGCAGTTTCTACTAGTCAAAACACATTTGTAGATATCTGAAAATATTTATCAATGGAAGTCAATGGAAGAATATGACTAGTCGAAACAGCATTGTAGATATCTCAAATGTGTATTATGAATAGCCATAATAACATTATAGATATCTTCATTGCCTGTTATGACTAGTCATAATCGCATTGTAGATATACTAATTCCAATTGTGAGGACTCAAAATTACAGAAGAGATATCTGGAATTGGAATTTTGACTAGTCAAAACTAAATTATGACTAGTACAGCCAAGGATATTTTATGTCAAAACGGCTTGCCATAACTTGCCAAAAACGGCTTGTTCTTGCTTCACCATCAATTATTAAATCGATCGCACTTTGTTCCTGCCTTCGACGCATGTTGTACAAAGCATGAATAATGGGCAAACGATGCCGCTGCCATCATCATCTTCATCCGCTGGGGCAGTTAAAGGACCAAGATTTCACACTCGGCAGCAGAATGGTAACTGGGAGTCTCGGTCTAGAAAAAAGTAAGAAAAACATCTAGGAAATGCCCTTATCCATAGTCCGACTTTTTGTAAGCTAAGTTTTACCACCAATGTACTCAGAGATTTGCTTTGGAATTATATATTTAACTAAGGTGGATGTCAATTAGTTTATGATCAATTCTGCAAATTAAAGTTTACTTTTCATTACGCTGTGTTTGTTCTTACAGACCCATGACACAATACCATCGGACTTTTAATAAGGATGTTATATTGTTGACCTCCCCACACGATAATGTTGTCGTAAAACAAAAGAAAAAACAACACTTACATGAAATTGGACACGTATTAAATGCTTGGGACGGTACAACCGTAATCGGTAAAATAAAACAAGGCTTCAAAGAAAAAGTGCCATCTAATGTAAGGTAAAGGTTATTTTTCATTCAAACAAGTTGTATTTATCATAATGTAAATGTTCTGCCTGATGTATTATTACATGGTGTATTCTTAATGCTGTTTTTATTGTGTGAAGTTTAGAAATACTTATGGGATGTGGCAACAAGCTCATGACACCAAAGTTAAGTGAAGGCCAGGAACTAGATGGAAGATTGATTTTAAAAGTATTAATATTAAAAGCCTTATATGTGAAACCCTCAAGACAACTACTTTTGGTAAGACTGTGTTTGTTGAATGATTTATAATAATTTTTTATGTCTTTATGTTTCATGAATGTTATTTTAGGCAAGACTGTTGTTTAGAAGGAGGCTTTTATATTAACTGTTGTGAAACTTATTATGCAATTATTGTTCTTAACAAGATATTACATCTTTGCTGTTATATTTTCCAAGGCTGAAACTGACAACTCCGATGACAGCTGTTTTGAGGCTGATATCCCTGGTGACGATAGGGCCTGTAAGTCATTAGTTTCTGTTTTTGAAAATAGAGAAAATGTGACCTTTGACTTGAATGACCAGTCCATAACACAAGATTCTGTAAGTGCCATCTGTCACTTGTTTTAAAACTTCTCAAGCCTTTTCTAATGTGTTTCTCTTCTCAGTTTTTATATTCAAAGCATCTCTTTTCAGTTCCCCATAAGAGCTCAGGCATCCACCAGCTCATTCAGTGCGCAGCCCTCCACCAGTGGCTGGTCTTCCACAGGACCTCACTCAGCAGCCGATTGCTGGGACGGTGAGCAGTTCTCCAGATCTGCTTCCTGGGAGGGTGATTATGATACCTACATTTCTCTCATTCGGGTTGAAGGATGAGGAAGATGATGAAGATCTTTGCAGTGCCATAATGGCAAGCATTGAGGACCATGTGTCAGTATTATTCAGTCGTCTAAAATTCTAGTTAAAGCGGCCCTAACTTAGACAGTTTCTGCATATCTCATGTGAATCTTGAGTACTTGCAGAATAATATCGCACCCTTCAAATATCCGTAGAGTCTTTAGTTTAATCAAATTTATAAAAGACTGATACAGCTTTGCAATTATTTCCGAGATCAGTCAAGCTGCTGGAGGCGTGCAGGGGGCGGAACTAAAGCACGCAAGCACACAATCCATAATGCCATTGACTTAGTTTGACCTACTGCGTGCTCTTCATGTCCTGCATCTTTTAGAGTTGGGACCGCTCCATTTATCAGTTACAAATGATCTCCAAATCCAGCGTTATATCCATCGTTTGAAAATGGAGTGAACAAACAAACATACTTTAACTTCGGGAACACACGTGCTCGTTCTCCCTTTCTCCAACTTGTTGACTGTGTGTGCATTCTGTTTCTCCCTCTCTCCAAGAAATGTCCAAGAAAAACTGTTATGAAACCTATACTGTCACCATTTGGCCACCAGGAGTCACCTGGGGGTCACGTTATACTTAGTTGTTTAGTGATTGCACCTGTGCCTCGTTTTTTTGAGAGTTTTTATACACCCTGTTTTGCCCTAAGTTCTTCCTGTTAAGTTTGTATGTTACTGCCCGTTCCGTTTAACGGTGAGCTCTGTTTTCTCCTGTTGGTTTCAAGATACCCTTTTTGTGGATTACCTTTTTTGGATGTACCTTTGTTGGATTTATCATTTTGTGGATTATTTTTGAGATGGACTGTGCTTGATGGATTATCTTTTTGTTTGACCATTAAATCCTCCTTTTACAAGCATCGTTGTGTCTGCCTCACCTTTTGGGTTCAACCACTTTCCACACCGTCTACCCGAGTGTGTACCGGGTTCTGACAGAAACTTAACAGCATCATGAACCCAGAGGCAGTCAGTCTCGAGAACCTTCTAGCCACGCTGTCTCATCAAGGAGAGATGGTCCAACACCATGCAGCAGCACTGTGCCAACAAGAAGCCTTAATGGGGAAACATTCTCAACTACTGTCGGAGATGCTGACATCCATCAGGGAGATAAGTGCTCGGATTCCACAAACCACCTGTCCGGCAACAGTTCCTCCAATCTGTGTTCCTGTGGAGGTTAATCCCCTGGCTGAACCTCGTCTTCCACCTCCGCAGCGATTCTCAGGTGATCCTAGTGCCTGCAAGGGCTTTCTCACCCAATGCTCTCTCTCTTTCGAGCTACAACCTTCTTCATTTCCCACCGACCGGTCCAAGATTGCCTATTTAATCACTTTACTCTCAGATAAAGCCCTGGACTGGGCTACTGCTGTTTGGGAGACCCAAAGTCCTTTTTGTGCCTTGTACGTTGCATTCTCTGAAGAGTTTAAGCGAGTGTTTCAGGGTGCTGTTAGTGGTCCGGAGACGACGAAACAACTTCTCACACTCCAGCAGGGATGGCGCAGTGTGACGGATTATGCCATACAATTCCGCAGGATAGCAGCGTCCAGTGGGTGGAATGACGAGGCACTAATGGTGTGCTTCCAGAAGGGTCTTTCAGGCACTGTCCAGGATGAGTTGGCTACTCGGGAACCACCGGATAGTCTCGAGACTCTCATCAAACTAGCCTCACGCATAGACCACCATCTAAAAGAACGAGAGCAAGACCGGAGATTATTCACCCCAGCACCCACTCTTCCCAGATTCGATTCTTCACCACCTTTTGACCCGAGTCCTACAGAGCCTATGCAGATCGGGCGCATTTCCCAGGCCGAGAGAGATCGTCGAATGAAGGAACGATGTTGTCTTTACTGCGACGAACCGGGCCATTTCCGCACCACGTGTCCAGAGATCAAGGGAAACGCCCAGCCCCGTACAGACCGGGAGGGGCTGTAAGGGGAGACACCACTTCCTCCCATCCGTCCAACACCCGTTTGCTCCTTCCAGTCACCCTTTCCTGGGACAACCGGGGAATTCTCACTTCAAGCTCTGCTGGACTCTGGAGCCGCAGGGAATTTCATGGATGGTAGCTGGGCGCAGGAGAATAGCGTTCCTTCAAGCCTTCTCACAGATCCCATCAGAGTGAACACATTGGATGGAAGTCCTCTGAGACTCTCAGTTTCACAACACCAGGAAACGACTACTTTCCATCTCATTTCATGTTCTGAGTTTCCCCTTGTACTGGGTTACCCCTGGCTTCGCGATCACAACCCTGTCATCGACTGGTCTGTGGGATTGATAAAGCAGTGGGGTCCTACATGTCAAGCCACCTGTGTTTTTTCGAGTTCCCCTAGTTCCTTTCTCGAGTCTTCCGAGCCCATTGATCTGTTCTGTGTCCCCGAATGCTACCATGATCTCAAGCTGGTCTTTAGTAAACAGAGGGCTGCCATGCTACCGCCCCATAGGCCATACGACTGCTCCATTGACCTGCTTCCTGGCACCTTTCCTCCCAGGGGCCGGATCTTCTCGTTGTCCCTTCCTGAACGTACGGCCATGGACACATATATCAAAGACGCACTGGCTGCAGGCATCATCCGATCTTCTACTTCACCCGCGGGAGCAGGTTTTTTTTTTTGTGGCCAAGAAAGATAGGGGATTACGTCCGTGCATTGATTACCGGGGGCTCAATGCTATCACTGTCCGGAACCGCTATCCGCTACCCCTCATGGCCACGGTATTCGAACTGTTACAGGGGGCAACAATTTTTACCAAGCTTGACCTAAGGAATGCCTACCACCTTGTACGGATCAGACACGGCGACGAGTGGAAGACGGCCTTCAACACGCCTACTGGCCACTACGAATATTTAGTGATGCCCTTTGGCCTGACCAACGCCCCGGCCGTCTTTCAAGCGCTCATCAATGATGTGCTCCGGGACATGCTGAACCTCTTTGTGTTCGTCTATTTAGATGACATCTTCATCTTCTCGAGCTCCCTCCAGGAACACATGGTGCATGTTGGAAAGGTGCTTAAACGGCTTATGGATAGCCACCTGTGTGTTAAACCTGAGAAGTGTGAGTTCCATTCCGTCCGAGTGCAGTTTCTGGGATTCGTAGTGGAACCTGGTCGCATCTAAATGATCCAAAAAAGGTTGAAGCGGTAGTGGACTGGCCTACCCCTAAGAACGTTAAAGAGGTCCAACGCTTTATCGGGTTCACCAACTTCTACCGTAAATTCATCAAGAACTTCAGTTCGGTGGCAGCTCCTCTCTCAGCACTGACCAAAGGCAACAACAAGAGGTTTCAGTGGAACATTGAGGCAAAAATGTCTTTTCAGAGGCTCAAGCAGTACATTCTCTCCGCTCCCATTCTTATACTTCCCACTACGGACAAGCCATTCGTGGTGGAAGTTGATGCTTCCGAGGTCGGGACTATCCTGTCCCAGAGGGGAGAGGACAAGAAGCTTCACCCATGTGCGTTCTTCGACTACTGAGAGGAATTACGATGTGGGAGATCGGGAACTTCTCGCAGTCAAGCTGGCATTGCAGAGTGGAGGCATTGGCTGGAGGGGGCTTCGCAACCATTTCAGGTTCATAGAAACCTGGAATACATTAAGGAGGCTAAGCGGTTGAATACTAGACAAGCTAGATGGTCATTATTCTTCAATCGTTTCCAGTTCATTCTTACCTATCGACCTGGGTCCAAGAACTTGAAACCGGACACTTTGTCTCGAGTATACGCTCCTACGATTCGAGAGGATGCCAACATGCCCATTCTTCCCAGTGTAAAGATCGTGGCTCCAGTTTCATGGCAAGTTGAGGATTCCGTCAGCCTTAGCCACCGAGCCAGGTCCGAACGGAGGTCCTACCAATCGGCTGTTTGTTCCGAAAGCTGTACGGCCCCAGGTTCTTCTATGGGGACATGCCTCACGTGCCATCCCGGCGCCAGCCGTACCCTGGAGTTCATTCGACGGAGGTTCTGGTGGCCCAGTATCGTGGACGATGCTAACACCTACATCAAGGCTTGTTCTGTTTGCAGTCAGAGCAAATCATCCCATCTACGCCCTCAAGGACTTCTTCACCTGTTACCCATCCCTCACAGACCATGGTCACACATCTCACTCGACTTCATCTCGGGGCTTCCTCCTTCTCGTGGTAACACTGTCATCTTGGTTATCATCGACAGATTTTCCAAAGCAGCCAGGTTCATACCCCTGCCCAAGCTACCCTCGGCCAAGGAAACGGCCGAATTGATAATTAACCATGTCTTTCGAGTCTTCGGTATTCCCCAGGATATGGTTTCCGACCGAGGTCCCCAGTTTTCCTCCAAGTTCTGGAAGGCCTTCGGCCATCTCATAGGGGCTTCCACCAGCCTGTCTTCGGGGTATCATCCAGAGTCCAATGGCCAAACCGAGAGGATGAACCAGGAGCTGGAAACTGCCCTCAGATGCATGGTTTCTAATAATCCATCCTCCTGGTCTTCGTTCGTCTTCTGGGCTGAATATGCACACAACACTATATGCTCCTAAGCAACTGGTATGTCCCCGCATGAATGTCAGTTTGGTTACGCTCCTCCATTGTTCCCAGATCAGGAGATAGATGTCGGTGTTCCGTCGGCCAATAGATTCATAAGACGTTGTCGTCTCACGTGGAAGAGGGCTTGCCTCCATAACAGTACCAGCAACAGGCCAATAGACGTCGCCGCCTGGGTCCTGCCTTGCGTCCGGGCCAAAGAGTGTGGCTTTCTACTAGGAACCTACCACTTAGAGTGGAGTCCCGCAAATTGTCACAGAGGTTCATCGGTCCATTCAAGATCTCCAGGAAGATCAACCCTGTTACCTACCGTTTGCAGTTACCCAGATCATTTAAAATGAATCCTACTTTTCATGTTTCACTGCTAAAACCTGTTGTTTTTTCTCCTCTTGTTCCCGCAGACAGACCTCCCCCTCCACCTCGGGTCATCGGGGGCCAGCCTGCATTTACCGTCCGTGGGATGCTGGACTCTCGTCGTGTTCAGCGATCTTGGCAGTATCTGGTGGATTGGGAAGGCTATGGTCCAGAGGAACGCTCCTGGGTTCCTGCCAAGGACATACTGGATCCTTACCTGATTCGTCAGTTCAGGGCCAGCCATCCCAATGGGGGTGGTAGGAACGTCAGGAGCCGTTCTTAGGGGGAGGATTCTGTCACCATTTGGCCACCAGGGGTCGCCTGGGGGTCATGTTATACTTAGTTGTTTAGTGATTGCACCTGTGCCTCGTTTATTTGAGTTTTTATACACCCTGTTATGCCCTTAGTTCTTCCTGTTAAGTTTGTATGTTACTGCCCGTTCCGTATTACGGTGAGCTCTGTTTTCTCCTGTTGGTTTCAAGATACCCTTTTTGTGGATTACCTTTAATGGATGTACCTTTGTTGGATTTATCATTTTGTGGATTATTTTTGAGATGGATTGTGCTTGATGGATTATCTTTTTGTTTGACCATTAAATCCTCCTTTTACAAGCATCGTTGTGTCTGCCTCACCTTTTGGGTTCAACCACTTTCCACACCGTCTACCCGAGTGTGTACCGGGTTCTGACACTATACGGAGGCTGCGGGAGTGTACAGAGCACAGAAATTCTATGTCATACGTCCAACTCGTTTTTGGACAAGTGAACCATGTCAAGCATGAGAAGACGGCAAGTCAGAATGTATGAAACATCATTGCACAGGCCCTTTAAAGATCACAGACATTGTATAGCTAAACATGTTTCAGCTATATCGCACATTACAATCTGCAGTACACAGTTACCTTAGGTTAGGTGTATTTTCCTTTATTATTTATATTTCAGTTTTAATACCGTCCTCATTCACTTGAATTATTTGATACTGCTTAGTTCACCTTGTTTACTAATTAATTCAGATAGTTACTTTGTTGTCAAACAGAGAATTCAGTAATTGTATTGTTCGATTTCATCAACAATTTATATTATTATACAATATATATGAAACCTACTCTTTTTTTCAGAATTCCCCTTACAGTGGAAGTGTCTAAGCAAATATTGGAAGAACGGTCAACAAAAATAAACTCAAATCAAAACTGCAAGTTTAACATCAACCGCTCATCTGTGCTGGATGGTGCAATCCGTGGATTTACAAGACTCTCATACAATCCAAACAACAGAATGGTCATCAGGTGTTCTGATAATAAAGGGAAGTTTGAAGAAGCCATGGATCTGGGTGGTCCTAGGCGAAAAATTTCCGGCTTCTCCTAGTGGCACTGATGCAGTCATCAATATTTGAAGGAAAAGAGGGCAGTCTCAACTGGGCACTTGATTCCCAACGTATACATTTATATTTCTGCTATTTTAAAACTTGTATTCAAAATGTTATAATGGTTATTTTTTCTGTGAAATCTGCAGTATTAACCTGATCTCTAATTTTATATCAGCCTTCAGAGAGGACAGATATTTCAGTGCAGTTGCAGTCAGTCTTGTACATAGAGGACCTGAACCGGGTTGTTTATCAAAGACCCTCTTTGACAGCTTATTTCAGGGCCCAGACATGTGCAAACCTGTTTTGGACGATGTAGCTGATTGTGAGCTTTATAATAAAGTCAAAAAGGTTTGCTTACATACCACAGTATAAAAGTCATATTTCCTTATGCAATCATGCTTTATCAGATTAAGTTAAAAATTGTGTTTGTTAATAAATCCATAGCAATATTACTATATTAATGGAAAACGATTCTGAAACATTTCCTAACTTTGACTTGAAATGGATGTGTCATTTATTACTGTGTAGGTTTCCGAAGCCACAACTCTAGAAGTGCTACATCACTCAACAGAGTTCATCATGGACTACCTTGCCAACGCAGGTTGTCTAAGGCCATTAAAAAGCATTGCTAACAGGGACAGGCTGGTTGAAGACATACTGATGTTTCAGGTGGTGAATCGAGTTTGTGGACCATTTGAGACTTGACTGATGGTTTTAATATTTATTGCAGTTTCAGAAAATCAGCTCCGTAAACCAACGTGAGAACTGACAAAAATAAAGAAAACAAAGCAATCACATTTGTGTCCCCTTTTGTCCACAATGAATGGTAAATGATCACTGTACTTCCTCCAGATAAATCAACATTATGACAAACAATAAACCGCTAATTAACCAAGCACGAGGTTAAACAAGTAAGCATTTTTTTCGATACAAATCATCCTTATTGCAACAAACACCAACCTAGTGCCTCTTCGGGGGTTTGCCAAAATGCACTTAGCCTTTGACGTTTATATCGTTAATGTGCCGTTTCTACAACAAGTCTTATTTGCCTTAAAGTTTTACTGTTTACTGTCAGCACCTGTATTCCATCGTCAACTGGCTTCCCTTTTTGGCAAAAACAACAAAGGTAGGAAGTAGTGATTTTCAAAATAAAAGTCATTAATTTTAAAACCTAACCATTATCTTCAAAACAGTCGAGAATGTATGAGGATTACTCACTTAAAGGATTATTAGGAACACCTGTTCAATTTCTCATTAATGCAATTATGGTGGTGGTGTAATGGTCTGGGGGATGTTTTCTTGGCACACTTTAGGCCCCTTTTAGCCAGTTGGGCATCGTTTAAATGCCACGGCCTACCTGAGCATTGTTTCTGACCATGTCCATCCCTTTATGACCACCATGTACTCATCCTCTGATGGCTACTTCAAGCAGGTTAATGCACCATGTCACAAAGCTCCAATCATTTCAAATTGGTTTCTTGAACATGACAATGAGTTCACTTTACTAAAATGGCCCCCACAGTCACCAGATCTCAACCCAATAGATCATCTTTGGGATGTGGTGGAACGGGAGCTTCGTTCATCCCACAAATTTCCATCAACTGCAAGATGCTATCCTATCAATATAGGCCAACATTTCTAAAGAATGCTTTCAGCACCTTGTTGAATCAATGCCACGTAGAATTAAGGCAGTTCTGAAGGCGAAAGGGTTTCAAACACAGTATTAGTATGGTGTTCCTAATAATCCTTTAGGTGAGTGTATATATAGTTGCAATTGCATTTTATTGGCAGGATTTGCATTTGCTACAGGATCTGATCAAGTCCCACCAATTGGATTTCATCCTCAGCCATCAATCGCATTTCATCATGACACCGAAACTCCCCAAAGATTTCCAGTTGCAAATACATGCATCAACTGTCTTCCACATATAGTGCTTTTAAAAGCAATGGATTTTGCCATTGATAACACTCAAGGATTTGGTAAAGAGTGAAAGACAATTTAAATCACAGATTGTTAATGCTGTGCCAACGTGTTCTTTTTGAGGCTTTTGTCTTGTAATGTAGTCAACTGTTTAATTCATTTCCAGCAATGTTCAGTTAAACAAGTTATGCCAAGATTTTTTTCTTAGCTGTAGTATTTTCAAATGAAACAGTCAATACCTTTAGGCAACACTTCTCAACCTTTTATTGGTTATGTTGCATAACTAATAATTGGTCATAACTTAAAGTTCAGAGTTCCAAAACATATCTTAATGCAACAATTGTCTACACTTTATGAGTTATGGTGCATAACTTATAATTGTTCATGAGCAATTGTTTGTCCCAAAACATCTTTATGCAACAATTGTCAACCTTTTATGAGTTCGCGTTTATATCTCTAAACATTGGTCATAACTTTGCTTTTACGCTTTTCAATTTGATTATCTTTCCACTTACTGTACAAGTGCCAAAAACAGATAAATTCCGTGATTTCCATCATTCTGAAATGGGTTAAAGGTACAATGAATATTTTCCATTGTAGTGTCATTCAGGGGGTAACTGTTTTCAGGAACAACTATTATATTCCTGGTGTGTAGTTCAGGTGCTTGGTTGTTTCCATTCATGTAAAAATGTTCATCATTCTCTAACACACCATATATAGCTGTCTTACTCTCTTTCTGGGCAAGTTCTGGCATCCCAGACCAGACCTCTGGAAGCCCCATGTCTGGTCTCTAGACAGACCGAGAGGATCCTGAGTTGGCTAGGCTAGAGCCCCATCCACTAGGCGGTTATACGCCTCTAGATGACCAATCTTCTCGTCCTGGTGACTCTCTGAACGAGGGGGTAACTGTTTTCAGGAACAACTATTATATTCCTGGTGTGTAGTTCAGGTGCTTGGTTGTTTCCATTCATGTAAAAATGTTCATCATTCTCTAGCACACCATATATAGCTGTGGTGTTGTTGCCAATATGACTGATAATACCCAAGTGCCATAACTGCAGAGGAGTTTGTCCTCTTTCAATTGACAGTGCGTGGTTATTACACATGTCCCTAAATTCCCTAACTGCCCTCTGGATCCGAGGCAGGTAAATTAAATTTAAACAAAGTAAATGCTGCTCAGACAGAGAGTCTAATACACCTTGGTCCTCCATGAAAGTAAACAAGTCTGAGTAATAGTATGAAACAACTCTGTTCAACTCTACCCATAACCTGTGAGAATCGGCCACGCCTATCGTCCAAGGCGTCTAAGCCTTCGGAATCACTGGTGTCGAAGGCTTGCGTTTCCTGCCGGCCAGGCTGCCTCCTCTCTCCACGCCATTGCCATCCTGCAGGTCCACCACCCCAAGGCGTAGAGAGACCTCCACGACGGTAAGGTCGAATCGGATATAATGCAGGATCTTGGTGCCACCACTGACCGCGTTCTACAGGCGACCAAGGTGGCGGCACAGGCCCTGGGTCGGACGATGTCCACGGTAGTAGTCCAGGAGAGACACCTCTGGCTGAACCTTGCGCAGATGAGTGACACAGAGAAAGTACGCTTTCTTGAAGCACCCGTCTCGCAGGGTGGGCTGTTGGTGACACCGTCGAGGACTGCGCTCAGCAGTTTTCGATGGTGAAGAAGCAGACAGTGGCGATTTGCCACAGTTTTCCGCGTCGCGACTCGACCACCCAGAGGCCTCCGAGATCCCGCGCGATGTCTGCTTCCCGGCAGCCCAGGACCCATCGACATCTGCGCTGGTTTCTGTGCCCCCAGCACAGGGGGCAACCCGGAAGCGGAGGTCGAGGGGGAAACCTCCACCCCTTCAGCAACCTTCTCGCAAGAAGCAACACTGACGGGAAGACCCCATGGAGAACAACATCAGGCCCGACCTTCACAGCCATGGCTCTGATCGGTCGCTATGGGACAGCTCTTGCTGAGGAGGCTGCGGCCTCTCGTGCAGAACAACCACGTGCTGGTCCGCCTGGACAGCACGACAGCCGTGGCGTACATCAATCGTCAGGGTGGCGTACGCTCAAGGTAGCTAACACGACTTTCCCGACGCCTCCTCCTGTAAAGTCAATAGGTGATCCGCTCCCTGCGGGTCACACACATCCCGGGCAAACTAAACCAGACAGCCGACGCGCTTTCTCGTCAGTATACGCCTCGCGGAGAGTGGCGACTCCACCCCCGCGCAGTCCAGCTCATTTGGATACTGTTCGGGCAGGCCTAGGTAAACCTGTTCGCCTCCCGCAACACCACTATTGCCCACATTGGTACTCCCTGACCGAGGCCCACCTCGCCACAGATGCCCTTCTACACAGCTGGCCTCGGGACGGGCAGAAGTACGCCTCCCCCCCAATGAGCCTCGTTGCACAGACACTGTGCAAGGTTAGAGAAGAGGAGCACCAAGTGTTATTGGTTGCGCCACACTGGCCCTACCACACTTGGCTCTCAGAGCTGATGCTCTGGACAACGACTCCCCCCTGCCCCATTCCCCTGACGGAGGACCTACTCTCTTTCTGGGCAAGTTCTGGCATCCCAGACCAGACCTCTGGAACCCCCATGTCTGGTCTCTTGACAGACCGAGAGGATCCTGAGTTGGCTAGGCTAGAGCCCCATCCACTAGGCGGTTATACGCCTCTAGATGACCCATCTTCTCGTCCTGGTGTCTCTCTGAACGAGAAGACCCACTGATGTCATCAAGACCCACTGAGTCGCTCATCATGACTAAGGTGATGGAAAGTTTCTAAGGCAGCAAGACCTGGTCACCAGGTTCCTAAGGGGCGCAAGAGGGCGGAATCCGCCTCGTCTCCGCTCCATACCCTCTTGGGACCCTAATGTAGTCCTGGTGGGCCTCTCTGGGCCCCCCTAGTTCCCCTCGGAGGTTCCGATCTTCCTCATCTTTTGACTAAGATGGCCCTCCTGATGGCGCTCGCTTCCTTCAAGAGGGTATGGATCTTTCAATCAGTGTCACTGGATTGCTTTGAATTTTGCCCTGGCAACTCTCACGTTATATTAAGACCCAGGCCCGATACTTGCCCAAAGTTCCCACTACTCCCTTCCGAGACCAAGTGGTGAACTTGCAGGTGCTCTTCATGGGGGAGGAAGACCCAACCCCATCAGTGTTGTGCCCAGTGCGCACTGCGCCTCTACTTGGACCGCACGCAGAGCTTCAGTAGCTCTGACCAGCTCTTTGTCTGTTTGGAGGACAGAAGAAGGGGAAGGCTGTCTCCAAGCAGAGGCTGTAAACTTCCCCTCTGTGGGCTGTTCCGTCTGATGTATCCTCATGAATTAGGTTCCCTCTTCTGGTAGCCCATGACCTTCCCCAGGTGGACCTCCACCTTCGCTGTGAACTACTCCATCCGCACGCTCCATGCGTTCTTCTCCAAGGGCGAGACCATACCCATATCCACCATATTCCTCCCCCCGGGTAGGAGGTGGCCTCTGCAGCGCATCCCTAATTAAGGAGGTTGCGCTCACCCGCTGTAAACCCGAGCCGGACAACCTCTCGCTAGTAGAGACCTAAGGCGTCCGTCCGTGAAAGATTACCTGTCAGGGCTGTACCCATCTTTCTCCAGGAAAGGTTGGAGAAGGTTACAGTTTCGCGAAAGCCTCGTGCTGACATGCCCAGGCCTGTTACCGTCGCTTCGCTAGAGATTGTTACACGATACAGCGTTGTGGCATTTTCCATTGGAACCCCATCTGTCGGCTCTACAATTGAGCAGTGCAAAATTCTTGGGTTCGAGCTTCAAGTAACACAAGGATAAAAAAAAAGTTTTAGAAAAAAGTGTCTGCTTAATATCTAAATATTCTTCTTCTAACGGCACGTCGGCGACTGAGTGATCTGCCGATAGGATCTATCTCTTGCAAACTTTGTCTCACCCTCCAACGCTGGATACGGATGTGGCGAGACCTGAGACTGCCCAGAATGTAGGTCTCGCCTGCATTTGGGGTTCGCTGCAAATCTGTCTGACTAGTGTATTAAGCGTCCAATCCTAAAATGCTTTCTGTTCTGGAACAAAGTTTGGCGATCCATTCCAAATAAGAGTGCGATTCCTTGCCAGTTAAACCAAAGCCGGTTAAACCAATGGCACATTTGCTCATACGAGACGCATAACGTGGACGGCCTCTGTGGCCTGTTCTAGATGTCGGTGGAGGGACTGGTAGTGGCAAAGAGCTCTCCCACCATCAAACGGAGTGATTATTTTGCGCAGCGTACAGTACAACATCTCGAGAAAAACATCAAGTTCTATGGTTTCGTCATTTTGACCATAACAAACCACGGCCAAAATACTGTCAATTGTTCTGGCGTGGTTATCTAAATCTCTGTAGAGTGTCTCACTGGGATCCTGCTGTATATATGAGTGTAAGGCACTGTAAAACGATATTAAAGAATTCAGCTTTATCATCTTCATTGCAACTTGCACAAGCAAGCAAAGCATTAATAAACGTCAAGGCTAATATAGCTCTCAGATTCATGTTGATCTGAATGAAGAAGACATCCGTTTACACTGAAAAGTTCACGCACATCCACATTTGAAATCACTATGCATGCAAACTAAAGCGTTCCATATTTTGTATGTATTTGCGAGTGTTTTATACATGTGTGTGTACGCAGAGTTTATATGTCTTGTGAACACGTGCAACTCATGCTTGTAAGTTGGCAACTTCTGTTTAGAAGAAGACAGAACTTCTGTAATCATTTAACGGAGAAATAACGCAAATGTACTCTGAAAAGAGTACTGATAAAATTTATGATAACTGATTAATCAGTTGAACAAGACAATTCGACATGTAGATCCATAGAAGCATTATTTTCAAAATACATCTTCAGAACATACAAACAGACACTTAACAACTTACATTGTGCTAAAACCATTCTAAATTACTAACATGAAACCATCGATATTTAATATTATAACATAGCTACTCAATCGCGTGGCTAACCTTGAAAGGAAGTACAGAAAAGACGTTCTCTGTTACAACAATAGACACGCCATCTAGTGCTTAAAACCTGAAAATATTGCATCAATAATAAGGTTTAATATGCATCACGTATAAGTTATTATTACAATTTGTATAATAGTGCATGCGGGAAATATTGAGTGGACATGTACAGAACGTCAACGAATTGCACATCCACAGGATGTTAATTTACTTTTTAATATTATTTTTGTTTTCTCTTTTTCACCCATTAGTTTGAAAAACATTTCTCAACTCCCTTCTTTTAGTGAAATAGGCAGACAGCGCAAATAGGATTGAGGAAAAAAAGGCAACGTTTATTGAACACTTTTTAAAACTATTTACAAGGCAAACATACTAATAAAGAAAATAGCAACAAATCGGCTATTCACATGAACGCATGAACGACACTTCTTCAGGCCACCGGACCAGCTGCGCGTCCTCTGCTTCGTCGGTGTCCCACAGCTCTCCAGTGCCTGAACTGCCAATCTCGTTCGCAGGATGGATGGATTCGAGAAAGCCGTCAACGCTCACCTTCAAGTCAAACGCCGCCGACTGGAGAAAGTAATCCTCTATTGCGGCGTGGTCATTGAAGATTTTGCCGAGTCCGGCGCCACGCAGGTACGAGGACAGCGCCGAGCTGGTCAGCGTCACGCTGTGTTTGCCGCCGGCAGTCGATAAGATGGCCTTTCCCGCAAAAGATGGGCAAAACGACAGGGCCACCTGCTTGAGCCTGCAAGCCTCACACCTGTGCGTCTCGGACCTCTTCACGAACTTCGTCTGAACGAAGCGGCAGCTTGAGCACTTCCGCACGATCCTCACCTCGATGCCCTTTATGGTGGCGCTGAAAAGCGCTGTTGAGGTGTCGTTCTGCTCGCCCCCTCCTTCCTCCGGAACGTCCAAGTCCGCGATCTCCTCGATGGAGCTCGTTGGACCGGTGCAGAGGCCAATGAAGCCCTCTCTGTCCAACGTAGACAGGTTCTTGAATGCGTAGGACAAGCCTTCCTCTACCTGGCCGATGAAGCTGTCCCAGAGCGTCACCTTGACCTCCCCCTTCCCGTCGGAGATTCCCACCTCCCTTAGCTCGCAGTTGACCTGGTTGACCTGTACCTCTCTGCTGGCGGAGCCGCCGAGCCGCACTTGTCCGCGAACCTCTCCCACCTACGGAAAACAAGCACAAACGTCACGTCAGTTCTCCGTCCACCGTAAGCACACAGGAAAAGCACCTGCAACGAGAGAGCCGCGACTCGCACCTTCCCCCGGGAGCACAACATGTTGAAGCCGTCGGTATCAGCAAGGCCTAAAAGAACATGCAGACGTCCGTCATTCAGTACGGTGCCACCTGAGATAAACATTGATGAGTAAATCAGTCGACTGGCATAATTATGCTCCGCTGGACATTCCGCAGCCGGACCGCGTTACCGTTCTTCTCGGCCTGAGTGAACGTCGCCTGCTGTTCCATCGAGAATACCACGACTCTATGGAAGGACTGCCTGGCGAGACCGCCGTGGCAGGACCGCCGTGAAATACGGCGAGTTGTTCTTCGACTGCCTTCTGGGCGAAAAGTTATGGATGAACCCTTCAACAGCGTCTTCCCCCTCTTTTCGTAATTTCAATGGACTGGCCATCTCTTCGTCTTGGTGAACGGACGAGTAAATCGTATATGCGACCTCCGGGCCATACTTATACCCCCATATGCAAATCAGGTGCAGGCGCGCAACTGTGCATTTTGCGCGGACACTTTGAAAAAAAAAAACCAACCAAATCACGGCCAATCACAAAAATCGCACAACTTCTGAGTTTAAAAATACCAAGTAAGAGCTGGACGGAACGTGAACGAAGGTTCGGAATAGCATATACCCTGGCCCTTGTCTGGACTTTCTGAGATTTCTGTGCTTCGCAAAAATTCCTTTAAAAGAGTATTTTAAACAGTCTTAAGCGCCGTCTTAAACACACCGCAAAAAGACAAAAGAATGTGTAGACCACAGGTGTCAAACTCCGTTCCTGGAGGGCCGCAGCTCTGCACAGTTTAGCTCCAACCCTATTCAAACACACCTGATTCAGCTAATCAACATCTTCAGGATTACTAGAAACTTCCAAGCAGGTGTAGTTTAGAGCTGGTTGGAGCTAAACTGTGCAGTGCTGCGGCCCTCCAGGAATTGAGTTTGACACACCTGGTGTAGACAAACATGCCTCACATGCATTTTTAAGGAGGCGTCTTGTGTGCTTATGTGCCGAAATGGTCTGAAACTGTTACAATAAAATGATGAAGGCTTTCAACAGGCAAATTTCTGTGATTTCTGTGTTCCGCAACAATTCTTTTTTTCTTTAGTAGAGTATTTTAAACAGGTTTAAATGCCATCTTAAACTTAACGTGAAAAGATCATGACTTAACTGTCATGATCTTGCTCTTGTCTTGGTGTTGTCTGGCGTGGGAGGTGTTATGTTTGTTTTGTCGAGCACGTGCGATCCGTTGTTTAGCGGCTAACACACGCTTGGTGTCTACGTCATTCACCCCGCCCTCGTGTTTCCCCCGTCAGGGCATTTCCCCTCACCAGTGACTGTAGTGATAGTGTGATTGTAGATGTTAGTACAGAAACTTACCACTAGGTGTCAGTAGCATTACACTGACATCTAGGGGTGTTCAGACGGAGAATCAGAAAGTACCAGGTTGATGTTCATGCTTGCTACCTGTGAGATAATAAAAGACAGTTCTGTTATAAAACAGTTTCTTTACTGAAATAAGAAACATTACATGGTACCAGGAGTGGTGATGATCACAAACTCTGTCAGTCGTCATGGAAAGTGTTAAGCCGCCTGACGCTGTTAACTGGACTGGAAATGTTGATCACGAATGGCGTGTGTTTAAACAGAGATTTGCGCTGTACTTGCAAGCAGTGGGTCTGGATGAAGCGTCGGATGCACGCAAGATTGCATTACTTCTCACCGTCGCGGGACCTCAATCGATAGAGGTGTTTAACACGCTTGTGTTTGCGCAGGCCGAGGATACAGGCAAATATGACGTGGTCATGGAGAAGTTTGATGCACACTGCACGCCGAAAAAAAACGAGACTTTTGAAAGGTATGTTTTTCGTTCTCGTCTACAACAACAAGGAGAGACTTTTGACTGTTTCGTAATGGATTTAAAGTTGAAAGCTAAAACATGCAATTTCGGACTGTTGCAAAATTCAATGATCAGGGACCAAATTGTGTTCGGTATCAATGATAAAAAAGTGAGGGAGAGGCTCTTGAGAGAGTCAGAGCTAACCTTGAATGAAGCAGTGCGGATATGTCATGCCAGTGAGATTGCTCTTCAGCATGTTAAAACCTTTGGTGACAACGCAAGGATGAGCGGGGGTGACAATTCAGCTGTAGCTGCAGTAACAGAGAAAATGCATAAATGCAGAGTGAGTAAACTGAAACAGCTTAAGGAGAAAGAACTGTTTAACTGTAAAAGATGTGGCAAAAGACACCCGCCAAAACAGTCCCCAGCCTATGGCAAAGTCTGTGCCAAATGTAAAGGGCAGAATCATTTTGCGAAGCAATGCTTTTCAAGGGGTGGACAATGTCAAAGAGAACGTGTGCATGCAGTGGAAGAAACAGCCCTCAGTGACACATTCTTCGTTGGAATGGTGCAGCAGGCTGATATCAGTCAAGAAAAAAAAGAACAGACTGATGTGAATGGTGTTGCACAGGACAAGTGGATGACAGTTCTCGAAATAAATGGAGTAACAGTATCACTCAAGCTAAACACAGGAGCAAAAGTCAATCTGATTTCAGAGAATGATGTCAAAAGGATGAAAATCAAGCCACGTATAAGTCAGAAAAAGATGCAACTCAAAGCGTATAATGGACAGAACATTCCAACAAAAGGAACATGCACTCTCAGGGTAAAAGTTAAAAACAATGAACATTACCTCATGTTCGTGGTGGTTCCAGATGGCCATGATTCTGTGTTGGGAGACAATGCATGTGAAGACCTGGGTCTCGTAAGTAGAATTTACACCATAAATAATGGAGCAATACAGAACAATGGGGAACATATAGTGAAACAGTTTCCTGACATATTTGAAGGTTTTGGAGTATTACCATTCACCTACAAAATAAAGTTGAAAAAAGATGCACAACCAGTAGTTCACGCACCAAGACGGGTTCCAGCACCACTTCGTGATAAGCTGAGGCAAGAGCTTGAAAGGATGACAGCGATGGAAGTCATAGAAAAAGTGGAAGAGCCTACAGAGTGGGTTAATTCGATGGTGTGTGTGAAGAAGGCCAATGGTGATCTTCGTGTGTGTATGGATCCAAAGGACTTAAACGCAAACATTCAGAGAGAACATTATCAAATTCCGACACGTGAGGAAATTATAAGTGAGATGGCAGGTGCAAAATTCTTTACAAAGATGGATGCATCACAGGGCTTTTGGCAGCTGAAACTACATGAGGACAGCACAAAGTATTGCACATTCAACACACCCTTTGGCCGATACTCCTTCTTGAGGATGCCGTTTGGCATTTCATCAGCTCCTGAAGTGTTCCACAGGGCTATGGAACACATAGTAGAAGGCATCGAGGGGGTGCGTGTTTATGTGGATGATATTGTATTGTGGGGATCCACAATAGAACAGCACAACGAGAGACTCATGGACGTCCTACAGCGAGTAAGGCAGTATGGGCTAAAGTTAAACAAGGACAAATGTAAGTTTGGTGCGAAGGAGATCACATTCCTAGATGATAAGCTGTCAGAAGGGGGTGTGGAACCAGACAAGAGTAAAATACAAGCAATACTCAAAATGCCTAGACCCACAGACAGAAAGGCTGTATTGAGAGTGATGGGGATGATCAATTTCGTCGGAAAGTTCATACCAAACCTGTCTTCAAAAACATCTTATTTGAGAGCACTGTTATGTGATAAAGGCGAGTTCAAATGGACAGCTGATCATGAGCAAGAATGGGGACGACTGAAGACTCTCCTCACCACAGAGCCTGTGTTGACGTTCTTTGACCCAACGAAAAACATAAAGATTTCGACTGATTCATCAAAAGATGGACTGGGTGCAGTGCTACTGCAGGCGGAAGGAGATAATTGGAGGCCAGTCGCATATGCCTCAAGAACGATGACTCCAGCTGAATGTCGATACGCACAGATAGAAAAAGAGTGCCTGGGTTTAGTGTATGGAGTGGAGAGATTTCACAGTTATGTGTACGGCTTACCGACATTTCTGGCAGAGACCGATCACAAGCCGTTAATAGCCATCATTAAAAAGAACCTGAATCAAATGTCTCCAAGAATTCAACGACTGATGATGCGACTGCAGAGGTATGACATGGAGCTAATGTACACTCAAGGGAAGTATCTATTTCTGGCAGATGCTCTGTCCAGAGCTGCGGAACAGAGAGGAGCAAGTGAAAGTTCCACAGAGGCTGATGTGACTCAGCATGTAAACATGGTAGCTGAAGCTCTTCCAGTCACAGATAAACAACTCAAACGAATTGCAATGGAGACTGAGAAAGATAAATGTCTGCAATTGGTCATTACACATCTGGATGAAGGTTGGCCTAGGGGAGAATGTGCCCAGTACTACAACATCAGAACAGAGTTGAGTGTTGTCAAGGGACTTCTGCTGAGACAGAACAGAATCATTATCCCTCAGTCACTGCGAAAGGAGATGTTGAAAAGACTGCATGAAGGACACCTTGGAGCAGAAAAGTGTAAAAGACGGGCTAGAACGGCAATCTATTGGCCCGGGATAAACGCAGACATCGACAGGATGGTGTCAACCTGTGATACTTGCTTGAAGCATCTTGCTAAGCAACAGAAAGAGCCAATGATTATCCCTGATCAACCAGATGAACCATGGCAGAAAGTTGGGACTGACTTATTCTTCCTGGATGGACGAAACTATTTGCTGGTGATAGACTATCTATCAAACTATCCAGAGATGGCGTTGCTTCCCAATACCTCTGCTGCTTGTGTAATAAAACACATAAAATCCATCTTTGCGAGACACGGAATTCCGCAGGTGGTTTTCAGTGATAATGGACCGTGCTACAGTTGCAAGGACTTTGAGAAGTTTGCTGAGGAATATGGGTTTCAACATGTGACATCGAGCCCTTTATATCCGCAGTCGAATGGAAAGGCGGAGAAAGGAGTACACATAGTGAAGCTATTACTCAAGAAAGCAGTGGACAGCCAGGCAGATCCTTATTTAGCTCTGCTGAATTACCGTGCTTCTCCATTAGAACATGGTGTGTCTCCTGCTGAAATCCTGATGGGTCGTAGATTACGAACCACACTTCCTTGCTTAGCAACACCAAACAAGAAAAAGGGCCTGAAAAGAAAACAAAAACACCTGAAACAGAGGCAAAAAGCTAATTATGACGAGGCATCAAAAAGCCTAGAACCACTCTCCCATAATGACAGAGTAAGACTTGAGGATTGCGGTACCTGGACTAAAAGAGCCACAGTCCTGGAGGAGGTGAACCCAAGATCCTACACTGTCAGGACAGAGGATGGTCAAATCCTGAGGAGGAATCGGAGGAATCTGTTAAAAACAAAAGAGACAGTGCTAAAGGATACATGTGACACAGACTGTGCAGAGTCTACAACAACATCCAAAACACTTCCAGTACTGGATAACAAAGAGCCAGTTAAAGAGAACTGTTCAGATTTGCATTCACCTGTACTGAGAAGATCGAGACGCACAGTAAAGCCTCCAGATAGACTGGATCTCTGAATATTGCTTAAACATATCACAAGCATTTGACTTTTCATAAAAGAAAAAGAGGAAATGTAATCGGTTGATTATTAAGATTAGATTCAACTTTATTGTCATTACACATATACAAGTACAGTGTAACGAAATGTAGTTTAGGTCTAACCAGAAGTGCAATTAGCAAGTGCAGATATACAGTGTGAATAAATACAGAATACAATTTTAGGGAAATACTATACAAATGTTGTACGAAAAATATGACAGTCGGTATGTACTATGAACAATATATACAGAAGGCTATATACTGTGAACATTAATGTACAGGTGGTTATGAACAGATAACAATATAGACAATACAATAGTGCAAGTGACTTGAGTGTGCATTAATTACAGACATTAGCTATTAAAGTTACAGTGCAGTAGATGAGTTAATGCGGTTATTAAAGATACAGTGCAGTACATGAGTTAATGCAGTTGTTGAAGTTATAGTGCAATACATGAGTAGATGCAGATAATACAGTTACAGTGTATTAGATGAGTTAGTGCAGTTATTGAAGTTACAGTGCAGTATATGCGTTAATGCGGTTATTAAGGTTACAGTGCAGTAGATGAGTTAATGCAGTTATTGAAGTTACAGTGCAATAGATGAGTGGATGCAGTTAGTTATGCAATAAATGCAATAGATGAGTTACAGTGCAGTAGATGAGTTAATTCAGTTATGGAAGTAGTTTATTAGTGCAAATGAGCATTCATTGTAATATTCCTGGTGTGCAAGTGAGCAGTATAGAGTGGAATACTATACAATATTAATACTCTGATTGTAATGTAAATAATTATTGAGATTGTTGTTGATGCATCTTGTATGATGTGTACAGTTGCTTGCTTAGTGGTTAGCTAATATATAAGTCATTAGTTGTAATAACTTGTCTTTACGTCTAATGGAAGGGGGATGTAGTGATAGTGTGATTGTAGATGTTAGTACAGAAACTTACCACTAGGTGTCAGTAGCATTACACTGACATCTAGGGGTGTTCAGACGGAGAATCAGAAAGTACCAGGTTGATGTTCATGCTTGCTACCTGTGAGATAATAAAAGACAGTTCTGTTATAAAACAGTTTCTTTACTGAAATAAGAAACATTACAGTGACTTGTTTGTTATTTTCACGCACACCTGCAGCTCATTCCCCGTAATAACCCCTCACCTGCCATCTATCACCTCTCCTTAGATTTACCTTTATAACCCCTATGTTTTCCCTCGTTCCTTGTCTGACCGTTGCGTGTTTTGCCAGCTTAGACTGCCTACGTTCTAGCGTGTGCTAGACTTCTTTAGCCTTAGCCTTGTCCCGTCCTAGCCTTAGCTTTGTGAGACGCTATCATAGTTCTCTGTTTTCTCTCTGACCTGCCTTGTCCAGCCCAACTTGAGTCGATTTACAGTGGCGTCCATAATTCGACCTTCAGAAATGAGAACAGGTATGAAACTATCTAATGACTATTTTAGCTATACAGTAATGTACAGTAAAATACCTATGACTACTGAGGGATATTACTGTTGTTATTAGGTATTTCTTATGCTGTGAAGATATATTTTTGTTTCATACATTCATTCATCATATAATCTGCACTGTGAAAACATTGAAAACTGTGTGTGATATTGAAGTGCTTGCAGCAGGGGGAGAGGGGCCCCTTTGGCTGCAGTTGTTTAGAAGAGTGGGGGAGGTATGTGGAATGTATGTTGTTTTCTCAGGAGTGTTTTGCAGGAACCAGATAAGGCAGAAGTTGGTGATTGGTGGAAACAAGGGTGATCCCGGCCCCCCTGCAGAAGAGAGATCGGCGTGACATAACAATAAATGCTGTGAATATGTGCTGTGGGGGTTGTTGTTCCTTGGAAGGACAGAGGAGTGTTGTCCAACAACTCAGCATGCTGTATTTTTTGTGATCTGATTAATAAACCTCATTTTATTGGAAATCGTCTCCCATCAATTTTGAATATGCAGGACGCCTAAAAAGTCCAACACTACATAGTATTGCATAAACATTTGTTACTCTATACCATCCATTTACTGCACTGCATTGAATGAATGAGGTTTGTTATCATGCTGTACTACATTTTCTTTTGTAAGTTGTTTAAAGTTCCTATGCTGAACACATACTGTGTTTCAATTCTGTACAGAGTGGAAAGGTAAAAGATATCATGGAGGACGAAGACGCTTGTTTACAGAACTATAAGAGACTGCAATTATAAACATGGTTTTGGCTAACAATGGAATTAGGATTCGAGAGATAAGAGAGCATATCTTGAATAATGACACCGTATTTAACAACATCAATACTGTAAGCCTGTCGACCATACCACACCCTCCAACGGCACCAAGTGACGATGAAACAACTTTACAAGGTGCCATTTTAGAGAAGCTCTGAAAGAGTCAAGAATCAGCGACATGACTTTGTAGAGGTTGGATACGGCATGCTAAGAGATACTTCCCTCGATGTTTGGCAAGAGAAAATGTATCTTGTGATGTGGAAGAAGTATTGTGGCCAGACCCACCCCGGAGAAGAGATGAAGCGTAGCTCAGCACTGATGGCTGCCCCCCCACGAATTCCTGGGCTGCCCCCCCCGGGACCCCACACACAATTGTGTTCTTTACTGTATTCTGAAGAATATACTTTTGGTTTACATAGGTTTATGGTTTTGTTGAATGCTACTGTTTAAAACAGTAATGTTTGGCCTAATAAATATTTTCTGTTTCTACATTGCATTTCTGTTTACAGTGTACATGTTACCCCTCTCAGTAGATTACTTTCACTGTAGAACATTGTATTGAAATGTAGATATAAGCCCATGAAAGACCAAAGAGCTTTAGATTTTGAACAAGAGTCTTTACATGGTATATCGAAACATTCACTATTATGGGAGAAGTGTTTGCCATTTAATGCAAATGCTCCATTCTGACATGTGTTTATGGTATTTTGAATGCAGTGTTACATTTTAAAGCAGATGTGAGGCATTTTGCGTGCGCCGTTTTGGGAATTGTGTGTAGTGTTTTGAGAAAAGGTGTAAGAAGTTGGAAAAAACTGTAAACGGCACTACTTATCTTTCAACTTCTTTAGTTCGGATCAGTTTGGACGAATAAAAAAATAACCCAGCATACATTTCCTTGTAAGGGGCGTCTTTGAATATGCTAACCACTGTTTAAACCAAAACAATGAACAAACTGAAAAAAAAAAAAAAAAAAATTCCACTTTGTTTGCATACGTGTTTCAAGTCAAGGTCCGTTTTCGTTTAATGTTTAATTCTCTCAATTGTAAAACTTTGGTCAGTTTATAAGGGTACCTTATGTAGTTTTATATTATTGATTTAATTGAATTAAAAGAGCCGTTTCATCTCTATCTTTGAATCACTTAACTAATCAAAGTTGATATGATATAGAAAGTAATTAGTAAAAAAGTGTATTCATATGATGCAAACAGTGTGACATTTTGACAATGGATTTTTTGATTAGGTTTTGATATGACAGATATGAATGGCTTATTTCCCAGTGTTGTGTCTTGTGTGCTTGTGTTTTAAGTTTTGACTCAATGAGCTGAAGTTTTACAAAAAGTGTTCAAGCAATGGGCAAAAACTGTAATAGTGAGCTACAAAAACTTTGCAGGAAATCTGAAAAGTCAACGAAGCAGATGTTTATACTTTTAAAGAACTTAAGGAATTTACGATTTTAGGAGTTTTTATTGTAGAGAATATTAAGAGAACAAATTACATTATGTGGGAAGGAATTATAAACGTTTTAATGGTTTGAAAGCTGTGGTACGTTTCATACGCTTCGTCTATGCCATTGTGTGTCGAGAAAGGGTGAAGAAGAATTTTACTGAGTTTTTATGGGAAAAGAAGCCACTGAGAATTTCGTACAACAAACTCATAGGGCCTATAGAGAAAGGTGGCACGGGACTCATTGACGTTGCACCTTTGCACGAAAAACGTTTTGAAGTTAAAATTGTAAATACATTTTGGATGGGAAGGTATTGAGCTGAGATGTGTTTTTTAAACAAATGTGCTGATTTCAATCCGGGGGAGAGTAATTTATGGATGAAAAATGATTTGCCTGACTTTAACAAAGAACTGTTGAGTGCCTGGGGAGAGTTTTTAAAGTATGTGCAATACATCCCGAAAGTGAAAGATGATATTTTAAACCTACTCTTGTTTTTAAACAAGAACATTGTGAATCAAGGAAGAGAGTTGTCTTTTAAGAAATGGTGGGATGTGGGGATTACAAAAGTCAAAGACTTTTCTTAACCGGGTCAAACCAGTATATTTAACTACCAAAGGAAGAATGTCTGAGGGAAAAATGGTTACAATTCATTTTTTAAATGATACCAAAGGAGTGTGACCCCAGGGTTTTACTGTGCGCGCATCATTTCACCGAAGATTGGTTTAATAATAATAATTATTAATAATAATAATAAATATAATAATAATAATCTTGGCGCGTTCACTGTAGTGTATGTGAAACGACTATCATTGAAAGAGGGGGAATACCAACTCTATTTGGACCTGTTAGCTCCACCGAATCACAACCTGTAAGTGTGACTATCCATTTTTGTCTTAACTTCAAGAAATATTTTTGTACCATATGTCTGTGTTTAGCTAATGCATATAACGCTGATATTAGCATGTACCGTTATTGTTTATATTGCAATTAACTTTGCATTTTGACACATTTGCAGCACGTGCACCTATATAGATATACTTGGGTGATACTAAAATAAATTTTCATAACGTCGACTTTCTGAAATGCTCTATGTACCTTGACAACACACAGTTAAGACAGAACAATAGTATAACTAACGTATTAACAGTATTTTAAGAAAAAAATAATATTTTATTTCAATGATGAGCAAAAGCATAAGATGCATGTTGTCACACTGGGAGTTTTTATGACAGGAGTTGTCACTTGGCACTGACAAACATCCTGCTCCAGTCGTGGTGGAGTTTGTTGTGGACTTTGTTGTGTAGCGTCTTCTGATACTTCCTCAGAAATGAGAATATTGTGAAAAGGAGCAATATTCTAGACTCAAAGTGTCCCAATCGAATCAGCTAATTTAGACAAAACACCTGCAAAGGGTTCCTGAACCGTTAAATGGTCTCTGAGTAGGAATCACAATAATGGGAAACACTGCTGACCTGACAGTCGTGCAGAAGAAGTTGGATGTTCCCAAAGTGCTGTATCAAAGCACATTAATATAAAGTTAGCTGGAAGGGAAAATTATGGAAGAAAAAGGTGCACAAGCAGCATGGATGACCGCAGCCTGGAGAGGATTGTCTGGAAAAAGCCATTCACAAGTGTTGGGGACTTTCACAAGGAGTGGACTGAGGCTGGAGTCAGTGCATCAAGAGCGACCACACACAGACGGATCCTGGACATGGGCTTCCAATGTCGTATTCCTCTTGTCAATGTAAGGTGGTGAAATATGTGAGAAAAGAAGAACCACCAACCGCCCACTGGCCCAATGGCGGAGTCCAAGTGGCATGGCGAAGGTATGCGCACGTTGTGCCTTTCCAGCACTCTTGCTGTTACAGTTAACGTTATTTTAAAATCGCGTTATTTATCTGACTCCTAAAGATAAAAAGGAAAACCTTGTTGAATGATATTATTTGTATTTGATTATTATGCGTGATAATTATCCTGCAAATTGGGTCAATGTTTGATTCTTCTGCCTTATTGTAAATTAAACTCCTTCATCCGATTCTCAGTGTCCCTTAGAGTCTCGCGCTGGCCGTTCGACACGGATCTCACGGTCAATCTTGGTCACTACCAGAGGTTCCATGACTAGTAATACTCAGAAAGCATTATTTTATCTAGTCCCCTTAGACTATAAAAACTTAATCAAAGTAATGATTACTTCTAACCAGAGGTCATGAGAACTCCTTAGAGATAAATAGACCAATCTTACTTCCTCTGATGGTAGCTTTGTATAATCATGCCATAGTTTCCTATGTACACTTAGTTAGAATAATACTTCAATAATCAGAGGTTTGAGACTTACCTTATTTAGATTGGTCAGACAACATATGTGCTGTTCTAAACAGAAACATCAGCCCCTACGGTCTAAGTACACTTAACTAATGCCAAGTAGTTAGTTGGAGCTCTAAAATCTCAGCTGGCGTGACCCAATGCTCCACCTAATACAGGATTTTAGTCCGTCACTAACCTGAATGTAGATTTGTAGATAGTCAAATATACTCACAGCATGACTGGGCAGCAAACCTACTATCCAGTATTCACGGCAGAAGAACCACGTCAGTTTCCACTCGTCTCCTCAGCCCTCATGGTAGTCTTTTGCAGTCCTCACGATAGTCCCTCGCAGCCGGTCATCGACCCGTCTCACATGCTGCTACTCCAACAGTGCTCCGCGACTCATCGACTCTGTCGCAAACACAGCAATACACACAAGAGAAAACACAGCAATAAAATGGGAAAATGCATATATATAAATACATTGTGCAACACCTTTGATCCACAACAGCAACTCATTGGCACTTCACAAATCAGTGTCACTGTTCAATATGTAGGGGATTGTTCAAAAGTACACTAAACATTATTATAAAATGTTAAATATGGATGAGCTTGAGCTAAATTGTATGATTTTGGAAAGGTGGGGATCATTGTGGTCTGTAAAGATCAAAATTAGTTTTTGCTCGGTTAATGAAGTGTCTCTGCTCACATCAGCATTGGGTGTCGGTGACAATGTAGTTAATTTTGTGGGGTTTCTTTAATTTTAAATATCTGTCTTATCATCTATATAAACATCTGTTATTTTCTGATTTGTTACATTTTATTTCATTTTATTTATTTATATAGCACAAATAAACTAATGTTGACAACTGTGCTGTTCAAGGGTGAAACAATTAGGTAAAAATAACAATACCATGTGAATAAATTAAAAAAAACTATACTTGCTATGCATGATAAATGGAAAATGTACGCACTGTTGAACGCACTGTTTATAAGCAATTAGAACAATATGGCCACACTTTAGAATGCTACCTATTAGTTACACATGTACTAATGATGACTACATGTAATCACTTTGTGTGACCAGGAAGTTTGATATATTTACATATTTATACATGCATTTTAGAACCAATAAAGATGAGGGTTTGGCAAAACTGAGTCACATGACCAGGAAGTTAAATCAAATCAAATATTTCAGAAAATTATATAAAATTAACAAAGCCAGCTTCCTATTGATTGTGAATATAATAAAAGTGGTGTGTCAACGCTGTGTCACATGAACAGGAAGTTAAAAAAATTTTATAAAATCGGCAAAAACAGATTACAAAAAAATCGTTTGTTTCAAGTGTGACAAATTTTTGTGAACATATTCCAGTGGGTGTGGCAACACTTGGTCACATGACCAGTAAATTAGATATTATTTTATTATTAAAATTTTTTTATACAAGATTAGATTACATTAGATTCAACTTTATTGTCATTACACATATACAAGTACAGTGTAACGAAATGTAGTTTAGCTCTAACCAGAAGTGCATTTAGCAAGTGCAGGATATACAGCGTGAATCAATACAGAATACAATATTAGGGAAAAACTATACAATGGGCATGTACTATGAAAATATGACAGTCTGTATGTACTATGAAAAATATATATGGAAGGCTAAATACTGTGAACATTAATGTACAGGTGGTTATGAACAGATAACAATCCCCAAACACTGATTTTCGTATTCACGTTTTCATCTGTCGTTTGCGAGTCGTCTGTTGACAAGGACAGTCTTAAGAAGATTACTGCTAATTCCCTGTGTGACACTGTCTACTATACCCATGCCACCGATGAAATACATTATATGACATGTTGTGTTGCAATTTTTGGTGAAATCAATCAAATTTCATGGATTTGTGTCAACCAGTGTAAGTTACATCTCTTGGCTTTTTGTGTACAATGTATTTGAATCTACCTCACTTCCTGTCCAGATGGCACACGTTTCCTTCGGGAGGAGATTCACCAGCTAGGGAATCACCTGAAGCGCAAGGAGAAGGAAATGGGCAAGGAGGGGAAAGCCAATTAGGAGGTACACTGTCAGAAAAAAGGGTACGGTTGGGGTACATTTGTGAACACTTAGGGTACAAATGGTGAAGTTGTACCCTCAATGGGTCATAGTTACACCTAAGGGTACTAATATGTACCATTTAGTGGTAAAAAAGGTACAAATATGTTTCCAACTGTCGGAGGGTCCATGTTTGGACCATTTAATCCCCAAACAAAGGTACAATCTGACATGGAAAGTGTATGAAATAGTAAAGCTTTTTAATTTCTGCATACACAGTGATCTCAACAATTCATTGAACACATCATTGTCAATCACCCAAAAAAGATTAAACATAGTGCAAGATATTCATGTTCATGAGTTGTTGGTTATTTAGAAGAGATGCACAAAATAACCAAATATATTTAATAGTCCACATATTTACTGACCGTCACTGGTTCTGAACAGTACACAAGCACATTACCTTTTATTGATTATGCAGCATCAAGGTGATACGTTTTGAACATAAAGCAAATATAATAAAGTTATACTGTGTAACATAATAGCTCTTTAAACTTGTTAGATAAGTTTTAAGTTTTAATTTAAAGTTAAAATAAATACATATTTACTACTTTTTTAACAAAAGCAATTGGTGGAGAACTTTTAATTTGACTCAAAGTACAAGCACATGCATTTGACCAGCCAATGGGATTGAAGCCCGCGCAGTGCACTTTATGGGCGCGAAGAAGTTGGGACTGTGCGTGTGCTCAAAAAAAATCAACGGTTATTCCATGATGGCGGTCTCACTCCCGACGCTATCGACGGAGGATCTTCTTGAGAAATTGAAAGAATCCGGAATAAATATCACCGAAGACGAAGCAAAGAAATTCAGAGGTATGTGATTAGTTTTAAGTATTGTGAAAATATGTTGGTTCCCTTTCGAATTATGTGCACTTGACATAACGTTAGGCCTACTGACGCGTGAGGGAAAACCTTTCTTCAAAAATACTGACCTGATATAACCAACGTATTGTCATCACGTTTTAATCGTAATGTTAATACGATTATTTGTATTTTTCCCAACAACGAAGTTATAACTTTTAGCATAACTTATAACGTAGCCTAACTCTACCGCGAGACAGTGCTTGAGACGCCGTCACGTGTCAGCGGTGAAACGGCCATAGAAACTGTTCAAACCTATCGCGTTTTGTGGAAAAAGGTTTCCCAGAATTTTCTTACAACTCACCCTGTTCACCCCGGACGTGATTAAACGCTTGGCCTGTTTCTATTTTAACGCTTCTCCTAACGTTAGTCAGTCTGGAATTAAAAAGAAATTACGGATATGTCAATAGGTTTTATATCAGTTTTATTTGGTAACCTTAGATTTTTAATTCACGTTCAAATTGTAAGTTTAGAGAGTCCATGAGGGTCATCATTTAGTCCTTTCCCTCATCACGAGCAAACTATGTAAGCAGCAGTCAGTCTCGGAGATCGAGTGCGGTGTCAGCCTCAAAGATTGTTTACCATTTATGAAAATCTATTGAAATAAGTCACGAGTCTTTTTTTGAGAGGTATTTTAAAAAGGTTTGCTTCTAATCATACACTCAAAAAAAGTAATGGTTACTCTCTGTACATATTAGGCCCAGTACTTAAAGTGTACAATTAGTACCTTTTAGATTTTGTACCTTAGGGTACAGCCCCAGTGACAGCTTTGTACCTTTTTCTGAGAGTGTATATGTACTGTTAATATAGTGTCTTTTTCAAAATTAAAGTTATTGAATTTCTATTTAAAGTTTACAATTATTTTTAAAAATACATTGATTTTATTGTTGCTGTTAAAACCTCAAGCTCACATTGATCATTCCTTTTTTTTCAGAAAATGAGGTGGATGGGGAAACAATAGAGTGTGGCCTTACAGAGAATATGATCTCATATTTATTTCAAGGTTCTTTTAAAAAACAGTCCAAGTTCAACAGATTTTTACATGACATGAAGGAGGTTATAACACTAACACTGGAACCAGTCCCAACAGAATCCCAGCCACAGACTTCGACTACAGAAATGCAAGTATAACATTGACTATTGTGTATTGTATTTGGCCTATGTTTAGTGGTCGATTGATATAGATTGTTTATTTTATGCCTGATGCCGATATCTTAGAATGCAGAGTGGCCTATACAGGGCTCAACATTAATACTTGTCCCGGGACAAGTGTACTTTTTTAAAGGGGCAAGTGAAAGATCATTTTTACTTGCCTGACCGGAAAAAGTAGTCTGATTAAACCATCTATAACAAAACAAAAAAATATACTGTTTTGGTGATTCACAAGCTAATGACTCTAATACAATAAGTCAAATAAGGCCTATAATGTAGTGACGGTAAAGCCTTATTAGATATACTAAACAACACAAAGGCTTGATATTGCGCCAGAAATGTAATCTGTGAGATTTTAAAATATATTTGGGAGCAAATATAAGTCTTCCTGAAAGACTTTGTTCAAACACGCCCCTACATCTCTACCTCAGTCTGTGGGTGGCAGAGTTTCATAACACCACCCAAATGTATAAATATTGAATATTCGGGCCAATCACATTGCACTGGATCGCTGGCCAATCAGAGCACACTGCGCTTTTCTGAACTATGAGCTTTGTAAAAATCGATGTGTTTCAGAAAGGTGTAAAATATTATATGTGTAAAATAATGACTTTTTTTACATAAAACCTTTAACGCTTCTTTTCTTCTCACAGTCTGATGCTGATACTCCATACCCAACCATACAATTGGTAGAAACTGACTGGAAAATGGCTTTCTCCAAAAGGCTTCAAGTCATTGTCATAGTTGATGGTGTGGAGGTGTGCAGGGGAATAGGAGTTGAAGAAGGAACACTTGCAGCCTTCAGTGCTTCAGTATGTTTTCAACTTGGCTTATCCACCCTACATGAAGAATACACTGACCTTCCTGCAGCATGCCATAGCAAAAATTACTGAGGTGGGTGGCAAGCCCCTTCCAATAACTGTCACCCGAATAATTAATATCCTGTGCTGAAAATGCCACAACAATATCGATGCACAAGGTGTAGAAGAAAAACATTCACCTTAATGAAACTCATTCAACATGTTGGTCTGGTTCACAACCATGAACCCAATTTCAGCATCACTTGTGGACTGAATAACTGCAAGTCATCTTTTACACTATATGAGTCTTTCAGGCGTCATGTCTATGGGAAACATAGGAAGCTTGTTCTACCTCACGATGATATGGATGCGACTGAATACATGGACAATGATTTTGAGGAAATGGACTGTCACAATGATCTGGAGCAAACCAATGAGCTACATGCTAGGATAGATGAAATCCATCCACTTAGTAGGAATGAGCTTTTGACAAACTTTAAAGAAAATCTCTTCAGCTTTATTCTTAAATGTAGAGAAAAAAATCACATTCCACAGACTGTCCAGCAGGAAATAGTGAATGACATAAATTTTTTATTTTGTTATTTTAAAGAGAATTACGACTCTTTTATTACGTACCATCTTCAAAAAAATGGGTTCAACACTTTCATGCGTACACAGTCAAAGTTGACTTTGAATGGAGTATTATGAAACCAGGGCAAGAGAGAGACTTTCAGGCGCTTGACACATACTCTGCTGATGATAAATTGTTTGTGATCCTCAAGAATGTTTAAAAAGTTCAAATTAAATGTGTACTACTGTGTTTAGTGAAAGAAATGTTTAAGGGTATAACAATTACAATTAATGAAAAGTGTACTGTTAGAAAAAAAGATTGCTTTGTGATTAATTGGTTTTGTTTTCAAAGTATAAAATGAGATCTAGTACTGTTTAAAAAAAAAAAGAAAATTCATTGTGATTCTTGATGTTAACATGTTTTATTGCTTGGTAAAAAAAAGGTTAATATGAAATGTATTGTACTGATTCTGAAAAAAAGCTTAATATAATATTAAGCTTGATATTCTTAATGTTTATAATTTTTTCTTAGAGTATAAAATGTTTAAGTAAAATTGCTCAATATATGCATCCTTTGACACATTGTGAAATGCGCTTAAAATATTCATCCTGTAAAAAAATGTATATTTAATCAATTTGAATGTTTAATGAATGATACAGAGCATTCTGACTTTTTTAATGTGCTGTATGGTGTACAAATTTGCCGCCATAAGGTACAAAACGTTCGTCACTGGTGCAGTACCCTTAAAAGAACACTTTTGGACCTTAAAAGGTACACTTTTGTCACCAGAGGTACATCTTTGTCTTTGAAAGGTACATACTGCAAGGGTACTGATATGTACCCATGTGAAAGGGTACAACGGGTGTACCCTTGAGGGTACTGCCCCAGTGACAAGGTGTTGTACCCCTGAAGGTACAAATTTTGCACATTTTTTCTGACAGTGTATGATGCACTTTCAACCTCTTACCTTTTTTTGGGGGGTTCTGCAAATGGTCAGAAAATGTTGAATATTAATCTCAATGTTATGGCAAAAGCTATATAGATGTTAAGCATTGATAACTTAGGTATGTATTCATACCTCATTTGCATCTCTCAGCTGGCTCTCCGTGCTGAAGAGGAAGAGGAGAAGAGCAGAAGACTCAAAAGAGAAGGAAGTCCAGCCCTTTGTGAGCCTGCAAACCAATATCTTACATTTTTAGGGTTGGAGCCTGAAGGGCTAGAATTTTTATTCTTCTCATTATTTTTCTGCCCTTAAACTGATCATGCAGCCCAAACCGTAAGGCCGACAGAGTTTAGACTAAGTTGACTAAAGTTGTTACTGCAACAAGAGCTTTTTATTTAATATTTAACTTTCTTATATAATTTGAGTTTTCATTATTTACTGATGTTTATTTAAATATTTTATATGCTGTAAATATATTTTATATCCAGAGAATGAAAGATGTGAATGAGCTTTGTTCATTTAGAAAGACTGCTTAATTCAGTTGGCTGAATGATAAAAAAGCTTTATTTGATCAAATAACATTTCTATTTGGTTGAATAAAAGTAATGTTTTATACAACTTTATAATTGTCATTTTTATGTCAAACTCAAAGTCACATTGGTTAATCCACTTAAAGGTACGGAGTGTGTACAAGATCAGGATGGCACCACCTCCGCCTCATTTTGAGCCAGGAAAAACCCTTTATCCGTCTGTATTTTAAATGCAGGCTTTTTAGAAAATGTGTAACAAAAGTTATTTTATAACTCATGAATCTATAATTCAACTTTCATGTGATATCAAGTTATACATTTAAATGAATCTCAAGATTAGAGACAATAACCCAGTTTATACCTGGAGATCCCAAGAAGCCACGTGATTGGCTGAACAGTGTTGTAAAATACTGTGTCGTTTTGCTGGTAGCCACCAGTGCAAGGTTGTCAGACAGGTTGGGATCCTTCAGAGGGCTCGAAGGTTTTCTGGTCTTTCTCAGGTTATAGCCTGGACCAGAGAAGGTACCATCTGCACTTCGCTTTAAAAGTGAAGCGACAGATTGATCAAGGGGATTTAGCTTTTTTTTAAATGCCTGAGTGTTTTTTATGTTACTACAAGGTAGGATTAACATACCTTCATGGTGTTGAAAGTAAATTGCTCAGAGAAAAGTAGTGATTGTTTGTAATATCTCAAGGGATATCTCAGAGAAGATGCTGTGTGCTCTTTCTTCAGTGTGCTTTTAGGTTTTTAGTGTGGTGGCTAGGGCTGCACGATTTGAAGAAAAAATCGAATTGCGATTTTTCTGACCAAAATTGAGATTAAAGATGAGATTTGACTACTATTTAATAAAAAAAGAGCTAGGTTTGTTGTGTTGGTTTTAACAGCATGCATCAAAGAAAGACCAAGCCATATCACAAACTTTTGTAACATTATCCCACTGTTTATTTAAAACCACTTACACTGTGGCCATTTTTTTAAATAAAGTTGTCATGCAAAAATGTCATGACAAATTAAGAGAATAACAGCAGTATCTTAAATAGTTAAATGAACAAGTAGAAACAAAACCTTAAACTTTTAAGATCCGATCACACTGTAAACAGTTATAGTATTGTATGGCGTCTGTTATTTTGCAGTACCTTTGTGAAAATGTGTGGTAGGGTGAGCTTATTTCAAGCGCGTGAGCAATTGAAGTTTGCTTGGATGTCAGTTGTGTCGGTTGTTTTGACGAAGTTGGTTTATCTGTGGACTTTTTGGCCTTGAATTCATCATAGAATAGTCTCTGATACCTCTGCAGGTGTTGATAGAGATTGGTTGTGTTGCCTCGCGAGGTCGACACAGACTTTCAAAATAATTCCAAACATAGGCGTTGCTTTTCATTTAGGTAACAAGTCGTCTAGTGCTGCAGGACTTTGCGGTTCAGCAGACATGACGTTACTTTGTTGCGAATTTGAACTGCTGCTCCCGGTCGCGCTCATCTTTAACAAATGACGTTCTTTGCTAATTCAAAAGCATGTACAGTAGAGATGCGCGGATAAGATCAAATGTCACCGGCATCCGCTGCTTCAAATAAATTATCCATCCGCCCGCACGTATAATCTTCTCTGATATAGATATCCGCACCCGATCGTCACTTTAATTACTCAGTAAATTTTCTAGCGCTGTCTTTGTCTGTAAATGCTTAAATCTAATCTTTCGATTTAGCACACACATGATGTATCATAAGAGGTACCAGTCTTATGACTTTTATATACATACAGTGCCTCACATTCGCTAAAACGCTCCCACACGTTACTTTTCTTTCCTACCTTTTTTGTTTTGTTTTTAATTCTCCCTTTTTAAATTTCTCTTGGATCTGTTTAGCCTCCATTTCTGCTTAAATAAATATACCGTCCTCTTCCGCCGCCACACGCCCATTTCTTTTAAATTACTGCAAATTAGCGCCTGATTAAAAATGCATTTAAAACATATTCATATTTTTTGAGAAATCTTGTTAATATGTAAATGCTATCATACACCCGCGACCCACCCGCAATTAATCAGAATGTAATTTTCTATTACCCGACCCGCGGATCATCCGCTGTGCCCACGGATTTAACTGCCATCCGCGCATCACTAAAGTGTTATAATGCTCCCTATTGGTTAAACGTAAAATTGCAGAAGCAAACTGTCAAAAACTACGTAGCTACATTTCATCTTATTTAAAGCCCTTTTAATCGAAATAATCGCAGCTTTTGCGATTTGAACATCGCACCCGTTCAAATTGCGATTTCGGTTTAAAAAAGATTAATCGTGCAGGCCTACCTTGCAGTGATAGCACATGCAGTCAGCTTGGACCACAAGTACAGCTACAAGTCTGGTAGCTCTCACTCAACACATAAACAACTAAAGGGCATGAAGCTAGAGAACCGCTTCCTTAAAAATGCAGCTTTAATTCCTGAGTTATCTCCAGTACATAGAAACACTCAAACACAAGCCCATCTGATAGCACATGCGGTCCGCTTGGACCACAACTACATCTCTAAGTCTGGTAGCTCTCACTCAACACATAAACAACTAAAGGGAATAAAGCTAGAGAAGCACTTCTTAAAAAACGCAGCTGTTATTCCTGAGTTTTGCCCAGAATTTACAAAGACTCACAGCGTAGCCCATCTGGTGCACACAAGCCCTGAGGAACCTCTTTTAATCCATGGGAACAGCACAGAAGACCATCAAAGAATGTCTCGTGCTGTGGAGGATTCTATGTTAAAGAAATCCTCTGGCAAGCCTCATAACTACAGCCTACAGTTAGGGCTTCGTGTGAAGCAACGCCTCTGGAAAACTCTTAACTGCCCCACCATGCTTGAAGAAGAGCAGCCTGATGGACTCATCCAAGTTAAAGAGATGTTCTCCAGACCAAGCCTAAAGAGATCTGCTCCACGTCTAAATGTGGACATTAGTGGTGAACCCCTGCCAAACGCACCACAGAGGAAGAGGCCCTGCTTGTGACATCCATGCAGATCCTAGATTATATTTACTGTTTATATTGTACAAAGTTCTTGATTAAATGTTTGCTACTTATTACTATGAATCTGTCTTATTTATATTCAACCTTCTCATACAATTGCAACTACTTGTTGGAATATTCGATTTAAAAAACGATTTAAAAACAATAAAATCACTTTACAAATACATTGAAAAAAGTAGCTTTTATTAAAGTATGTATTTTTGTGAAAGATGTAAAAAACACAAACGCCTTTCAGTTTGTGATTGTCAAAACACTTTAATTACTCTTATGAATTTTAGGTGAACTCTGTTTTGAGCAAAGACCAGATGAAAGAAAATGTAAAATTAAAAGAATTAAAGAAATGGACAAAGATGCAAAAAGAGACTATTATAATGAGTTAAATTATGTATTAAAGGGATACACCCCCAAAAATGATAATTATTTCATTATTGACTCATCCTCAAGTTGTGACAAACCTGTATACATTTATTTGTTCTGCTGAACACAGAGAAAGATTTTTGGAAAAATCTGACTGACATTTCTAGGACAACATTGGCCGCCATAGAAGGATGCATAACTCAGGCCAGTGTCCTCAAAGGTTGTTGAATTTTATTGCGCAACGAAAACTACGGATATATTCTTTAAAATCCTGGACTGGTGGCATGTATTGGCATGGGCTTGACATTTTACAATACTTGCCCACTGCCCCTACTGTCTTTTGCATTTTAACAGAAATCAAATCAATTTAGTTCAACTGACAATTAAGACAACTGACGCTCATCACGTGTGACGAGGCTCATGCATATAACCGTATCTTGGTGGAGTAGACTCATTGAGACCGAAATAATCATTTGGTTTAGCCATGTTTCAGTAAGGCAGAATATATCAAAACTGTTGTCTGTGATCATTTCATTTACAATAACTGCCTTTGGATTTAGTGATCTAATATTAAGTAGCCTGAACTTTAGGCGTTGGTTTTGCTCATTAACTATATTGTCTTTAGGTGTAATCACGATAAGGTTTTTTCTCTGACTTTTACATAAATTATTATTGAATTGTATTATTCGGGGAACAGACACAGACTCTATGGAATTGGAAGCGGTAACATTTTTAACGGTTGAGTGAGAGGAACACAGACTATGGTTAAAGTTTGTACTTACTAGTCAAATGGTGCCAGGAAAACAGTGAGTGCGAACCTCACCTTGAAGGAAGATTGAAGGAACCCAGTGGGAAATTGATGTTAAATAGACATCAAATTGACGTCAAACATGGTCATCAAAGAATTGGTCAAAAATGTAAATCAAATCGACGTCAAAATTTGACATCAAATTGACGTCAAGTTTTGACGTTAATTTGATTTGTATTTTATTTATATGTTTAAACACATTGATGTCCTATTCTAGACCAATAAATAATGAAACAAGAGTACTTAATGTAAGACATGTTTTATTAAATCCAATCAGCTATAATTCCAGAATTTTAAAATGTAATTCAAGAAAGATTTTATATTTATTAGTGGTTTAAGAACATTTACATTAAAGATTAACATTTAAATTGATATATATATATATGTGAAGTGATCTGGAAAAACCCATCGCATGACCAAATTGTACATATTACAGGTTTTGATATCATATGAAAGCTCTCAAGCCTTTTCCATTTGTTAAAAACAAAGTGTAAATTAAGTAAAACAGTTTTGGAAAGGGCTTAATAGCTTTCATATTATACCAAAACCTGTATTTTAAATTTCACCATGTGATGAGTATTCCCAGATCATATTCCAAATTAACAGAAACAATTTGGATAAACATTAGGCTAAAGGCCTCCTTATTCAGAATCTGAACACACATCAATTGCAGATTTCCCCTTTTGTCGTCCCATACCCCCGCATCTATCAGGAGCAGACCGGAGATAGCTTCCCATATATTTTATTATTTCACCCTCTGATGCTGAAGGTTTTGATTGCTGTACTGCACCTAAATGAAGAAGAAACCACAATTAGCATTCCTTTTAAGACATTAAAATACACCTAACATTTTTCAGCAACCATCACTTGTACAAAGAAATCCACAACGTAATTAAAACTTTAAATGCTGGGTGTCCGATTTCTCTTAGCCGTTGTTGATGTTCAAATCACCAAAACAGCCATATTCCTACCCTCATCTTTCGCTTTCGTCAGCGCTCAGCTAGACTAAAGTACGATTGGCTACAAGGTTGTTTTGGTACTCGGGCCAGGTTTCTTTTCAAGTGAATATCCTACTTTTAGTTTGTCAGATAAAAAATAAACTGGTAAGTGCCACCCAAGTAAAGGTGGCATAGGTATAACAGAATTCACACATTTAAAACCTGTGTTTTTAATATTGTCTGATAATTGTAGATATTGCAGGTTAAAACATTTTACAACCTGAAAAAATTACTGCGCATATTTGGAGTTTATGCATGAGAGCGAACTCTGGCTTTTGGATGTGGCGGCATTTGACCATAACTCATTGAGAAACCTGCAAATTCCGATTTTTTAACCACAAACTATAATTGACAATATATTAAAAAAAAAACTTTTCTTCAATACACATTTTTTTCAGAATTTTTATTTATTTTCATTACATAAATTATTGAACATTACAATTTTTTTCGAATATCCCTAAATGCAGTTCTTTTACCTGCTTTAAATACATAATCTCTTACCCAAATAACTCTAATATTGAAGAACTCTGTGACTGAAAATAAGTATAAATGATCAAATATAACATCACTTAATAAAATATAAATATCCCTTAATTTACCTTTTTCATTTGTGTACTCATCGCACAAAAGCCTAACATAACAATAAAATACTTCCATTTTATTCTTGTCTGGTTTGTTTATAAAACATTGCTTTATTTTTTTTTTTCTGAAATGTAAAATAACTTGTCTTTATCTTCGGTTTGTATTAAAAGAAGTGGGTTGATTTTAGCTGCAACTCCAATAAAAAGTAAAAAATCTTATGAGTGAATTCTACTCTAAAGGTGTATATGTATTTGCCCTTTTTGTGTAAGTAAAGAACTCCTTATCTGATAATATCACAAATATTGTTTGATTTTATTTAAACAGGTAGAAATTGTGTTGAATGTCATTTTACCTCAGTGAAATGACAATTGTTTAACGTAAGACAATTAATCGAGTTGAATGTAATTTACATTTGTTTTACACATAGTGAACGACTTCGACATGAGTTTAGCATGTGTCAGAGTTAAGCATCACAGTTAGCATGTAGTTCATCCCTGAAGTAGACGAAAGCAACGAAAGATTAACTACTACTAGACATTCAAAATAGTCTGTGCACTTCATGATTTGTTTGCGTCGGTAGAACCACCCAGTCACGAGTGTAAATGAGCCATGAAAGACAGCCATCGGGAACAGACGTTTACATGTTGACTTGCGTCTTTGAGTATACTGACAGCTGTGACGTTATTGCATGCGTCGCTGGCAACATGATCGGCTTGATATCCTGGCCGGTCAATGGGTGCACCTCTAATTATAATTCCACAATTAATTGTTATACCCCTACAGTATTGCCACTAGGGGTGTGACAATATATCGGTATGGCGATGTATCGTTGTCCTTCTCCATGCGACACAAGAATCGATATACTAAGCCAAATATCAATATTTGACCCTCTTATTATATTTCCAAGCGTTATTAGATCATGGCTACACTGGGTGGCGCGTAACATAGAAATGAGGGAAACGTGAACAAAGTAGTCAGAGGATGAGTGTATTGCGTGTAAAATATAATATGGTCCATGCATATTTGGGAATGAACGTTATTGTGCATAGATTTAATGCAAGTTGCTGCATTTAAGCTGGTTAACACTAAGATGTTCCCAGGTTTAAATAATGGGCTGTTAAATTTAGAAATGTGCCATTATTAAATATTTAAGAGTTGTTAAATGTGTAAGTTAACAAAGAAAAGCTTTTAATTGAAGCATTACATGTTTAATTTACTTGAAATGTTGCACATGTTGGGCATTTCTTTTTCATAGTTAGGCAGATATCGTGATGTATCACTGTAGAATTGACAAACAGAATGTTGATTATCGTAGTATCGCGACATCACGATATCATCTGTACCGTGAGCCATGTATCGCAAATTGTATCGTATCCTGAGGTGCCCTGTAATACCCACCCCTAATTTCTACTGTGCATCTGTGATGGCTAAAAGCTTGACGCACAATGGGTAACGCTGGATAGATACTACATCCTCTAAACATACAAGAAAAGTAATGTAGTACACCTATTATAACACGACATAGGCATGTTTTTCCAAAGGCCTTCTTCAGCCCTGAGCCATCCATATTCATGGTTGCCGTCAATTTGTTTGTAAGAATTCTGACAAAAGAAAAAAGAGAACCAAATCAGTAATCAATGATTGTTAAGATTATTGAACAATACAATTAAGTGACCAGAACAGCTGAGTTGTAAGAGAAATAACTGGTTAAAATAGAAAGATTTAACTCTCATTCATATATTTAGAAATGTATTAATAGCCGATGTACATTTAATAATAGAAAGTTCCGATATAACAACGTATATGTACACAAATGAATAAAAATTTTCCTTTGAGCACAGTAACACAATGGTCATTGAACCAGCTTTAGGTGCTTTTGGTACCTTTAGAAGAGTGGGCAGGTGCCAAGTCCACACAGTGGACCTTCTAATAGGGCATTTTAGAGCACTTCATGCTTCCTTCTGCTGACAAGCTTCATGGAGATGTTGATTTCATTTTCCAGCAGGACTTGGCACCTGCCCACACTGCCAAAGGTACCAAAAGCTGGTTCAATGACCATGGTGTTACTGTGATTGATTGGCCAGCAACTTGCCTGACCTAAACCCCAAAGAGAATCTATATAGAGGATCTATGGGGTATTGTCAAGAGGAAGATGAGAGACACCAGACCCAACAATGCAGATGACCTGAAGGCCACTATCAAACCAACCTGGGCTTCCATTACACCTGAGCAGTGCCACAGGCTGATGACCTCCATGCCACGCCACATTGATGCTGTTATTCAGGCAAAAGAAGGCCCAACCAAGTATTGATTACACTGAAATGAACATAGTTTTCAGAAGCCTCACATTCCTGGTAAAAATATCCTTTTTTATTGGTCTTATGTAATATTCAAATTTCCTGAGACACAGAATTTTGGGCTCTCATTATCTGTGAGCCATAATCATCAAAACCTCAAGAAATAAAGGCTTAAAATATTTCACTCTATGTGTAATGCATCTATATAATATCTAGGTTTCACTTTCTAAAATGAGTGACAAAAATATTGACCTTTTTCATTATATTCTAATTTCTTGAAATGCACATGTATACAACATCACTTATGTTCAAATGTAGATGTTTTAGGTATTATCTTTTTAAACGGTTTCGTATTATATTGCCATCAATTTGTGAACTGTCTTACATCACACATTTGGATGCAATATAACTGTAAATAGTTTGCAGAAAATATTTAGTGCTAGGGATTTAAAGGGACAGTTCAGCCAAAAACTCCAATTTGATGTTTATTTACTCACCCCCAGCCCATCCAATATGTATGTGACATTTTTCTTGAATAGATCCATAAAGAAGATTATTTGGTAAAACCGCAGCCCTCTCTGCTTCACATAATGTGAGTATTGGGCTCAGCCTATCTAAGAGTTCCTAAAGCAAATCAGCGAGTCGCTTTAGGTTCTTTTCACAAAACTGAACGTCATTTTTAATAATATCAGCCTGACTGGCCGTTCATATCACACGCGGTTTGCCCGAATAAATTGTGCTATTCGCGAGTAGTTCGATGCTTGAACATTTTAAGTTTACTTGCTTCATTTGCGCGTGAAATTCACTTCAAACAGATGCAAATTTGCGTCGTGGGAGGGGCCTCTGCCAGGCAGCTCTTTTTGCCAAATGGCTGACATGGATACCGAGGCACAAATTTTCGCGAAAGTTCAGATTTTTGAACCCGAAACGCTCAATCCGCGCTATCGCGTCTTTGCATTGACTTAACATCTGAATCAATTGCGCTTAACGCTTCATTCACGTCTGGTGGGACAGCAGCATTAGTGTACAGCCTTCTTCATGCGGTATTTGGTGTCAGATGGCATTCTAGCGTCTGGTGCGTTTAGCGCCACCTGCAGAAAGCGAGTGTTGAGGCTTCAAAGTATGGCTATAATTATTAAACATGATGTTCAGATTTATGAAAATATCGAGCGATTCGCTTCACAAGACGTCAAAATGTCGCCAGGAGCCACTTTTTTTTGGAATGATGTGCTTTATGAACTCTTACAATGGCGGGTCCCATATACTCCTATTATTAAATAAAGCAGAAATGGCTGTGGATTTACCAAACAATCTTCTTTATGGTTCTACTCGTTTGGCTCTCAGCGGAGGCGGTCGCATTTTCTCACTCCCCGTCCTTGCCCTTATTTTCCCTGCTCTTTGTCTCTTGTCTCGTCTCATCTATTGAGAGACTCTCTCTGCACTGCCCTCCAAACTTGGAAAATTATGGATTTGATCAACTGGTCTCTCAACGCAATTGACACCATTTTCTCAACGAGAAAACTGGGTTCGGGGAACCCGTCTGCCCTGACGGAACGTTCGCAGCTGGCTACACGATGGACGGGTGGGATAGATGGCGGATCGTGTGTCTGGCGGCTCTTTCAGTTGAGGACATCGAAGATATTTACCTATTTGGAACCATGATAACAGGTCTTGTGCTGTTTGGATTAGGCTTTGCCCTGGGTTATTGAAAAATTCATAAAACGGGAACAGCTGTACAAAGCCTCACAAGGCTGCCCGTATCGATTGAAGCTGTGGGAAGAGCGGTCAGCATTGAGACTGAGACTATTAATCGAAATATGGTTGTTATGTCAATTGACAATGAGGGTTGCCGTGACATATTGGAATACGGTTTCCCGACTAAACAAATCACAATCTTATCTTTTAGGGTCCCCGGCTCCAGAAACGGCCTTGGCAAAGAACAAAGCTGTAAAATTAACCCTGTGAGAGCACTGCAGTGAGACGCTCTTGCGTTCTTTGAACCGCCAGCCTGACAAGTGGGTCTGTGAACGGTGCCGTAATGGCACTGGACCGGATGGCTGCATGCCGGAGCTGGATTATCTTACACTGTTGCAAGTCTTGTCTATGGTGTATTATGTGTATCTGTTTTTCTCTCCACTTCCCTCATGTTTGCTGTATTTTTCTTCTTAAATCCATTTCGTTACACTGTACTTGTTATATGTGTAATGACAATTAATTGAATCCAATCCAATCCAAAATGTCACTTTCTGCTTCATTAGATATATCCAATATACATATATATGTATATGCTATCAATCTAGATGTTTTTTTAACAAAGAGGCAGGAGGCCGAGGAGCTTATGTTATGTTTTTGGGGGCCTTACCCCTCTGAAGTTTGGGAAGCACTAAATTAAACCAATTCACCAAAGCAACAGGAAAAAAACTGTATCGCTGTATCATTTACCTTTTCATCACATTTTGACACAGTCCTCAAGGTTAGCACCCCCAATCCTGATTAACCGAGACACCTGAAAAATGAGACATTTTGAAAAATGTAATTTTAACACCATCAGTAGGGGTGTAACAATATTTGAACCTCCCCCGATACGAACCACGAACCTCGCATTGCGTGCGGCAAACCCCCGCCCCCCGGACATGGCCATCACATGCGTCAGCTGCGCGTGACGAGCAAGCTTTTTCAGGTTCAGGTTAGAGCATTTCACTTCGCAAGCTGAAGCAACTGTGTTGCTATCAAATTAAGGGCTGGTAAAGGAAATTTACATAATTGTTCTACATTTCCGACTCTAAAAAATATAAAACGAATGTTTAAAGTATATAAAGTTCCAGTAAACGAGTTCAATTGTGGTGGTAATTAAGTTAAAACAATTCGTTCAGAAGCATTGCTTGTGCCATCACATCAAACCAAACCGTATCGAACCGAACAGTGGTTACATAACCGTCGAATGAACCGAACCATGGAATTGATGTATCTTTACACCCCTAAAGAACAGTATTAGTATTCGCTTGTCATAGTTATACTGACCATCACATTCCTCTTTTCATCATCGGCCAGTTGCCCTTCAAGATTTTTCAGCTCACGCCTACTGTTCATCTTTTCAAGGTGGAACTGAGACTCTGGGGGCTCACGATTTTGGCCCACCTCTGACAGCTTTGCCCGAATATCAGACAGAAGGTAGAGGACCCGCTTTTGGAATTCTGAAAGTCAAATTGGAAAGAATAACATTAGTCCCATTTGCAAAAACACCACTTTCAGTAAGAATATAATGTGGTAACTTACTTCCATTATCCAATGGGAATAGCTCTCCGCCCTCTCTGTGCTGGTTCCCCCTACCTGGATTGTGGGAAAACTCATAAGAAGAGCGGGAGGGCTGATGTTGAGAGCTGTGCTGCAGAGAGGGGGATCCGTGGTGGGGAGTGTAGCTGGCGTAAAGTGCTGTGGTTTGGAGAGCGGGACTGCTGGCGTGGGGTGCTGTGGGTCGGAGATTGGGAATGGTGGCATGAAGTACTATGGTGTGGAGTGTGGGAGCGCTGGCTTGGAGTTTGGGAGCGCTGGCGTGGAGTGTGGGAGCGCTGGCGTGGAGTGTGGGAGCGCTGGCGTGGAGTGTGGGAGCGCTGGCTTGGAGTTTGGGAGCGCTGGCGTGGAGTTTGGGAGCGCTGGCGTGGAGTGTGGGAGCGCTGGCGTGGAGTGTGGAACTCCTGCCGTGGGGTGCTGTGGGTCGGAGATTGGGAACGGTGGCGTGAAGTTCTGTGGTGTTGAGTCTGGGAACGCTGGCGTGGAGAGCGAGAACTTTGCAGCAGAAAGTGAGAGTCATGGAGTGGACTTCTAGACCTGGATTTAGACATATTTTCTTCTGATCCTGATGCCTGGCTAGACATTTTTGGAACCCTTGGTGGTTTTGGTTTTGGAAAGGACAGACCTGAGGGATGAAAGATAACCAAATGGAACAATAAGATGAAGAATTGTCAGCAAATATATACACTGTTTTGGATATTGATATTGCTAATTATACCACAGGTCTGTAGAGTGCTTGTTTGTCAACCAATCAGAATGGTTCACAGATTGGTTGACAAACGTTCTATGGGTATGCATTATTTTCTGGGATATGCACGGCTAAAGATGTAAGTCCCATGTATGTCGACCCCATTAGAGTGTTCCATATCACTTCGGAAAGTTTCAATAACGGAAGGATTATAGTGTAGCCTACAGGCCATAACGGCACACTGCGCTTTATCTGACATTTCCATCAAACTTAACTGTTAATGGAAAGGGCGAGCATTATATTTTTTATAAATAAATAAACCATTTCAAAAACAACAGTTTCAAAAACAACAGTAGTACTACATATATTTAAATCGAAAGAATAAAATAATGTAATAAGAAAAAACATGAACAAATTAAACATAGTCTACTGGTTAGCTTTTTTTATGCTGATTACAACTGATAACAAATATATTTTGATGGACTTGCTCTTAAAAAAGTTTGCGTGATACTTTTGCTGCGGAGGATAGAAACAAAACGAGGAATAAATAAACATTATCACCAGCTTACTTAAAAAAAATGTTTAACAAAGAGTCCTGCTCCTGTGCTACATCATTTTTGTTTGTGCTTTCATACTGTTAAGCAACTATGAAGCTTAAAAGTGAGATTTTTTGTGTTGTGAACGTTCGCAATACATTGCTTCCCCACATTACCTTCACTTCGAGAACCATCTGGGGTGCTTTCATCCTCATCTGTGTAAGAAAATAAACAACAGTATAATTACCATACACAGTATCACAACATATATTATCCTCCTACACCAGAAACTAAGAACCTTTCAAAATGGGCAATTATTCTGTACCTAAGATAAACCCTGGGTAGTTTTTTTTTTTCTTTAATACCCTCTTGACAGAAACACATTCTTCCTCACTAAGCTCTGCAGTACTTGTTTGGTCGAATGCCTCACACACTTCCTGATTCTCTCAAGTAAATGGACAATAAAAAGCTTTTAATACCTTCATTGATTTGATTAGTAGAAAAAGCGTAATTTCGCTTTTAAAAATGGATGTTAACTCACTTGACTTGAATTTGATCTTCAGCAGTGGAAACATTTTCCAGCTGCTTGCTGGCATTCGCATCTCTTTAGCTGCTTTAGTTACATTAGCCCCTGGTGGCCAGTGTACCATGTTGTCCTTCACCCAAACCTCCGGGATGACTCCCTCCTCCTCTCCATTTGGCTCTTTCCAAACCGCCCTGACCCACATCATGAGGCCTATATAAAAATAAAAGAAATCAGTAGTAATTGTTAAGCGTTAGAAGTTGTAAAAACTAAGTTTGTGCAGCTTAATCCTTCTCTGAACATGCTGCATGCAATCTATAGAAGGGCAGCATTTTCCCCTCCACTCTCAGAACAAGCATCATATACAACATCCACACCCTCACAAAGATGGAAAAGCAGTAGGAATCATTAGTTCCATTGATATACTTACAATTCAGTTACGTTCTATTTCATGCAACATGGGGAACTAAATTAATCCACTGTCAGCTTTACCAGGGTTGGCTGGCAGACAGACAGCTTTGCGAATCAACTGCTGTTTGCTGATCAGTCGGCGAGTAGTTCTACTGATATCTCTGGCACGGACGATGTTGAGCAGTTTGGAATCACATGGATCAGTGAAGAAACTCTCTGTGTTGCATTGGCGTAGCACATCGCAAACCAAAGTGCCTTCTTCATGTACTTCCTTCACAAAGACATAGTCCTTTTTCTGAAGGATGAAACATCAATCTCTTGGTCTGGTGGATATGAGAGTAAAGCTCTCTTTGGTAAAAGCCCTAGATTTTGTAGAATGTTCTAGTTCTGCTAGACACTTGACAACTTGGGCTATAGGATTGTGAGATTGTCTGACCATTTTCTTTAGAGTCTGCAGGTAGTTCTCAAATGGAAAGCATGAAATCCCATTCAGTGAACAGTTGAAGTGTTCCACATCATCTGTTAAGTGAATTAGTGAATGAACATTGTATACAGTGAATGTGTTTCCATATATATCCTCACACTTCTTCACATAGTACATGAGCAGCTCTCGGACATAGTCTAAATGTTCCTTACGCTCTGCATCATCCGAATTCAACAGGACAGACACCCCAACCATCAAGGAAAGAAAGTGATTGTATACAGCATGTGAAACCACTTTTCTTAGAACCACTGGTCCAGTATAAAGGAGAAACTGTCTAAGTTCCGTAGCCTTCCACCTGTCCAATTCAGTCAAAGTCCTAGGTTGCCGTGCAAACTCACTAGGTAGTACACCATTCAATGCCTTCAGTTTATCTGAAATGTCACTCCTTTGCTGAAATGACAGTCTGCAAGTGTGGGGTCCTCTCTGCATGTAGTGAAGCATTCTCCTAACTACACCCAAACACACCAAGTGCATGTAATCCAATGCAAATGGACGAATACATGGAATTCCAGCTAGTGTCAGTGGGGATTTCCCAGTTTGATGGTCTTTGTAGGCTAGTCTACTGACTTCGTCTTCAGACCTTGCAACAACACCAGGCGCTGTAGCACCTAGAACAACTCGTCCCACATAGGTGCCTTTAACTGTGCAGCGCTCACAAGCGAAGTAGCTATTGTGATTCTTTATGCATTTCAGAAATGATCGAGCTGGTGCATCACAAATAAAGGCTTTTACAGTTACTTGCAGTGCTTTCTCTCCATGAACTATGCCATCTTGCATAAGTTGCTGCAACTCCTGTAGAAAATCAGAAAGGTATTCTTGAACTGGGCTGGGTTTTGCTTTACCACAATAGAGTGCCACAATGAAGGGTTCAAAATCATGGAAACTGCACAGGATTGGCCACATTTGCAGACTTGATGATTTAAACAGTGGAATACCATCAATGTTGAAGCACATGTCTATTCGGTCTTCAGGGTAAGCAGGATTCTGGGCTAAAACCTTCAGGACTCCAGATGCAATACCAAAGAAGGCATATTGTCCACCACACAGTTCAACTACTTCCACTGTTTTAGGGGTTTTCAGCAGCGTTCTGGCATCTTTGGGGAGGCGATGTCCTTGGTAGGGATGGGCATTTAAAGAAAAAATAATATTCGAAGATCGATGAGAACTATTCGAAAATTATTCGAAATTCGCACCCCTCCCCCACATGGACGCATTTACAGTATTACACACACACAAACGGAGAGAGAGAGAGAACATTTACGCTTCAAATCCGTATGACGACACACTGCTTTATGTATTATGGAATAGGCAATCTTAGATCAAGCAATACATTAACATTTCCTTAACACCTCCAAGACAAAGGAGATCATCGTGGACTTCAGGAAGGCGAAAGGAGGCACACACGACCCTATCCACATTAATGGGATGGCTGTTGAACGTGTTTCCAGTTTTAAGTTCCTGGGGACCCATATTTCGGAGGACCTGTCCTGGACCACCAACACCTCATGCCTGGTCAAGAAGGCTCACCAGCGTCTCTTCTTTCTGAGGACACTGAAGAAGAACCAACTGTCTTCAACTATCCTGGTGAACTTCTATCGCTGCACGATAGAGAGCATCCTGACCAACTGTGTCACAGTCTGGTAAGGGAACTGTTCTGTTGCTGAGCGCAAGGCACTGCAGCGGGTGGTGAAAACAGCCCAGCGCATCACAGGGACTCAACTCCCTTCCATTGAGGACATCCAGAGGAAACGCTGTCTGCGTCGAGCTCGCAGCATTCTCAAGGACTCCTCTCACCCCGCTCATAGACTGTTTACTCTCCTGCCTTCCGGTAGGCGCTTCAGGTGCCTCCGGATAAGAACCAGCAGACTAGGAAACAGCTTTTTTCCCAGAGCCGTTTCATTATTGAACTCTGCTCCCTACTGATTCCACTAACCCTCATAACTTTAACTTTAATGCTGCTACTACATTGTTTACATTGCATAACAGGGCTGCATCCATGACTGAACTGTACACACCAGTACTTCATGTTATCTGCTCTACCGGACTGTTTACACACACATAGCATCATTTGTACTCTATACTGCTCACTTGCACACCAGGAATATTACACTGAATGCTCATTTGCACTAATAAACTACTTTCATAACTGAATTAACTCATCTACTGCACTGTAACTCATCTATTGCATTTATTGCATAACTAACTGCATCCACTCATCTATTGCACTGTAACTTCAATAACTGCATTAACTCATCTAATACACTGTAACTGTATTATCTGCATCTACTCATGTATTGCACTATAACTTCAACAACTGCATTAACTCATGTACTGCACTGTACCTTTAATAACCGCATTAACTCATCTACTGCACTGTAACTTTAATAGCTAATGTCTATAATTAATGCACACTCAAGTCACTTGCACTATTGTATTGTCTATATTGTTATCTGTTCATAACCACCTGTACATTAATGTTCACAGTATATAGCCTTCTGTATATATTGTTCATAGTACATACCGACTGTCATATTTTCATACAACATTTGTATAGTATTTCCCTAAAATTGTATTCTGTATTTATTCACACTGTATATCTGCACTTGCTAATTGCACTTCTGGTTAGACCTAAACTACATTTCGTTACACTGTACTTGTATATGTGTAATGACAATAAAGTTGAATCTAAACTAATCTAAAAAAATTGCCCCTTTGAATGCTCCCTCACCAGCTATCAAAACAACTTTCCCTGCAGGAATTCTTCCAGATACCCATGAGAGCCCTGCCCCCATCTTTAATGTTTTTACTCACCAGCAGACACCTCTGGAAGAATGGTAGAGAAACCCACAGGCAGGTGGGCCAAGGGGGAGAGGAAATGGTCTTCCTGGAATTTGCTGGGGATGTGGTCAGCTCGGACATATAAAGCAGAAATGTCCATTCAATCCATGGCCTCAGGCCCTTGGGGGTGGAAGGGGGATGGGTTGGCAAGCACCTTTTCGAGGTCCAGTGAACCATTGGGGAGGTACAAATCAGGGATACTAGGGATGCCCAGAGAATCCTATAGAGGTGTGTCAACTACCAATTCTAACATCTAATGCAAAACAAGAACCGATTTTGCAATTGAAGTAGAAGGGAAAACCATACCAATGATGATAGACACAGGAGCAGTTTATTCATGTGTAAAATCAAATTATGCCTCACACCTCCCCATGTCTGGAAAATTTGTAAAGACAGTAGGATTCTTAGGACAAATACAACTAATTCCTATGACTGCTCCAGTTCGTTTGCAAACAAAAAACAAAAGTGTGACAATACCGGTCTTAATATCAGATCAGACTCCTATTAATCTGTTAGGAAGAGATGCATTATGTAAATTGGGTGTTAATATTTGGTGTTCTTCAGATGGAGTATATGTAGATCATAAGGGTACTCAAATGATAATATCAGAGCCGAAAGCTAATGTATACTGGATAGGACAAGTAGAGGATGATGTGAGACAGACGATTTATAAATGGGGTAAATTCATTGAAGCACAGCTTCCTGACGCACAGATACTCAAATCAGGATTTCACTGCACAATGAAATATGACCCCTCGAGGAATACTGACATAGAAAAGGAATGGCAGGAAGGAACTAAAGACCAAGAAATTGAGATGATCTCACAATACATCATAATAAGTAAACAGGGAGCAGCTTTAAAAATAACAGAAAATGAATTTACAAAGAAATGGTTCAATGTAAATGATTCGATTCCACATAGATCTCTATATATAGGAAAAGATTGGGAAGCAAAAGACTTGGGACCAATGATGAAAAAAGCCGAAGAAAACAAATGGGAGGCTACAATAAATCCATTAATTTTTCATTCTGTTAACAAGAATTACATAAAAGTTATGTGTGGTACTTCTTTGTTAGGAATTCCTCAAGAAGTAATGGTTAGCCAAAAAGACCATACTCAAATGATGTCAGCACCAGAAGTGGAAAATAATACTGATGAACTTTTACAGGAAGTTGAACAACAAGTGCCAGCTGAGCTATGGTCCTTGCATGAGACAGATATAGGGTTAGTCAAATCAGCCAGTCCAGTACAAGTGCAACTTAAACTAAATGCTAGACTCCCCCGAAAAGTGCAATATCCTTTAGGCCGTGAGGCTGAATTAGGTATAAAGGATACAATAGAAGGACTTGTTAAATCAGGAGTGTTAATAGAAACAAACAGTTATTGTAATACTCCCATTTATCCTGTCCTTAAAGCAGACAAAACTAAATGGCGTCTTGTACATGATTTGAGAGCAATCAATGAGATCGTTGAAGATTACCCTGCTGATGTTCCTAATCCACATACGCTGCTTGTAAACGTTCCTCCTAATGCCAAATATTTTACAGTAATGCATCTTTGTTCTGCATTTTTCAGCGTTCCGGTGGCAGAAGAAAGCAGACACCTATTTGCGTTTACGTATGCTGGTAAACAGTATTCATATAATCGCTTACCCATGGGGTTCACACATTCACCTCATATATTTAATCAGGTTCTCAAAGCTGATTTAGAACACATCATGTTAGACAGCACTTTGATTCAATATATGGATGATGTTATGATATGTTCAGAAACACTTGAACAGTGTCATAGAGATTCCATGAAAGTGCTAACAAGATTAGCCCGGGGAGGGCACAAAGTGTCTAAAGCCAAACTGCAATATTGCCTGCCACAGGTTGAATATTTAGGACGAATGATAGCATATGGCACAAAAGCCATAGCGCCATCACATTTAGAGGCCATAAGCAAAGCTCCAATGCCACAAACAGTACGCCAAATGTTGACATTTTTAGGAATGACTGGATTTAGTAGTGATTGGATTGAGGATTATGCTATAAAGACAGCTCCATTGAGAGACTTAATGAAACAAGCAGGATTGCAAAATTTAAATGCCTCATTAACATGGCATACGGATGCCACGATAGCCTTTGAGAGTGTTAAGAAAGAGCTACAAAAGGCACCTGTCCTGAGTGTACCTGACTATAGTAGACCGTTTCACCTGTATGTTGCTAACAGAGTAGATGGCTTTGCATCAGCTATATTAATGCAGGACACCTGCAGTGGTAGGAAAAAACAGCCAATAGCATACTATAGTACAAAACTGGATAATGTAGCACAGGGATACCCACCATGCTATCAACAAGGTCTTGCGGCATTACATCAGGTGTATGAAAAAGCATCGAGGATCACTATGGGATACCCAGTTTTCATTTACACGCACCATAAAACTGTAGAGTTAATTGAACAAGGAAAATTTGTTTTAACTCCGGCACGAACCCTATCCTATGCGATGTTACTTACATATCCAGATGTTACCATTAAATGATGCAACACTGTTAATCCAGCAGAGTTAATTCCCTTGGTTGGTGAAGGTAAACCACATGATTGTGTTGCTAATGCCTTAGCATTTACTAGGTTAAGACCTGATCTAGAGTCCATCCCAATTCCCGAAGCGGATGTTTCTTACTTTGTAGATGGATCCAGTTTCAGAGATCATTTGGGAATTCATGCAGGATATGCAGAAGTGAGACAAGAAGGAAATGATTTTGTGCCTGTAATATCTCAACATTGCGCACAGCCTTGCTCTGCTCAACTAGCAGAATTAAAAGCCCTAATAGCTGCGTGTCAAATAGCAAAAGGACAAATAGCAAACATTTACACAGATTCAGCATATTCACGGGTGTGTCATCTATTTGGATCAGTATGGAAACAACGAGGCTTTAAAAAAAGTGATGGAACTCCCATTCAACATGCTGAACACATAAGTCAATTAATAAATGCTATGATGCTACCAAAACGATTAGCTATCATAAAATGTCAAGCTCACAAAAAAGGAAATGATTATGTCATTAAAGGTAACAATGCTGCAGATTCAGAAGCTAAAAAAGCGTCAGGGTGTCAAGTGGCCATATTAGCTCCAGAAGTCATTATTGAACCTCATCCTTGTTTAGATGACATTGTTAGAATTCAGCAGCAAGCAGGCCCTTATGAACAATCTATGTGGCATCGACGAGGTGCATCCACAGATTCTAATAAAATTTGGCATTCACATGAAGGACATATTGTGGCACTGACTTCTGCACAGCCGTATTGTAGATGCACATGGTTTTGACCATTGTGCAAAGGCGGAAGTAATAAGGAAAATTAAATTACAAGGTTATTGGTCTCCATACTTGTACGCTATGGTAGCGGAATTTTTGTCTACATGTGAGATCTGTGCTAAGTATAATGTCAGAAAGGGAATAACAACACCAATAGGTCATATACCTGTACCTGAAGGACCCTTTAAACACTTAGAGATGGACTATGTAGATATGATAAAACGGGTGCAGGGAAAAAGATACATGCTTGTGATTGTTGATCGATTTAGCCGTTGGGTAGAAGCAGTGCCATCAGCAGATGAAGGGGCAGGAACAGTAATTAAGTTTTTGACAAGAGAAGTCTTTCCTCGGTTTGGTATTCCGTCTATTATATCGTCGGATAATGAATCTTCTTTTATACAAAAGACATTAAAACAAGTATTACAACATTTACGAATAAAACAACGATTAGGGTGTGTCTACAATCCACAGAGCCAATCTAATGTTGAGAAATCTAATGGGATTCTCAAGTTCAAGCTCAACAAAATATGTGCAAGTACTAAACTGAATTGGGTTGATGAATTACCTCTTGCTTTAATGAGTTACCGTATGCAGACTAACAGAATTACTCATTTAACAACGCATGAAATGCTTACAGGTCGAACTATGCCGGGCCGTGCAGCAGAGGCCCATACGAAGGACCCCCATTAGAGCAATTGCAAATGGAATTAAGAACGTACATGAAAAAACTAACTTCTATTCATAAAGCTATTTGTGTGCAGGAAAAGAGAAAGGAGTCGTGTGAGGAGACGGATACAACCTGTCCAATAGCCCCAGGGGATGAAGTCTATCTAAGGGTGTTCAGGAGGAAATGGAACGAGCCGAGAAGGGAAGGACCTATAAAGTAGCAGCTGCTACTCCAACCGCAGTCCAAGTGGAACGAAAAACCACTTGGTATCACCTGAACCACTGCACGAGAGTTCCTAAAGAAAGAACAGGAACAGGAAGAACAATACCGGAAGTCAATGAGCAAGAAATTCCTGTGGTTGACAACAATGAATTGCAAAGTGTGCTAGAAGGAAATGAACAAAGCAATGAAAATGAAAACTCTTTATGCCTGATCATCATATGCTTGTCACAAGTTCAAACTACAGACAACATGACAACTCCATATCCTATAACTCACAACCATACTTCCCTATCATTAACTATTCAGTCCTCAGCGAAACCCAGTAACAACTCTGTAAATGAACTGTATGGAAAACAACGAAGGAACATCGAAGAAGATTACAGCATGTATGAGGGAGATACCAAATTAGATCCGTTATGGGAAACAGCACAGAGTAATCAATGGTATGAATGGGCAACCTTTACGGCCACAGAGGTAAAATAAAAAGACTGTTTATTCTGTACTAAAACACCGATGAGCCAAGTGATAGTAATCCCAAATCCTTTCGATTAGGAGCGTTGTGCCAGATTCAAGAGAGAATCTTGTCATTTGATAAAAGCAGCAAGATATTTTTGTCCAGCTGAATGTCTGGGTTTCCTAAGTAATTATCACCACATGCTTCTCCAAAAGAATATACCTCTATTGAGAGCTAAATGTAAACATGTTGAAATAACTGAAAGTATAAAACTGCAAAATAACCAAGTAGAAATCCCATCATTGTATACCATAGATTACAGTAAGGAATATGAATGTTTTTTCAAATCCACAGGGGTTATAAACTTGGGACAATTTAAAGGGAAATGTAGTGTCATTTGGAATATAGATAAAGATTTTTTTCTAGATGTAGATGACTCTAGGGACTTACAACCCTTTAGAGCGGCAGGACGAAGAAGAGGAGAAAGAAACAGTCCAGCTGAAACTTGTGAAAATCAAACTATATCTTTACCCACCGCAAAGTTGTATCACGATCAAACTCAAGTAATAGCTGACTATTTCTGGATTTGTGGAAAAAGAAAGCTATTGTCTTCTTTACCCCTCGGATGGAAAGGAAAATGTACGAGAGTACGATTAATACAAGAAATCAAAATAATAGAATGGGATTCAGAATCCACAAGGGAAACGAATAAAACAATCAATTACCGAGCTAAGAGAAGTTATACACCATATCCAAAAGTTTACATAGACTCCATAGGACAGCCTAGAGGAATACCTGGTCAGTTCAAAGCACGAGACGAAGTTAAATCAGGTTTTGAATCAATATTAATCTGGATTTCACCAAACAAAAATACAGAATGGATAAATCATATTTACTACAACCAACAAAGATTCATTAACTATACCAATGAAGCTTTACTTGCTTTAGGCGAACAATTAGATGCAACCAGTAAAATGACATGGCAAAATAGATTAGCCCTGAATTGGATGTTAGCAGACAAAGAAGGTGTGTGCGTCTTATTTGGGAACCAATTTTGTACCTATATTCCTAACAATACATCACCAGAAGGAACATTTACTAAAGCCATGACTAAACTCAAAGAATTACAAATAGAATTAGCAACTAATGCTGGTAAAGATGAAAAAACATGGGATTGGTTTAATTTAAAATTAGGAGTTTGGGGAGAATGGTTAGCGAAATTAGGAATACTTTTTGGAGTGACTATTGGTATAGGAGGATTACTTTTTTGTTGTGCAATACCCATATTAAAATCCCTAATTATTAAAGCCACAGTTAAACAGATGGACATGTTAAGGTATTATGATGATGAGAAAACCAATTTGACTCAACAAGAATGTTATCAAAAGATATTACACAAAACAGTATTGACTTTGCAACAGGCAGAGGAGAGTTAGAAAACTTCTTTTGAATATTAGGAAGGAACGCTAAACAAATATATTTTGTAACCTAATCAATATTATGCATGCCTTGTTTTCATATTATCTTGATTTTATGTAACGGATGGTTTATTTTTATTTTTACATGTTATACATTTGTTTCTTTATTATTTCTGTTTTTGTGCACATTTTATTTTATTTTTATTTTATTAATATTTCATATTTCATTTGTTATGCGCATTTCTTTATCTTAATTTCTTTAATTTTCATTCATGCTTATCACGATATGTTATACTTCCATTTTTTATATACTTTCCTTTTATTGTTGTATTTACACCAATTTATTTTGTTTACTCTTGTTTGTTTATATATGTATTCTACATAACTGTGAAAACCACAGGCAAGCGCAGAACCTAATGCACGCACATGCTTTAAACAAGTTTTTGTAACCTATAATCTTAAAGTATCAGAATCTTTTACTTCCTTCTTGTCAATGTAGGAGGGAGATGTTTGGTTCTGATATTCCAGAATGCTGTGGCATGGTTGGTTATTGGTAATAGAAAATTATGACTACTTAGACATTAGATTGATATTGTGAGCTGTATCATGAAACAGTATTCTGGGAAATGGTACGTAAATAACGTACCAAAGGGGGAAATGTAGAAGATATTTTTGGCTAAAATATAGAAGAATAATCTATACAATTGTTTACCATTATAAAATCATTTTAAGAGTTTCTTATCTTGGGGGCCAAATGCTAGTTGACACAAGGACCCTATGTAGGCTGGGGGAGGAAAATACATCTGTTTTGCATTATATTGGGGGGCTCAGAGGATGTGTGGGTGTGTATGTGTGTGTGTTAAGCACACTTTATAAGGGCTTCTCCAAAAAGGGAGAAGGGGGTGACATTGCAATCCTACTCCATTAATAAAGTGTTTTTTGTATCAAAACTCGAGACTCAAGAATAATTCTTCAGAACACGCAAAGAAAATCCACAACATTGTCTACACCAGTAAAGCTTTCATAAACTTACATTCTTATTTTTTCATTTCAACTGTCGTTTTGGATCGCTTTAGATCCACCAGTTTTTCACATCTAAGCAGTAAGTTCATTTTGCATGTGAAAATTATACTATAATATTCTTAACCTTGACATACACTCACCTAAAGAATTATTATGAACACCATACTAATACTGTGTTTGACCCCCTTTCGCCTTCAGAACTGCCTTAATTATACGTGGCATTGATTCAACAAGGTGGTGAAAGAATTCTTTAGAAATGTTGGCCCATATTGATAGGAGAGCATCTTGCAGTTGATGGAGATTTGTGGGACGCACGAAGCTCCCGTTCCACCACATCCCAAAGATGCTTTATTGGGTTGAGATCTGGTGACTGAGGGGGCCATTTTAGTACAGTGAACTCATTGTCATGTTCAAGAAACCAATTTGAAATGATTTGAGCTTTGTGACATGGTGCATTATGTGATGCATCTACCAATGCCTTCATCAAATCCATAAAATACTTCTCTGTGTATTATGGATGTGACCGATGCATTCAGCAAGGTCAGTGGCTAGGGCACATGACATTTCAGCAGGTGGAAACTCTATAGATGCGTACCCACCGGTCTTTCAGACTGAGGCACCAGGAGGAACACCATGATGGGGAACACGAAACTCCAGTTTGCCAGCTAAATATTGATATGGTGTCCTGCTTTCCGATTGATTGCATGCATCAAGCTTGTCTTGGAGTGAAGAAAAAACGTATCCTGACATGGATGCGAGGGCCAAGAGAGACAAGAATGTCTGCTGGACAAATAAGTATTGTAAATGAGAAGTTTGAAATCCTTCAAACCAGCATTCCAAATGTTTGGAGTTGAGCAGACTTTCTTTGAGGTTATTGAAGATGATGGGCTTGAAACACAATCACTCCTGTGAAGGGTCTACGATAAAACGGGTCACCTCTACACAGACCCTTTGACTCTCGCATTGTTGGTTCATATGTTGGCAAAGCAACAGAGACAACAATTCGGAGGGTATTCAAATCTTACCTTAAATCACAAGCAATCATGATTGAGAATGTGGAGTCGATGAAACACACAGAGTTTGCAGATCTGGAGACAAAGTTTGACACAGACACCAGGTGCTTGTTCAATCAGAGTCCAATGTTTATTTGTTTAAGGACTAATATTTATAAGGTTAAAACAGGAGGTGTCATACAAAACCATTAGAGAGTGGAAAATCACCAGACTTTATGTTTAGTCTTATTCCTCCTGAGAACAATCAGATATGATTACAAAGTACGTATTAAGCATCAAAACACATCATTAGGAACCTTGAGATGGAGACCGACAGTTACTTATATCAGTACAACTTTCAACGAGGTTAAACAACAGGAAAGTAAGGCCCATCTTATATGAATAGAAGCTAATACTAATAGGAATGAATATGAATGAATGCATATGATCTATGAAATTTGTATTAAACACAGATGCAATATTTGTAGATGCAGGACGAAATCCAGATTCTCACAATGGCCACTTTCAGACCAACGGTCTTACAAGCAGTCCTGTGTCCCTTTAAAGAACAAGGTGTTAATACAAAATCTTTAATAAAATGATAGTTGCATTCGCTGTTCATTTCTCTCTAATTTTACTTCTTGATTTAGGATTATACCAGTGATTATTATACTTATTAGGATTAGAATAATCGTTGTTCCACGCAGCCCACACATACCTGGCTGCCTGAACGGATGCCATGGCCTGTTAGGTTCTATCATTGTGGATGTGGGCAATCTTTTTTGCTTACAACTAATTCTCCCTCTTCTAGCCTGAAAGCATACAGAATTAGGCTATCTGGCATTGGACGTTGCAACCCTACTCTGGTTGGATCAGGGGCAACTTCTATTGTCGTCTTCACTGATTTAAGAAGATCTGGGCCAAACACAATAAGGGCTTCTGTGAGTGTGCACGCAGTATAGGAACTGATATCTAAAATTTCCATAGGAAATTTGCACTTAGGATAACAATTTTTCCCTTGGTCTTCTTAGAATAAAATTTGGACCTCAATGCACTTCAGGGGAAGCTACGGAGTCAGCACTGTTGGCTCAATGGGCCTTTTACCTTCTTGCTTTGGGTGGCCCCCACCTCATGAAAGGTAGTTCTGTCCTCAGCTTAGTCAGTGCTTTCTCCACCCTGAGGTGTAGTAAGGTGAATCCCCTGTTGAGATTCTATGTTAAATTTGGAGCTTGCCTGCTCTCCTGCAGAACACCACTTCAATCTGAAAGCATGTATCCACTGTGGCTGGTAGTCCGTCAGAACTCCTGTCCGTGTTACGGCAATCCCAGTCGCTGGTCCGTGGTACTTTGGTTCTCCAACCTTTGTTGGCTTCAGACTTCTCACAAAGACCTTTTGTCCTGGAACAAAGTTATGAGTAGGCTTTTCTGAGGGAAGAGGAAGGCACAAAGAAACATCAGCACATATAGAATTTAACTTCTCGACTAGGGAAGTCACATAATCTTCCTGAATCACCTGTAGATCACCTAGGGAAGAAATACCAGACCGGCCTTTGACCCACGGTGTCGGGAAAGATCTACCCATTAGTACCTCGAACGGTGACAATTTTGTCGTGGAAGATGGAGTCATTATTATTTCTGCCAAGACTGCGGGCAACAAATCAACCCACTTTCTTCCTGTTTCAAGTACCGCTTTTGTTAGTTGTGTTTTCAGTGTTCGATTGCTTCTTTCCACGACTGCTGCACTTTACGGATGGTACGGGATATTAAAATGCCAATCAATAGACAACGCTTTTGATAAGAGCTGTGTTACTTTTGACATAGAATTTCCGATTCTATGGTGACTGGTCTAATATCTCCTTAGTTAAGATTTGCTTCAGGCCACTTTGAGAGTCAATCAACAATTACCAAAAGAAGTTTCAGATTACCTATTGGCGGCATGTGCGTAAAATCAATTTGTAGATGTTGAAAAGGAGCTTCCGGATGTGTCAATGCATCGTGCTTAGCTGATTTGTGCGGATTTACCTGAGCACATGTTAAGCATGCATCCAAAACAAGTTTTGCTGTTTTATGAACATCGGCTATACAATACAATTGATTAATTGCTTGAACTACTTTTGCACAACTGGTGTGAGACAACCCATGGTAATGTCTAATTAGGATAATTAATCCTAGTTTTGGTAGTGCTATTCTACCCTGTTCGTCTCTAATAATCCCTTCCTTGTCAGGAGTGCAAACACTTTTGCTCCAATGCTCTAAGTCTCCCTGTGTTGGTTGACCTTGCAGGAATTTGATATCAATGTCAGGTACATTCATATGTGCACTGTCATTGCTATCTGTGTTTCACGCTTCTTTTACCTCTCCTGAATCGGAAACCACAGCATAGCCACAGAGGTAGACACCGTCAGAGGGCGAGGACGCGCATCTTGGAGGGGGGTTATCTCACAGTTGTTCTCTGTTTTGGTTTGTTTTTGCCTTCTGTGTGTGGTGTCTTAATTAGTTAATTAGTCCCTCACCCGATTCTGTTTCCCTTGATTGGATTTCCCCATGTATTTAAGCCCTGTGTGTTCCTCAGTTCCTTGTCTGTGTTTGCTGTTCCTGAACTTTCATTGAATGTTACCTGTTGTAATTCTACTCCATTGTCGTGAAAATTATCTATTTCTTGAGACAACACGTGACACCTTTCTCATTAAAAAACAAATTGATTATTTTAGGGATAAATAACAAAATAAATAACAAGCAAAAACATTAAACAAAAAAAATACAATACAGTCAATGAAGAATGTAGAAAATGAGTAGCCCTGATTACGTTGTGTTTCATTATGTACATGTCTTTAAATTTTTTCACGCCTTGTTCAGACACCCCCAAAACAGCCATTTAAATCTAGGCCCGATATCCTTGGCATCGATATCCATCATGCCTCAGACAAACTTTTAAATATAGTTGTCCAGTAATCAAACAGTCTAGGGCAATCCCAAAACATATGAACCAAGTCTGCTTTAGCACCGTGGCAACGCTCACGTGTCCCTTACATTTGCATATATCTTTGACAGCTTAACCTTATTGTAGTGGAGTCTGTGAAGAATCTTAAATTTAACCTAAGCAAGTACAAGAAGTTGTCCTATTAACTCCGAGTTACGCCTTGTTCCAGGTTGCGCCTGATATACAGTATCCGTTGCCGAATCTTTGTCAATTCTGCACGGATCTCATCTAGTTTAATATTTTTTATTGAAATTTAAGAATAATATACCTTGGAAATTTCTCCTTTAACATGCAGGGGAATTTTTTAAATTGCATTTAATTCTGTGCTGGAAGGAGTGGAAGGATACGTGGGACAGTGGCTTTGGATAATATGGCGAACCTGAAAGTATCTAGACAAGTTTGTTCTTAATAAATTATATTTTGTGGAGAGATTGGAAAATGAAGCAAAAACATCATCTATAAAGAGGTCACTAAATTTGACAATGCCCACCTGTTGCCATTGAGTGAAGATTGAGACTGGAAGGAATAGGTGGTTCTTGCATATAGGACTGGCTATTGAGGGATATTACTGTTGTTATTACATATTTTATTTCGCATTTCTTATGGTGTGAAGATATTTTTTTGTTTCATACATTCATTCATCATATAATCTGCACTGTGCGATATTGGTGTGCTTGCAACAGGAGGTGTGAGAGTGTGGGGGAGAGGGGGCAGCTCGCCTGCAGTTGTGTAGAGGGTTGGGGGAGATATGTGGAATGTTGTTTTTCAGGAGTGTTTTGCAGGAACCAGATAAAGCAGAAGTTGGTGATTGGTGGAAACAAGGGGGATTCCGGCCCACCTGCAGAAGAGAGATCGTCGTGACGTACCAATATGTGCTGTGGGGGTTGTTTTTGGTTTTTGAGACGACAGAGGAGTGTTCGTCCAACAACCTAGCATGCTGTATTTTTTGTGATCTGGTTAATAAACCTAATTTTATTGGAAATCGTCTGCCTTCCATTTTGAATATGCAGGACGCCTAAAAAGTCCAACAATTTGGTTACCCCGACTGAGTGAAGAAAAAGACGATTTCTGAACGAATTGACAAGTCAGGGGTGAATGAGACGGAATTAGATTCAACACATTGGGCGCCCTAACAAATAAAAGGTAAGCAGAGACCTGTTTATTCGAATTCTGCTATTGAAAAAAATTAAATGTGTTGGATATGATGAACGTCTCACGAAAAACGCATGATTGAGGTTTATTGATCAGATAAATTTGGGTTAGAGTCCCTTGTTATTGAAAAAACATAAATTTGCGTTTGAAGGCCCTTGGTGCTGGAAACCATAAATTTGGGTTAGAGTCCCTTGTTATTGAAAAAACATAAATTTGGGTTAGAGTCCCTTTTTATTGAAATAACGTAAATATGGGTTGGAGTCCCTTGGTTCTGGAAATCATAAATTTGTAGAATTGTAAAATAATATTTTCTGTGATTTCTTTGGTAATTTTTTATTTTTCTATCTATTAAATCGTGTGTGTATAAAATAGAGAAAGAATGGCAGAATATGAAAGGGAATGTGAAGAATATGGAGGTACGCTGATTTTAGACCAGTGGCAAAGTGTAGTGGATATGTTACTAGCTCAGGCGGAGCCTAAGCGTCATAAAAAGGAGAAGAAAATATGGGAGAATAAATGGAGTCAGATATGTATAGAGAATGGATGGGATACGCCCGACAAAATGTCAGTGCCACTGGTACCAAAAATAAGGGATATGGAAAAAAGAGCTCTAAGACTAAAGAGGCATGTAGAGCAGAAATGCAAATTAAAGTGGATTAATAGGGGTAAACATTCAAACCAAGAAGAAGAGTATAGAGCAGATCAAAACCCCCATCGTATGAGGCAAACCTGCAGCAAGGTATGGTAAAAGTGAACCAAGGAAACGTAGATGTAGAATTGCCTGACACAATGGCTGAAATAAATGAATTAAGACATCAATTATACCAACTCACAAGATTAGTCAGGGAAACATCACAGCAGTTAGCCCCCGAGAGAAAGGAACAGAAAGAACACATTCCACAAGGGGAGGGGGAAGAGGCGTGTGGAGGGCTAAAACAACCCCACACACCCCCTGTTTCATTGCATAGCCAACAGAGTTTAGATAGTGATGAAGGCGACGAGACAACACATATGGATGTATCTATTAAAAGAACAAGGTCTGCTACCCCTATTGCAAAAAGAACCAGAGCAGCGGAAAGAGAGGGGTTAGGTAGCCTTGCTGGAAGTATGTACATTCCAGACAAATCCAGGAGCTGGGACATTTCACACCCAGGCCATGTAGGCTCAATTAGACAGAATGAAGATGAGGAAAGCAGGTATGATTTAGCCACCAGCCACCAATTACGCGCCGGAATACAAATGCCATTAGTACAGGGAGGACAGGGACAGGCCAAAATATTAAGTTTCGCATCAAACCAGGAGAGACAGGATCAGGTTACTATTTCAGGTGTGCAGCATAGTGGGAACAGATGGTTGAGGAGAACAGTTTAAGTAACCCCATAATACGTGACATTTTTCGGACAGCAGTGATGTCAGGGGCCCCCAATGGTGTAAAACAGGCTATGGAAAATAACCCAGACATACCAGCAGCTAGCAATGAGGTTTGGGAAAGACACTTAGTACATCATATAGACAGGGCAGTCGATAAAACAAATAAGGAAGAAGAAGAGTTAGAAAAAACTAAAAACCAGCTGTTAAAACTGCAACTAGACTTACCTAGAGCCAATGGGCAAAAGAATACTAAACAAATGACCCAACAACAAGCCCCATTGATTTCCCCCGACTTTGGTAACGTACAAAATGTATATCAAGCTCCACCCCAGTGGCACAGACCCCCTAGAGGACAATGGGGAGGGTATAGAGGAACTGGGGGAAGAGGAAACATGAGTAGAGGGCGTGGGAGGGGTACTTGCCATGCGTGTGGTGCTACTGATCATTGGATAAGAGACTGCCCCACACAGCTAGGGGAAGGCCAAGCTACAGGGCCACCTGCAGGGGGATGGGGTCCTCGCAGAGGTGGACCTGGTGGTCGTGGCAGGGGACCACATACCCCACAATACCCGGGGCAACAACTCTCGTCGCCTCCCAACCTACAGGCGCCCATGCACCCAACATGGGGCCCGGGGGGACGCGGAGGAATGTTGAAGGGGCCCACAGAGAACCACCATGAGGGGAATGGCTCAGCCCCTCATGGAAATAGGGGTTAACAACAGACCACTACAAGCTCTGGTGGACACTGGAGCAACATACTCCACTGTAACAAGAGGCACTATAACACAAAATGATCTTAGTGATAAAACAGTGGGAGTAATGGGGTTCTCTGGTGGGTTGGAAAAATGGCCAATGACAAAGAAATTAACAGTGCATGTTGCAATTCAGAGCTTACCGCACTCATTCTTGTACTCCTCTAATGCTCCTGTACCCTTATTAGGTAGAGATCTACTTATCAAGCTAGGAGCAAGCATTTTATGTTCCCCAGAGGGGGTAATTGTAAGTTTTCCAGATGGCACACAAGTTAATTGTTCGCTGGCTGCAGAAATGGGTTACACAAAAAATGTCCTGTTAGGAGGCCCACTGAAAGAGGCAGCTGACATTTACTGGGTAGAATTAGATATTTACCCATCCCCAACGAGTGTAGTATCATTGTATAACAACCACCGGCCATGGATAACAGACATAGATATTTTCTTACCGCCCATTGACCCCCTACATTGCACACTGTTCTATGATAGAAATGACAATGTCGTGTACCATGAGCTGTTTAATAGCATAGAAGGAAACAGATGGTGTCTCACAGGTGACGGCCTATGCGTAGGGAAGGAAGGTATTGTGGCCCTATCACCCTGAAAGATGAACAACAGCAATGGTATGAAATGACAGACACGGCTGCACCACACATATCTATGGCACTGCATCCAGGCCATGAAGCAAGGGAATTAGGAGGTAGGACTAAAAATCTGAGAGCTGTTGCAGATTGGGAGCCCACTGACTCTAACATTGTCATGTATTCGCCAACAACACAGTCCTATTGGGTGTGGGCGACTACAGAAGACATGGGGATTTTGACACATACACAAATCTCTAGGAGCCATGGAAGAGAGCAAACAGATGGCCCAGGAGCTGAGCAGTTGATTACAGTACAACCATCTGACTTATGGTCCCAGGGACCAACAGATGTTGGTCTATGTAGTATCAAACACAAAACATTCGACTTATCATCTAGTGACCCAGTTTGGGTACCACAATATTGTAACAAACCTGAGGCAGATGAGGGTATTGCATCAACTGTCCAGGGACTCCTAGAGAGGGGGGTAATCACCCCTTATAAGTCTCCATGGAATACTCCTATTTTCCCAGTACAAAAACCAGGCACCAACAAGTACAGACTTGTTCATGACCTCAGACGAATAAACAGTATGGTAGTAACGCCCACGTTAGCGGTTCCTAACCCATATATTACCCTCTCAAATTTGACCCCAGCTCACCAGTGGTTCACCTGCATTGACCTGGCAAATGCATTTTTCTGTATACCACTGTCTGAGAACTGTAAGTCATGTCTGGCCTTCACCTACAGAGGGCGCCAGTACTCTTACAACAGACTCCCTCAAGGGTTTATTTTGTCACCAGGAATATTTAACCAAGTGCTGAAGGAACAATTGCAAAATTGTGTTCTTCCCCAAAACTGCTTGTTAATAATGTATGTTGATGATTTACTGTTAGCAGCAACAACAAACAAAGAATGTTTGCAGGCTACCAAACTAGTACTGAGGCAGCTACATATTTCTGGTTTCAAAGTCAGCAAAGAAAAACTGCAAGACAGCAGACAATCAGTTACATTTATGGGAAGACTGATCACGGCTCAGGGCTCTACACTCTCCCACCGTCAACGTGACAGCATTCTAACACATTCCAAACCAACCAATGTGAAGGACATGCTTTCCTTTCTCGGCCTCACAGGTTTCAGCAGAAATTACATCCCTATGTATGTTTCCTTAACCTCGCCCCTCAGACAGATCGTGAAAGAGCAGGGTATAAAATTTTTTAAGGCTGAATTTACATGGACCCCTGAAGCAGAACAGGCTTCATCACATTGAAAGCACAATTGGCACATGCAGCTCATTTGAATTGTGCTGACTACTCTCTAAGTTTCTTCCTAGATGTCTCTGAAACAGGGAGCAGTGCACATGGGGTGCTATTCCAAAAGCAGGCAGGAACGGGGAGGATTTTAATGTATGTCAGCATTCTCATGGACAGCATTGAACAACGAGAGCCTAGTTGTGCCAGGTTTGCTGCAGGTTTGGCAAAAATAATTGAAAAAACATCACACATTGTCATGGGCCACCAACTGACTGTTCTCACCACACACTCAATTATGTCATTCGTCAACTCGGCAGCTTTTACCTTTTCGCCCCTGAGACAGCGTAGACTAGCCAAATCATTAACAGCACCGCATATCACCTACACCCATGAAGGCATTAACATGGCTAATCTCTTAACAGATGGCTTACCACATGACTGTGCGCCCATCACCGAGTTAGCTTCCTGTGTCAGACCACATCTCTCTGCATCTCCACTCACAAGTCCTCCACAAGTTATGACACTGTTCACGGATGGGTGCTGCTTCAGATCAAAGGACAGCTCACTCACAGCTGCATTTTCTGTAGTAGAACAAACAGAGAAGGGATTCGTTACTAGGGTATCAGACAAACTTCAGGGTAAGCAGTCAGCACAGCGAGCAGAGATGATAGCAGTTACTGAAGCATTCAAATTTTCAGGGACAGCCAGAGTGAACATTTTCAGTGATTCTGCTTCTGTCGTTACAGCTGTACATGTAGAACTGCCAGTTTGGCAGCATTGTGGTTTTGTTACAACATCAGGTCGACCTATTACACATGCTTGTGAAGCAAGAGACCTTTTGGAGGCTCTGATGATACCCGCGGAAGTGGCAATTATCAAATGCCAAGGTCACTCAAAAGACGATTCCATGATAACCAAAGGCAACGACGCTGCGGATGCAGCAGCAAAATCCGCCGCAGGATACACCCACACACAGATGGTGGTGCACGCCTGTACTAATTTTGACAACTTGCTGCCACAATTTAACAGGTCATATCTTGTGACTGAACATAACAAAGCGAGTCCAGAGGAGAAATCTGTCTGGATAGAACATGGTGCTTTGTGTGCACCTGACGGCCTCTGGCAAGCACCAGATGGAAGACCAGCATTGCCTACGGCTCTGACTACTTCCTTAATTAAACAAGCGCATGGCCTCGCCCAAAAGTGGAAAGAATAATTCTCACTCTGAAACTGAAATTGGCTAAAATCTGTGCACAGACAAAATTGACCTGGTTATCTGCTCTCCCTCTAGCATTAATGTCTGTACGTTCTTCTGTTAACAGGATTTCTGGCTTTAAAACCATTTGAATTGCTTACAGGTCGATCTTTTCCTGGACCAACCACGCCTCTGCGACCAGACACCATTAAGCCTCTGTCACATTGGGCCTATTTTGACAAACTAACTGCTCTGATCCAACACTTCTCCCAGCAGGTCACACCGGAGACTGAACCAGAACCTGTTCCACCACCCACTGAGTGGGTGTGACTGACGACCTTCCGCAGGAAGTGGAACGAGCCCAGGTGGTCTAAACCACTGCGTGTCACCTGTGAGACAACAAAACAAAAAATCAGTGGGCGATAACCCATGAGTAAGACGGTAGAACTATTTTTCACCTGATCACAAAAGCAAAATGTACTGACCTCCCCACATACAAAGATTTCACCAACAGTTTACGACACATGAGAGACTGGTGCGTACAGCACAAAGTAAGAAGGATTTCAGTGCCTCGGGTGGGGTGCGGACTGGATAAACTAGACTTTCAGAGAGTCCAGAGCATCTTAAGTGAAGTGTTCACAGGGGTGGATATAGTCATAACCATATATTCATTATAAGCATTATAAGTGTATTTCATAAGCTTTAGATAGGATTTTTCTATTTTTTAAACTTTTCTACAGATTGTTTAAAAAAAAAAGAAAGATCTTACCCCACCCCAGTATACCATGCCCCTGTTGGCAACAAACCAAATATCAGATGATGAGGGAGATGATGAGGATTATGTGTGACCTCTTACGAGGTCAAGAGAGGGATTGAGGGATATTACTGTTGTTATAACTGTAGTGACTGGATCATTGTTTCTAAAGATCATAGCAGACCTGGGTCCATGGGGTCTGGTTTTGCGTTTTGAACTCGCACCGATAGTGTGATAACCATTTGGTTCCTCTGTAGGACATTTACGACTCCTTAGCTTCAGAGCATTGCTTTTAAGTCTCTGTCTCATCTCTAACTTAACTTCTGAGGCTAACCAGAGAAACTTCTCTGACAAATAGGAACTTATGTGATTTAAACTACCCTTTCTGTGAATCTATCTAAATGTCTAGGTTGTGTGTTGGCGCTCGTGTTATTTTATATACTCTGTAACTGTTAGATATGCAAGTTTTGATTCAGGGTTCATTTGACGTATTCATACGTTCACAGTTCAATGCCTTGCATGTATCATATGTAACTACACATCTTTGAATTCCCTATATGATGAGCTATGTTATAAAAACATAGCACACATCATACTATGTCCATAACTAGGTTTAGGCATTAAATGCAAACTGACCATACTGTCAGAGCCATGCAAATGAGGTGCCATGAGAAACAAAGGAACCTTCTTAGGCCCCCTTATCACTTTCATTGCATTGGCCCGCAGACCATCTGGGGGCAGGGCAGGTATGCATTCAAAACACGATCACCGAACCATACTTAACTTTACTTTTTGGAATCGGAAGGAAAAAGAAAGAGGACGAGAAGGGCACTCCAACGGACACCCCCGCTTGGGGCTCCCCTCTGGGGAGTCCATTTAGGCCATGGAACTTTGGACTGAGAACCCAAACTCAGCGTTTCAACAGGACTGCATTCTGAAACCATTCAAGATTTCCATCCACGCGCATACGGATATTGGTCCAACAACGAGATTGCAAGTATCCGTTTCTAAATATAGATTAGCTGCGTTAAGAGCGTGCTTCTTTGTTAAAGATGATTTTATTGCTTTCTGACATGTTTTAACTGCCTCGCGGCCATGCCCTCTCACTCTCTCATTCTCACTTTCTCTCTCTCTCTCTCTCTGCGCATCCTAGCGCGTTTGTGTTTCATATTTTTGTGTTTCGTCATTATGTTTACCATGTGAGGAGAGTTTAATAAAAACCCATAAAGGCATTTGTGATGAGCTCTCTTTGTTCATGCTCACAAACTTGGTCACTTAAACTGTGTTTCGATCTATGCTACCGCTACTCTTAATTCTGTTTGGTAAAGTCACGTTACTTATGGTCATGAGATAACGTTAGTGTATAAATCATTGATCCACTTGCTGGACGAATGCATATAGGATTTTTATCATTATTGCTAATCAGAATTGTAAAATATGTATGTGTAATGACGATTATGATACATATTTTCCCTTTGAGCTAAACTAATTCCTTGACTGAAATTGACGTTTTAAATAACTCATTTCATATATGTTTGATCTTGATAGATCTGGTGGAGAATAATATTTGGGGAGTTAAACTCATCCCTATTTTAACATGCAGCTTAAATTCGCTACATAAATTGGTGGAGAATGCGGGCACAGTTTTAAACCTTGTTTTGTGAGCAGAACCCAGTGACTATTCATGAGTGTTTCTATGTGTGTTTATTGAAACCGAATACTCTTTTAAATGGCACTTTGATATGTATGAATGAAGGTGTGGACCCGCCCACCTATCCTTTGCAGACTCTTGAGCTTCTCGCAGAGAAAACCTCAACCTCTGTCAAAGATTAAGTGACAATATAAAGACGAAGAAATCTCTTTATAGAGCACTATATTATTATTATTTTACCGTCTACATCTTGATCAAGTTGTGTTTTTTGTTTTTATGTACAGTCGACGAAGAATCGCGACCAAGTACACAAATAACTTTCAGGACGGCGAAGAAATCCCGTTAGTCAGTTAAAGTGTAGTATTGTGTGTTTTTTGTTTTTATGTACGGTCGACGAAGAATCCCGACCAAGTACACAAATAACTTTCAGGACGGCGAAGAAATCCCGTTAGTCAGTTAAAGTGTAGTATTGTGTGTTTTTTGTTTGTGTAGGTTGAGAAGCCATGTACCCGTGTTCAGTAAACTGACACGAGCCATTAGACACGCGATCAAATTACACTCGTCGCCATAGAAATTGTACGTAAACGCAAGTGTAATTCCACACAGAATTGTGGAACCGGAAGTCCGGGAGAAGACCTAACCTTCTACTAACACTAGAGGTCCGTTTGTCTTAAAGTGTCTTAACACTTCTCCTGTCTCATCTCTGCCTGACTCTTCCCTTTTGTTAGGGTAACGCTATGTGTGAAGTCTCAGCCAGTCTCTTCTTTTGTTTGATTTTATGATTTCATTATTCTGCTATTTTACGTTTTACTGTATTTGAGGATATTTATTGTTTGTTATTATATACAAACTATAATAACAATTAATATTATTCCGTTATTGTTTTGATGATTTGATTTTTCTTTATTGAATCAGGGTTTCTTACATTCTTTCCCTTGCAGTTAGAATTGTATTTGATTACACTTAAATTTTAATTAAACCAACTTAATTTAATTTAAACTTTGATCAAAACAATCAGATTGCACTCTTTAAGGTGTTTACGATTAACTCCCAATTGCCTTATTGTTTTTATTTCAGTTATTCATTTAATGATTTTACTGACTTTACAATGACTCCATAGCGCCCCCTAACTACGGGCTCTGTCAGAGAACTTAGTGTGGAGCAAGTTCACCCCTGTACCAGAAAGAAATAACCCTCCTTCTCTATCCTAACCTCTCTTTCTCTTGACTCATCTGACTTTTGTTTTTCTTCTTATCAGAGACTGAACCTGTCTGAACATCAGTAAAATTCTTGATAAATATGTTGATGAATCGAATAGCCTTAGTCACAGAATGACCTCATAGGTAAAACTCTTCAGTAACATTATTCATAATTTTCCTGTGTTCACCCACACAATTATCCGCCCCCGCCTTCACGGCTAGGATAATAAGCGTTTAGTTTGCGTCACTTACTGACCAACTCAGTTAAGCATTCAACACATAGCCCACATATTTAGCTCAGTAGATCTGTACGGACTTGCATCTTGCTCTTGTGCCTTTCTCTCTCCCCTGTGTCTCAATATGTCCAGACCATCCAATCCTGTCACCTGCCAGTCCAACTAGAGACCAGGCAAAGCGCTGCGATGGACTCCTGCCTGGGACCAACATCGGGACACGGCAAAAGAGAGCAGTTGGTCGGACGACCTAATCCGGCGAAGGGACCACGATCTGAACCAGAGCTACAACTACAGAGAGCCAAAAACTCATCTGAAGTGCACAGGCAAGATCATCGGTGACCACGCCCTCGACCAGACCGTCCTACTAGAGCCAGAACGAAGGTAGCCAGGAGGAGCCAGAAGCACGTGCAGAACTGCCTCGACCAGCTGGACCTGCAAACGACACCGGATGAAGAGGACCAGGAGCTACAGGAGGAGATGAAAAGCTACAAGAGTCCTTTGCAACACAGACTGAGCAAAGAGAGCTATTGGAGCAGACGCCAGAGAGGAACTGGTAGGAAAACTCCATGATGCAGAAGCTGTCTATAATGGCCCGGCAGACAGCAACACAATGCCACGGCCAAGGCCTATAAAGGCCCTCTGCAAGCAGTCCATGCTGAAGTCCAAGTCATGACTCAGCAATGGAATCAAAATGAACTGAACTTCGCTTGCAGACTACAATGTGAACAGACAGGAGAATGCAACAGATTCTCTCCTGTCAGGTCCCCCAGCTAAAAGCCCAAAGCTGAGAAAGGAGGGGGGGTAAAACCTGACCTGTTCCAGCCCAACAGTCCTCGAGGAATTCATCCCAACACCATGGATGACATCTCTCCAGAGAGCAAAAGAACAGTGCAACTACGTCTGAGACAGCAGAGATCCTGGGGACATCAAAGGAGCTGATTCCACAAGAAGGGAGGATTTAAAAGTCCAAATCAGACTCTTTTTGACCACGAGTGGTATGTGAAACAAACAACCCTCTTGAATGCCCTCCGTCAGAGAAAAATGTCCAGATCTCTTTAACCTGCTGGTCGACCACAGAGACAGTCATCCTACTACAAGATGAACATGGCACCCTACAGGAACCATGGGCAGATATCTCAGACATCAGCTTTACACTGTTCACACGCTCTCCACAACAACACCAGCTTCAGACCTTTCCTCTTCTGTCAAGTGCGCGTAGTTTCCATTGGACTCATGCCTGTCAACCACAGCAACGTCCCAGGACACCTGTGTCTTGAACTTGAAAGGGAATAACCAATGCTGAACCTGCTACACCCTGGTTCTTGCGGATCTCACAGCCCCATGGGGGGCCCTCTCAAGTGCGAGAACATTCTACGATCTACTAGAACAGCCCAGCGCTTTGCACTCTGGTGAATAAATGAGACTGTTGTACCTGCATTCACCAAAAGGGGTCACTGTTTAGCTCAACACACAGTGTGACCAAGCCTTCAACCACACATATTCAATGGAATACGTCGAGCATGGCCCACTCTGGAAGCCACACCCCCTTTTTACTGAATATGTCATCTTTTTGCAGCTTGCATACTTTACAAGTGAGTACATTTACCAAAGATTTTGAACAATGTCTTTATGAAGAGCATGACAGCGGATTACCACTCCAAGGAGATGGACCACGCCCTGCACCTGCCATCAACTGCCAGTGCTAGAGCTGCTCGTCACAAAAGACAATGATGCAGAACTAATGTCAACTATGTGGCCCACTCACAGAACCACATGACTTTACATCCCAAGCTAGCTGCATCCTGAGCTACACAGGACACCACCTACAAGGTTCGTGAAATGTTAAAAGAACTGCCCACTCATGTTAATGAGCGCTCAAGACGGTGTCATATACACACCAAATGGCACCTGCGCTTCACCACATGCCTGATTTACCCTTGCTGAACGGAGTTTCATCTGAAAGCTGGACTTGCCTACCACTGCCTTAACACTGGTCTACACTGACGGCGTGATCAGGACGAAAGGGGGGTAAACCAAGCACCAGCAGAACATGGCTCTTACCACAGCCTGAGTTCAGACGGCACCACCACAACATCGCCAGGGCCAGCAATGAGACCCCAACCTTGTCCTTCACCGCTCACCAGTACTTCAATGAAAGACCCCGGAGTGTGACACCAGCCTTTGCCCAGCAATCACTGCAGAACATGTGAAGGCCAGAGAGCATGCTGCACCCGGCAAGATTCACAAGAGGAAAGTGATGTGAGTGACAAGATTTGGTATCATAACTTTGCCAAGCTACATGAGACGTGGGGTGGGTAGCTAGACAACACCCCTCCCCATGACACAGGACTACAGGCATTTGCATGGAAGCCAATCATGCCATCCCACCTGCTGTTTCATCAAGTACTGCTGCTGTGCATCTCCGTGGAGACAGGAAACACCCTAACCAACCTGTTGCAAGAACCAGCAAACAGGTGCAGGGATGCTCCCCCTTGATGTCTAAGCAGGATCGGAAAGATGAAAGGAAACCAATTAAAGACAATGCCTGACCACTCGGGAACATTCTCTGGCTGTATGTCGAGATCCTGTGGACCAATAGGAACCTCCAGTCACCCGCCATCATGATCCAACTATCCATCGTCAGCTGAAGTTTACATTCGCACTTCCTCTTCCGAAAGGGGGGATATGTAGTGACTGGATCATTGTTTCTAAAGATCATAGCAGACCTGGGTCCATGGGGTCTGGTTTTGCGTTTTGAACTCGCACCGATAGTGTGATAACCATTTGGTTCCTCTGTAGGACATTTACGACTCCTTAGCTTCAAAGCATTGCTTTTAAGTCTCTGTCTCATCTCTAACTTAACATCTGAGGCTAACCAGAGAAACTTCTCTGACAAATAGGAACTTATGTGATTTAAACTACCCTTTCTGTGAATCTATCTAAATGTCTAGGTTGTGTGTTGGCGCTCGTGCTATTTTATATACTCTGTAACTGTTAGATATGCAAGTTTTGATTCAGGGTTCATTTGACGTATTCATACGTTCACAGTTCAATGCCTTGCATGTATCATATGTAACTACACATCTTTGAATTCCCTATATGATGAGCTATGTTATAAAAACATAGCACACATCATACTATGTCCATAACTAGGATTAGGCATTAAATGCAAATGACCATACTGTCAGAGCCATGCAAATGAGGTGCCATGAGAAACAAAGGAATATTCTTAGGCCCCCTTATCACTTTCATTGCATTGGCCCGCAGACCATCTGGGGGCAGGGCAGGTATGCATTCAAAACACGATCACCGAACCATACTTAACTTTACTTTTTGGAATCGGAAGGAAAAAGAAAGAGGACGAGAAGGGCACTCCAACGGACACCCCCGCTTGGGGCTCCCCCCTGGGGAGTCCATTTAGGACATGGAACTTTGGACTGAGAACCCAAACTCAGCGTTTCAACAGGACTGCATTCTGAAATCATTCAAGATTTCCATCCACGCGCATACGGATATTGGTCCAACAACGAGATTGCAAGTATCCGTTTCTAAATATAGATTAGCTGCGTTAAGAGCGTGCTTCTTTGTTAAAGATGATTTTATTGGTTTTCAGACATGTTTTACCTGCCTCGAGGCCATGCCCTCTCACTCTTTCTCTCTCTCATTCTCACTCTCTCTCTGCGCATCCCAGCGCGTTTGTGTTTCATGTTTTTGTGTTTCGTCATTATGTTTACCATGTAGAGTAGAGTTTAATAAAAACCCATAACGGCATTTGTGAGGAGTTCTCTTTGTTCATGCTCACAAACTTGGTCACTTAAACTGTGTTTCGATCTATGCTACCGCTACTCTTATTTCTGTTTGGTAAAGTCACGTTACTTATGGTCATGAGATAACGTTAGTGTATAAATCATTGATCCATTTGCTGGACGAATGCATATAGGATTTTTATCCCTATTGCTAATCAGAATTGTAAAATATGTATGTGTAATGACGATTATGATACATATTTTCCCTTTGAGCTAAACTAATTACTTGACTGAAATTGACGTGTTAAATAACTCATTTCATATATGTTTGATCTTGATAGATCTTGTGGAGAAGAATATTTGGGGAGTTTAACTCATCCCTATTTTAACATGCAGCTTAAATTCGCTACATTACATATTTTATTTTGTATTTCTTATGGTGTGAAGATATATATTCATTCATCATATAATCTGCACTGTGCGATATTGGTGTGCTTGCAACAGGAGGTGTGAGAGTGTGGGGGAGAGGGGGCAGCTCGGCTGCAGTTGTGTAGAGGGTTGGGGGAGATATGTGGAATGTTGTTTTTCAGGAGTGTTTTGCAGGAACCAGATAAAGCAGAAGTTGGTGAATGGTGGAAACAAGGGGGATCCCGGCCCCCCTGCAGAAGAGAGATTGTCGTGACATACCAATATATGCTGTGAATATGTGCTGTGGGGGTTGTTGTTGGTTTTTGAGAGGACAGAGGAGTGTTCGTCCAACAACCCAACATGCTGTATTTTTTGTGATCTGGTTAATAAACCTAATTTTATTGGAAATCGTCTCCCTTCCATTTTTAAATATGCAGGACGCCTAAAAAGTCCAACACTATGGAGAAGTCCTTGAAACCAAAACATTTTCTAAGTTGAAACCAAATGTTGAGTATTTATTACAACTGGCCTTGGAGTATACAATGAGTGTCATGATTCCACTATCATGTCATGTTTATTCGTGTTATTTGAGTGGAGTCATGGCATAACCTATGGTTTTATGTGAGATTGAATGATTCTTTCTCGTGTCTCGTCATCGTTCCTACCCTCCTGTTTCCTTGTTTCCTCATTAGCTTTCCTTGAGTGTAATCCCTTGCACCTGTTCCCTCTTGTTATCTCTCCCTATAAAGAGTCCTCATTTTTCATTGTCTTGTGCGCGTTCATTATACCTATGTACCTGATTGATGCTGTAGCTGTTTTGTACCTGTTGGTCCTTGTACCTGGTCTTGCTTTAGCTGTATGTTTGACATTGTTCCTGGTTCCTGTTACCCCCGTGTCTTAGTAAGTGTAGTAGTGTTCTTATCAAGTGTTTCTTTTATTAGTTTAGTGAGTCCGTGTCTTTGAGTTCTGTTAAAGTCACCCTGTATTGTTTTCCCCATTGTGGGTTTTGTTTTGCCTGTTTTGTAGTGTTCTGTGTTCTAATAAATCCCTGTTAACCCTTTACCATCTTGTCCTATCTCTGTCTGCAATTGGGTTCAACCATAGAGTTTCATGACAGAATGAACGCGCCCGACAGAATCCAGCAGGCAGAGAGTTCCACCTCCTTGGCGGCTCTATGTTGCCGCCAAGCGCACATACTATACGGCCTCTGACAGAAGGGGTCCGACATTAGGGACTTTGCCTGGGAGTTCCTAGCCTCTGCGGGCAATTCGGGGTTCACCGAGGCGGAACTCAAAGTTATTTTTAACAGCTGCCTCGATGAACCCCTCAAGCCCTCAGAGGTAAAGATGCTGCGGCCCCTGGGTTTCACCGACCTCCTCCGTTATGCTATGCACCGGGAGGAAAGCCGGGACCCTATCTCGCCGGGAACTTCACCACCCCTGGTCCCCACCTCGGAGGACCAGGTCCTGCGGATCGGATTCGTAGGTCTCTCCTCGTCCCCTGCTTCCTCCCCGCCATCCACCAGTTCCGTTGGTAAGCGGGGGAGAAAGAAACTCCGGAGGGCGGCTCGAGCCCAGGGGGTCCCGAGTCCGGAGGTCCCGAGTCCGGAGGTCCCGAATCCAGAGGTGTCAAGCCCCAAATATTTTTGGGGGGGGCGCCGTAGGGAGGTGACGGTCCGAGCGGCCAGCCCGGCCGCAGATTCCTCCCAGGAGCCGGAACCAAGCCCGGTCCAGGAGCCGGAACCAAGCCCGGTCCAGGAGCCGGCACCAAGCCCGGTCCAGCAGCCGGAACCAAGCCCGGTCCAGCAGCCGGCACCAAGCCCGGTCCAGCAGCCGGCATTAAGTCCGGTCCAGCAGCCGGCATTAAGTCCGGTCCAGCAGCCGGCACCAAGCCCGGTCCAGCAGCCGGCACCAAGCCCGGTCCAGCAGCCGGCATCAAGCCCGGTCCAGCAGCCGGCATCAAGCCCGGTCCAGCGGCCGATGTTCCAGCCATGGTCCAGTCCGGAATTCCAGCCGGCCATCCAGCCCTTGTCCTGCCCGGCATTCCAGCCGGGGACAAGAACAGTTCCCCCCAGGACTTCCCCTGTCAAGCCTCCTGGGGCTCCGCGCCCTGGCGCGTCCCCAAGGGCTGGAACTTCCCCACCCAGCCCTACCCTTTCTGGACTTCCACCAATGTTTCCTTGTTTGTTCCCACCCCCCCTCCCTTGTTTGTTATTTTAATTATCCCACCCCAACCCGTGGGTTATCATGTCTTGTATGCCCCTTGTCTAATTTGCCTTGTCTGTCTGTTTTTTGTCCTTGTCCATGTTAGTCTTGTCCTGTTAGTTACCCCTTGATGAACACCTGGAGGTGCTCATTTAAGGGGGGGCTTATGTCATGATTCCACTATCATGTCATGTTTATTCGTGTTATTTGAGTGGAGTCATGGCATAACCTATGGTTTAATGTGAGATTGAATGATTCTTTCTCGTGTCTCGTCATCGTTCCTACCCTCCTGTTTCCTTGTTTCCTCATTAGCTTTCCTTGAGTGTAATCCCTTGCACCTGTTCCCTCTTGTTATCTTTCCCTATAAAGAGTCCTCATGTTTCATTGTCTTGTGCGCGTTCATTGTACCTATGTACCTGATTGATGCTGTAGCTGTTTTGTACCTGTTGGTCCTTGTACCTGGTCTTGCTTTAGCTGTATGTTTGACATTGTTCCTGGTTCCTGTTAACCCCGTGTCTTAGTAAGTGTAGTAGTGTTCTTATCAAGTGTTTGTTTTATTAGTTTAGTGAGTCCGTGTCTTTGAGTTCTGTTAAAGTCACCCTGTATTTTTTCCCCATTGTGGGTTTTGTTTTGCCTGTTTTGTAGTGTTCTGTGTTCTAATAAATCCCTGTTAACCCTTTACCATCTTGTCCTATCTCTGTCTGCAATTGGGTTCAACCATAGAGTTTCATGACAATGAGATATGAAGTGGCAGTTTATACAATACTAAAGCAGGAAGGGATGATGAAGTACAAGAATTAGCCTATGATTTAGAATTATTTGCTGCCCAATATAAACAACACCTAAAATTCGGAAGTGCCAATCCACCTTGAGTTTTTTGTCTTTGGAGAAATCCCTTCCGGATCCTAGGTGTTTTTTCACCCCATATAAATGATGAAATCAAACTGTCTAAGTTTTGAAAGAAGAATTTAGGTGGGAAAATTGGGATTCATTGTAAAAATGAACATTTTACCCACGCTCTTGTATTTGTTTCAGGTAACTCTACCTGCAAGTGAATGGAACGGCAAATTTTATCTGGTGGATTAGAGGTGTAAAGTTCTCTTTAAATAGGTTAGGGCAGTGGTTCTCAAATGCGTACCTCCAGGGGTACTTTAGGGTATGTGAGAGAAACTGACATTTAGGAATAAATAATGAAAATCAATAAGTTAATAAGTTAATATAATAGTATTTTTATATGAAATTAGGACTACACTAAATTACTAAATAATTAAAATGGACAGGTGGCTTCTTAAGAGGACAAGCTCCTCAAACAGAAGACAAACATGCTAAAAAGAAAACAACAGATCCTCAAAAATACCGCCAGTTTCATGATGAATACATGGGGATGGAATTTACATCTACTTCACATAACCCACCCTCAACACTTTGCTTTTATGCCGTGAGCTGTTAGCTAACAGCGCAATGAAGCCAGCTCATCTTCAAGGGCATCTCCGGACTAAACACCCAGATCAGGTCAGGGACTCTGGAGTTTTTCAGAAGAAGATTTCATGAATTTACATAATGCCAAAAAAAGCCACAAGTGCATCAGCAAAAGCACTCGAAGCATCGTATGCTGTGTCTTTATTTTTGGTGAAAGCTAAAAAGCCATTTAGACTGGCTGATGAATTGATAATTCCTGCTGCAGCTGTGCTCTGAAACCATGCTGGATAAAACAGCAGCAGACAGGATCAAAACTGTACCACTGTCAAATGACACTGTTTCGCGGAGAATTGACAAGATGGGGACTGATATAGAACAACTGGTGGATAAACTCAGGGTTGGTAAATCATTTTTACTTCAATTGGATGAATCAGTTGATATCAGCGGACAGGCCCAAATGGTAACTTTTCGAGATATGTGGATATCAGCAACATTCGCGAACACATACTTTTTTCAAAACACTGGAGGGGAGAACAATCGGACAGAGTATTTTCAACGTTGTCGATTCGTTTTTATCAGAACATGAAATCAGCTGGAAATCCTGTACCAGTGTGTGCACTGACGCAGCAGCGGCAATGACAGGTCGTATCAAAGGCCTCATCACGCACACAAGGAAGAAGAATCCTGACATCCTGTGGACAAACTGTGTTATACACAGAGAAGCCCTGGCATCAAAGAAGATGAGTCCAGAATTTATTTCCGTGTTGAATGATGCTGTCAAGGCAATTAACTTCATAAAGTCGTGACCATTGAATTGCACATCTGTTTCGGAGATTATGTGATGACATGGGATCTGAACACACTGAACTCCTTTTGCACACCGAAGTCCGCTGTCTTTTGAGAGCCAAATTACTGAATAGGCTGTTCAAGCTGCGAAATGGGGTATGTTTCTTTTTGTCAGACAATGCGTACACTCTGGCCACTTTGTTTAAGGACAATAATTGGATTGCCAAACTAGCGTATCTCAGTCTGCAAGGCAGGGACACTACGATTTTGAAACTTTATGACGGAGTTAGTGTTTTTCTCAAAAAAGCAGAGCTGTGGAAGAGACTGTGTGCAGAGGGCGATTTTAGCTGGTTTCCTCAGTTTGATAGCTTCATCGTAAGTGAGAATATGGAGAGAGACACAGTAAAAACATTTCTGGATGAACATTTAGCTAACATGATTTCTAGTTTCAAATCCTACTTCCCTGATGTGAGAGAGAAGTCTCTGAAGGAGGAGCTATTGGATTTATCCACAGACCGTGGGTTGCAGACTACTTTTGAAAACTGTCCCCTGACAGAGTTATGGGTGTGTGTGAGTCGAGAACAACCTGAGCTAGGGAAAAGTGCTTTGGAACACCTACTCCCATTTGGCTCTGCCTACCTCTGTGAAACCTCATTTTCAGTAGTGACTCAAATAAAAACGAAACAAAGAAAAAGTCTTTGCCTTGAAAATAGTCTGATAACAGCAGTAGCTTCCCTTCCACCAAGAATGTCAAAGATCTTAAGAAAAGGACAGGCCCATGTATCCCATTATAAGGCTCACTGACAAATTGAAACAAATGGGCACACAAGACTTGTATTAAGACATTTATGAAAATTGAACTAAGTTAAAATACACTAAAACTAAGTTGAAAGTTTCGGTTGAAAAAAATGATCACAATGAACTTGTAGTGAACTGAAAAACACTGATTTACCTTTAACTTTTATGCCTAATACTTAAAGATTTACATAGTTGCATAAAGCTGCATGCAGAAATGTGTATGAGCAAAAAACCTGCATGGGACATCAGATATCATAACTGTCTGACTCATTTCACTGTAATTTAAAGCAAAATGTTGTTGTCTGGTCAATGGGTATTCGACTTGAAAAAAAACAAAAAGGGGTACTTATGCCAAAGAATTTTAGAACCACTAATATAAAGTATAACCATTTCGAGGAAGCAGGATGGAGAGCAGAGGAGCTTAGAGCTGGAGGAGGAACAGGTTTAATCATTCTAAGGGGGAAATGTAGCAATCCTACCAAGGGAGGGCTGTAACATAGATTTTATGTTTTTGTGGTATAAAAAATAAGAGAGGAGGAGGCAGAAGCAGGGCAAGATAGTGCCAATGATTATTATGGCCCAAGTTACCAGGGAGATGATGACCAGGATATCCCTGAATGCTCGACATCTAACATGTTGTAGTGTATTCGGGGAAAACTATGGGTTTACAGTTTTTCTCAATTGTTTACACACATATTCTGGTACTGAGAGACACAATGACCACAACATGTAACTCATTCACCAACCCCCTGAACCAATTCTGCTTAACTACAAGCACAGTTCCTGCTTTACACTCAAATTGCAGTTCTAAAACACACACTTTTTTCAAAACACTACACACAATTCTCTGCTTTAGTCACAATTTTCATGCAGAAAATATCTTGTTTTCACAAGGAACACACTGCCATTCAAATATGCACATTGACTCATCACAACAAACACCCGTCACACAGTTTTACAATTAGCAATCAGAGCTTTAGCATGCAAGGGCAACAGGTGACCTCTTCTGTTTTGGAGCAATGGATGCCAACATTGAAAGCAGAGACAGAGGAGTGAGAGTAAGAGGAGGTGGACGAGGACGAGGAAGGCCAATGACCATAATCTCTGATGAGATCCGAGCCATGATCATGTGGTCAACCATGGTCTAACAATGAGGGAGGCTGGACAAAGAGTACAGACATATTTGAGCAGGTAGACTGTAGCATCCATCACCTGGACTTTCCGAAATGAGATTAGGTAAGAAATCTACTCTCACTAGAAAATTGCAATACTGCATATCAATACTGTATTCAATGAGTACAGCAGTACAGTATTGCCTGTGGACTGTTCTCTAGGACTGTAAAAATACTGTAAAGTATGTTTCAAGTATTTAGGAAATGTATACCTACTTTGTATTTACAGTATTTTACTATTTGTTTGGCAGAACTGAAAGATTACCAACACAAGGTGGTCGGGAACGTGTTCTGTCTCCTGAACAGGAAACAGAAATCATGAACTTGGTCCTAGAAAACAATGCCATAACATTACGGCAAATACCTAGAAAAATTATAGAAAACAATGACATGTCTCAAAATATTGATAGGGTTAGCTTATCAACACTGGACCGTGTCTTGCACAGAAATTATCTCAGGATGAAGCAGGTCTACATGGTGCCATTTGAACACAATTCAGAAAGAGTCAAAGAATTGCGATATAACTATGTGCAAGTGAGTCCCACAATTGATGCGTACTCTCAACACTGTATACAGTAAATTATACATATTTCAATATTGTAATCATAATGATTGTGCTTCACAATAGTGACCACTCCATGTCTATTTCTGATATTGTCATGTGCGTTTCATAGAGTCCTTGAGGTAGAGGTGGCTGCAGTGGAGCACCAGTTCATCTTCATTGATGAGGCTGGGATCAACCTCACAAAAAGACGAAAGAGGGGAAGGAATATCATCGGCAAGCATGCCATTGTTGAAGTCCCTGGCCAGCGTGGAGGGAACATCACAATGTTTGCAGCGATTACCCATCACGGCGTCATCCATCACCATGCTACCCTCGGCCCCTACAACACCGCCCATCTGATCACATTCCTTTACACCCTACACAACATGATGTTTTATTAACAAAGTTCGGGAGGAGCACCTGCAAATAATTAAGTAGCTGCATGGCATTAGCGATCATACAGCCGCCCGGCTGCACAGCATTAGAAATCACGCAGCTGCCCGGCATTAGCAATAACATCACCTATCCTACCAAACCAGAGCGAGCTCAATAAATTGTGAAACACCCTTACCTCCTCCACTCATAGATTTTCGCAGCATCCCACCTCCACCCTGACTCCTCACTATTAAAGCTCTTTTTTACCCAAAAAAGGGGGGGAAAGCGCTCGGGGCACGGGCAAAGAGACCAGAGCCCTCGCCCCGAACAAAGGGGGAGCGCTCCGGGGTCGGGAGAGAATGCCGACCCCGGAGCCCTCTCCCCGGACAGCAGGCCAAATACGCATACTAAATTCTCAGCGTAACCACGCTGCCCCCCCTTTTAATTATTTGCTAGGGTGAACTCGTGAAACACTCATTTCACCAGATCAGGTAGATGGCCCAGAGCAGCTCAAGTACGTTGTCATTTGGGACAACGTACGTTTCGACAGGGCTGCTCTGGTTCGTAACTGGTTCACTGCCCACCCACGCTTTTTAGTTGTTTACCTCCCTCCATATTCTCCATTCCTCAATCCTATTGAGGAATTTTTTTCTGCCTGGAGATTGAAAGTCTATGACCGAAATCCACAGTCGGGTTTGGCCCATTGTGTGTTTTTGCGAGAGCGAGAGAAAAATATAATTCCTATTTTCACAGTTTCAACAAAATAAATATAAAAGTGATTGACATATAAACTTGCGCATTTACACCTGAAGCAATTTTTTGTAAATATGTGCTCATATTCACCGTACGCTTGTAACAGTACCTTCAATTCGATTGGCGAGAAATGAACAGAGCGCTTTTTGTCACGTGCCGTTGTCATACTGAATCGTGCTATCTTCACTCCATTTATGATGGCTTTTCATCGCCACGCTGCATGCGCATAACCTAGTATGAACTTACTCAGAGTGGATTGAACTAACTCAAATCAGCTGGTCTGAAACTGAAAACTCAGAGTAGCGATTCTCTGAATAAATCAACTCAGAGTTCAGATTTTAACTCTGTGTTGGTTGAACTTCCTTATTGAAACGGTAGTCATGTCAGCCTGGGGAAAAACTCCAATTGTGTCTTGGTCCACCATCCCCATGTGTTTGTATGAGACACAGCTGCTCTCCAATGTCCAGTTTAATGAGTAAATTGATGTGTGATGTCATCAGTTCTTCCTTCGCCAATGAGAACACATAAGATCTGATTATGATGAGCAGCAGCTGTACACAATCAAAAGCTCTTGTACTTCAGCACTTAAATACACTGACTCAACACACATATTTTAGTCATTAAAAAAATCATATAATATAACCTTGATATTGTTGATAGTTACTGAATGAATGTTTTACTTTGAACTTAAAACTTTGTATCTCAATTGGACGGGTTTCACAGACATGGTCACATATGTCTTATAGGTCAATTTTCCGAAATTTAGATTTTTACATCATCTGAAAGCTGAATAATTGAAATTTCTATTGATGTATGAGTTATTAGAATAGGACACTATCTGGCTGAGATACAACCAAGAGTGCAAACAAATCTTAATATTGATAAAATTGCCTTTGAAGTTGTTATTCAGGAGAACTCTGGCAGGCCATCCATTCACAAAAATAAAGTTTTTATTAATTTAAAGTAGGAAATTTACAAAATATCTTCATTGAAGATGATCTTTACTACATATCATAATTTTTGCCATAAAATAAAAAATACAATTTTGACCCATTCAATGTACTTTTGTCTTTTACAAATAATGTTCCCGTGCTACTTAAGACTGGTTTTGTGATCCAGGGTCACATATGTCCTAGGACTACAGACATCAGCTCTGTGCTTTGTATTTTTAGGCACCACAAAGACTCTATAAGTCCTCTATGAGTTCCTGAAAATGATTTGAATCATTTGTTTTATATTGTGTATACGAAAGTCTTCATCCAAATAATCTACAGAAGGTCTCTAATGGAGGGTTCACACTGAGGGATTTTGGGCCTGATTTTCAGTCGCCGACAGGTTTTAAGAAATCACAGACAAATATCCAAAATCAGGAGAAATCTGTGCTAGTTCACACATTGCAAATGATCAAAGACACAATCTGAAAGAGTGGTAGACAAGTCACAGGTCGCAGGAGTAAAGTAAATCCTGTGGAAAAAAAGTTCATTTAGGAAAAATACCATTACAGATCATGCTCCACTCTGCTGGACTAAATGATACCCCTAAATCTTGTTCCCACAGTGGTTTTAAAGAATCGTACACTGAAGAATCTGAATATACAGATAAAGCATAAATCAGAGATTTTTTGCGTCCTGTTTTCGCAAATATTCTAGATATTAAAATGTAATAAAACTCTGATGTAACATTCTTTCAGGATCAGGAGCATAATTTACATTAATATACGTTCAGTGAATCGAATGACCATCAATAAACTCCATTGGATTAGTTTCTCATGCATTGTCATAACAGTTCATGCACACATCTACAACACGCCAAAAAGTGAAACACTGAGTCAAGGGACAAGAGCCCAACTCAGAGAAACATCACGATGGTGACTTTAGTTAGCTGGAAACATTCATAAAAAATTAACATACGTTTTTACAACATTTTCAAAAACCTCCCGGGAATGTTCTTATAACAAGCTTTTGTTTACTGGAAAGAATCTATTTTTAATGGTGTAGACAGGGGCACCGTCAGGAATTTTGGGCCCCATGACAAAAAATCGAATTGGGCCCCCTCTGCGCAGCTGTTGACACCACATCTCTAGGACCTAACTTTCCCATCAAAAGCTTTACATACTCAAATTAAAGGCTTGCAACTGTCTTGCTTCTTGTAGTTCAATACTTGTACTAGCACAATATTTACTTCTGGTGATTTGTACATGCATGCAAGTCTATTTTGCAGTTCACTATTTGATGTAACATTAAAATAAACCATACAAAAAATTGCTGTCACAAAGTATTTTTTTGTAAAATTTGACAAAATCGAAAATTATCTTAACAAAATTTTTAGGGTTGTTATAGTACTAAACGTTTCCCTGCACTGATTAAATGGTGATTAAATGTAGGCTAACACTAGACATTTGCTCTCCTTTAGCTCAGTGGTACGAGCATTGCGTTTACAACGTAATGTTGTGGGTTCGATCCCAGGGGATTGCACATGCCTAAGTATAAATGTATAGGATAAAGCAATGTAAGTCACTTTGGATAACAGCGTCTGCCAAATGCCTAAATGTAAATGTTTTGCTAGCTATCTTATTTCACTATGGACATTAAGCAACAGGTTATTACCACTCACAGACTATAGGTCAGTGGTTCTCAACTCCAGCTCACGAGATCCATTTTCCTGCAGAGTTAATCCCCAAGTCTGATAAAATCACCTAAACAAGCTAATCAGCGTCTTTACAATAGATGCGTTCAACTTTATACGGCGCTGCGCAAATCTATCAACCTATGACATTTAAGTACAGTAAAAGAGATTCAAGTGCAGTTTGCGCGGTACACATTTTAATCGCTCTCGCGGTACTTAAATGCGATATGCCAAACAATCTGCGCAACCCTACATTAAGTTGAACACGTCTTTTACTGAAGTCACTGATTATCCTCTTCAGGTGTTTTATCACAGTTGGTGCTGAACTCTGCAGGAAAGTGGATCTCACGGGCCAGAGTTGAGAAGCACTGCTATAGGCTACCCACCTTTCTCGGTGAAAAACTGGGTAACAGTTTGACACCCTTTCCTTTGTCTTTCCTCTCTATCTTTTCTCTCTTTCCTTTTTTGAAGACTTGAAACCAGATTTTGATTAGGGAGCATTGTCGTCATTGTAGTTCCCTTTCGAGGGAACTCGCACTGCGTCGCCATGGCAACGCTTTAGGGGAACGCATCAGCGTGACCAGCTCTGAGCACGTGTGTCAACATCGTCCAGTAGTGAAACGATACGTCATAGATGAAGTATGGACCAGGAGGTATAAATCTACATCCGAAACAGTCGACTTCAGCTCTTTTCTTCTCATCAAAGGCTCTGTGTGAAGTGTGTGTGTCTAGTTAAAAGAAGTGTGTTTGGTTATCCAGTTTGCTAACATGTCCGAGAAAAGTTTCAGATCTTGTGCTCCTCCTTGTTCGCGTTTTATTACGAGCAATGATTCGCATGATCTGTGTGTAGTCTGTCTGGGAGCGGAGCATGCACAGTCAGCGCTCGAGGGAGCTGACTGTGGAGCCTGTGAACTTTTACCACAGCGTATGCTCCGTTCCCGCTTGGCACTGTTTGATAAACACGGCCAGGTGCGAGCTCCGCGTGGTGATGGTCCCGCTTCTGCCGAGGCAGAGCGGAATCTTCGCTCGTGGGGCTCGCAGATGGATATCAGGGAGGCTGAAGGCTTCTCTTTACCCTCCGTGGCTTCCACCTCTCTCTCTGCTGAGTCGGGAGCACGCACTGCGGTTTCTCCCGCTCAGAGAGGGAGTCCGGTTCGGCAATGTTCTGCATCTGAGGATGTAGACATAACTAGTATCGAAGCAGGAGAGTTAGATTGTGTTCCCCCTCTTGTTGCCTCGGTACACGCCGATCTGGTAGAAGTCATGACAGCTGCGGTAGCCCAGCTAACAATAGACTGGCCGCAAGATAAAACAAACGCTCGTCCTGAGAATAAGATGGACGAGCGATGTCTCAAGCATAACACACAGCCCTCACGAATACTCCCGTTCTTTTCTGACCTACATCAAGAGGTGTGTAGGTCGTGGCAGCATCCTTATACCGCACGAGTATTGCATTTATTCTAATGTTCAGGGCTATAAAGAACGAGGTTACGGGGCGATGCCGAGAATAGAACAGACGCTTGCGAGCTATCTGTCTCCATCCACGGCTTCGTCCCTAAAAACCCCTACCTTGCCATCAAAGCCATGCAGGGTGACATCGACTTTGATCGGCAAGGCATATGCGGCAGCAGGGCAGTCCGGGGCTTGTTTACACTCTGTGGCACTACTTCAGGCGTATCAGGCGGATGCGCTACGTGAATTGGTCGACACGGGACTGGTGGCGGCGGATGTGTTACAACCGGTCCGTCATGCTTTGGACGTTTCTCTCCGTGCTACTCGTGAGACTGCCCGTTCTTTGGGCCGCTCCATGGGCGCTATGGTAGCCACTGAGAGGCATTTATGGTTGAACCTGTCAGACATGAAACCATCTGACAAGTCAATTCTTCTGGACGCCCCATTGTACCCTACGGGCCTTTTCGGCAACGCTGTAGACACCGTTGTTGAAAGGTTCGAGGAGGCTAAGAAACAGGATGCGGCATTTAAACTTTATCTTCCCCGCCGTGGACAAACCCCCCAGGCGGCGGGGCGAGAACAGCCACAGGCGTCCACTAGCTATCGTGAGCGTCAGAGGCAGAGTGTTGTTTCCCGAGCCCCACCCCATAAGGATGGGGGTTCAGGAAGAAAATATAATCCGCGCCCTTACAAACCTAGGACTGACCTGAGGGCAGTCATTCAGGCGAGGACTTCCCCCCGAGGACCCTGCGCTCGCACCTCATTATACGGTGCCCGTTCCTCCTCGGTGTCCCCAGAGGGTTCAGCCGGCTCTGCCAATCGAGGTTTGCCGAGCCGTTGCGGTTCCCGTAATAATATCACCAGAGGCTGGCCCCGAGAGGCTAGTCCCCTTAGTCGACCATTTAGCAGCCTGGAAGAGTCTACCAAATGTGTCACAATGGGTCCTGCGCACGGTAGAGCAGGGTTACCGGATCCAATTTCAAGTCCGTCCCCCCCGCTTCAACAGAGTTTTGCACACCGAGGTGTGCCCCGAGCAGACTCTGGTGATGGAACAAGAAGTAAAAACTCTCTTGTGCAAGGAGGCAATAGAGTTTGTACATCCTCACGAGAGAAACTCAGGCTTTTACAGCCGGTATTTTCTTGTTTCAAAAGAAGACGGGGGATTACGTCCGATTTTAGATCTGTGACATCTAAATCGGGCAGTGCAACGACTCAAATTCAAGATGTTGACATTGAGACAGATCGTAGGACAAGTCAGGTCCGAGGACTGGTTTGTCACAATCGATCTAAAGGACGTGTATTTCCACGTCTCCATTTTTCCTCGTCACAGAAAGTTCCTAAGGGTGGTTCAACATCGAGATGTTGTTCTTGCACATATGGAAGAACTGGGGTTGAGGCTGAATGCCAAGAAAAGTGTGCTTTCTCCAGTACAGAGAACCCCTTTCTTAGGAGTAGTATGGGATTCCATCACGATGCAGGCGCGGCTCGCGCCTGCTCGTATTGTTGCAATCCTGTCAGCCGTTTGCAGAATAAAGCTAGGCCAATCACTGACTGTAAAGCTTTTTCAGAAGTTGTTGGGACTCATGGCAGCTGCGTCCAACATAATTCCTGTTGGCCTGCTATATATGAGACCTCTACAGTGGTGGCTAAAAACCATAGGGTTTTCCCCGAGGGGCAACCCGTTGTGGATTATCAAGGTGACACGCAGATGCCTGCACACACTGAGAATGTGGAAAGAACCTTGGTTTGTTTCCCAAGGACCAGTGTTGGGAAGCAGTTGTCGGCGCGTTGCACTGACAACCGATGCTTCACTCACAGGTTGGGGAGCTGTTATGGAAGGCCAATGGGGCCAAAACCGATGGGGGAGCAAGTTTCGATCTTGGCACATAAATTGCCTAGAGATGATGGCAGTGTGTCTGGCGTTGACACACTTTCTCCCACAACTCAGAGGCCAACATGTGCTTGTCAGGACAGACAACACAGCTGTGGTCTCATATATAAATCACCAGGGGGGTCTGCGGTCACGGCAACTATACAAGTTGGCACGTCAGATCCTCCTGTGGTCTCAGGGGAAGCTGCTCTCCCTGAGAGCAGTATATATCCCCGGTCACCTGAACCGAGGAGCAGACTTCCTGTCGAGACAGGGGCTGAGGCCCGGGGAATGGAGACGCCACCCAGAGGTGGTGGAGCAGATATGGATGAGGTTCGGCCAGGCAGAGTTAGACCTCTTTGCAACTCAGGGAAACGCGCACTGTCGGCTATGGTTTTCCCTGAGGGGCTGGATGCCATGGCACAGGTGTGGCCGAGGCTTCATCTGTACGCTTTTCCCCCGATCGCTCTACTCCCGGGAGTTCTGGAAAGTGCGAGCACTGGACTCGTATGTACACAGAACTGCGGCTTGGAGGAAAGCGCAGCAGCTCTTCGTATGTTTTGGTTCACCGAAGAAAGGTCTTTCGGCAACCAAGCAAACCATTAGCAGATGGATAGTTGAGACTATCTCTCTGGTCTATGAGGCCTCTGGCAGACCATCGCCTTTGGATGTCAGAGCTCATTCTACTAGGGGTATGGCGGCCTCCGTAGCCTTAAGGTCGGGGGCGTCTATGCGGGACGTGTGTGATGCGGCAGGCTGGTCCTCTCCGCTCACATTCGTGAGATTCTATAGTTTGGACATGAATCTCACCCCGGGAGCCCAGGTGCTTGTGTCTTCCACGTGACATTTTTGTACACACATACAGGCATTTGGGCGTATGGCAGTTTGGGTATTTCGTTCCCCAAAGCGTTGCCATGGCGACGCAGTGCGAGTTCACTCGAAAGGGAACGTCTCGGGTTACGTCTGTAACCCTTGTTCCCTGAGAAGGGAACGAGACACTGCGTCACCTTGCCATACTCCCTACATCCCTGTAAGCCTTTTGCTTCGAAGTTTTTCGAGCTGAAGTCGACTGTTTCGGATGTAGTTTTATACCTCCTGCTCCATACGTCATCTATGACGTATCGTTTCACTACTGGATGATGTTGACACACGTGCTCAGAGCTGGTCACGCTGAGGCGTTCCCCCAAAGCGTTGCCATGGCGACGCAGTGTCTCGTTCCCTTCTCAGGGAACAAGGGTTACAGACGTAACCCGAGACGTTCTGGCGCATCTACTGACTGCAACTACACACCGTCACTGAGAGCGCTAAGACAGGACCAAACTATTTCATTCAGATACAGGGGTGTGGTCGGTCAATATGAATGTTTACTTTTTGGTCAATGGGAAATTTTTACTTTTACCTGCAAAAACAAAGAGATTATTAATTGTATTCATTTACAAATATATATAATGAATGATGATGGTTTGATATTATATTAGTTTTTTCCTATTTTTGGGGCCCCTGTCAGTCATGGGCCCTTGGAATCGTCCTAACTTTTCCCCCTTATACGGCGTCCCTGGGTGTAGACATATCGCTTTTGTTGTGCAGTTTACCCAATATTTTTGTTTAAAATGTTAACTTTTATGTGCAAATTGAAGTTAATCATTTTGAATGGGTTATTAAAGGAAGTTAGTTAAGTCTAACCATTTTAATTTGGGGAATTTAATAAATGATATTGCTTGTAATCTGTTGCTACGGCTTTATGACGTAGATTCAGTAAGTTTGCGTATGGTTTACCTTGCTACCTAATATCCATCCATCCATCTTCTTCCGCTTATCCTGGGCTGGGTTGCGGAAGCTGCACCGATCCGTCTGTCAATCTCCCGTTCCATCCTTCCCTCACTCGTGAACAAGACCCCCAGATACTTGAACTCCTCCACTTAAGGCAGGAACCCTCCACCTACCTGAAGTGGGCAAGCCACCCTTTTTCGACTGAGAACCATGGCCTCAGATTTGGAGGTGCTGATTCTCATCCCAGCCGCTTCACACTCGGCTTCAAACCGTCCCAGTGCATGCTGAAGGTCCTGGTCTGATGGGGCATAACGACAACATCATCCGCAAAGAGAAGACCTGAGCTAATATAATATATGAGCTACCTAATATATTTAAGTACATTTTGAATAATTTGCATAAGTGGTCTTAACTAAATCTCAAGAATATTTTTTACAGTATACTGTTACGCATGCATTACCAACATTAATGAAAATCTTACAAATGAAAAAGGCACATTTTTACCAGATTTCTGCAGCTCATTCAGACTTTAAGGTGAAATATCATAAGCAATATGACAAGGAAATCGAAACCTTTATAAGGCCTCACCCTCTAAACAAAACATCTAGAAACTTCAAAACAATATCTTACACACAAGACAACGTGCTGTTATCGGAGAAGACTCCTTGAACAATAAAACATTTCAAGACATGCAGTGAGCTTTGATTAACATCTGAACTTTATTGCAAAGAAAAATGCAAACATTCATAACGTTTAAAGAGACATCAAGTAAAACTGAACTGAACTGAACAAACATTCAGCAAAACATGTTTTAAACAGAAATACAAAGCATTTTGTATAAAGCATTTAAAGCCCCACAAAATAATCCCTGCAAAGTCTTAGGCCAAAAATCAACCATGTGATCAGAATTGTGTCTTAAACAATGCAGTACCTCCTTCGACATCTCTTCAAAGACAGCGAGCGGTACTTCCAGCTCCTGAAGTGGCAGGTGGCTCTGCAACTTCCAGCATTTTCAGAAGGGATCCAACCGAACTGCTAGAACCACTCTCTGAAGGGCCAAGTGCCTCAACAGCTCGATGCATGGACAGTACGAATCCGTCGGAGTTTAGGGTCAGGTCAAGGCCGGGTGACAGCAGAAGGTGATCTTCTATTGCCTCCGCATCATTTCACAAATTGCCCAGGCCGACCCCTCTCAAGTAAGTACACAGCGCAGACCTGATCAGTACCTGATCAGAAAACGATGGGATGAAGGCCAGCGACGACTGCTTCTTTTCTATGAACTCAGTTTTTCTTGTGCAGCAACTGGGGACACCGCCATTGAATTGTAATTTCGACGCCTTCCACTGTGGCACTCAAAAGCGCCGTTGACTTGGATTCCCCTTGACTACCTTCGCCCTTGTCTTCAGCCAGGTTCAAGTCTGCGATCTGCTCGATAGCGCTGGACGGGCCCGTTCTAAGGTATATGCACCCGCCTCTGTGCCAGGTGGATAGACTCTTGAAAGAATATGATTTTGTGGCCTCTGTAGCGGTTGTGTAGGGGTCCCACAGAGTTGCCTTCATGTCGCCCGTCGTAGACGCAAATTTCTATCAGCTCTCAATCTGAGCCGTTGATGGGCACTAACTTGCTGATGGAACAGTTGACCTTAACTCTCCTGAAGACTTCTCCCACCTGCCAAAAAAAAAAAATGTGACACTATCCATTTCAGGCACTGAATGCACATAAACATTTTTTAATTCTCACCTGCTGTTTCAGTCCGAGGGCTTTCACCTCAGCTAAAGTCTGCCTCTTGCAGCTCGGTGGCGCACTCGGGAGAAACGACAGGCTCTTCACTTCCAGGCTGGTAGCAAGAGAGCACAAGACATCGTATCCGCCCAGATCTGAAAAGCATGCGGGACAAGCAAAATACTTTTATTAAGCCGTACAGGTGAGTACAATAAAAGGAACCACTTAGGATGTGAGAAGGCAGAAGTTACTTAAGCTGCGCTTGCTGTCCTTGCTGCCGTTCTTTGCCGCCTGCGTGAACATCACTTGCTTTTCCATGCAGAAAACTACAACCTTATGGTACAGGAAGCCTTACCAACACGACTGTGAGTGATGTTGTAATACATGTAGATGAACTGAGCTTTTATGGATCAGGCACTCAGTCTGTCCTTGTCTTTATTTTATTAGAGCCACTGCTGGCCAAGTTGGAGCCCTACACAAAGTGTCATGTGTGTGTGTGTGTGTGTGTGGTGTCAAAACAGAACTTGACTTAATTTTTAACCTCATATTTATAGAATACAAAAAACAATTATACATAGAGGACATAATATCTGTACCTGTTCAGCTCGTTGATGATCTTACTTCATAGCTGGATCCTGGTTATCAATTATTGTGTAGCCTCTGGTGGTTTCTGAAGAAGTGCTGGACATTCTCACTAAATCATTTGCAACAAATCTTAAAACTGACCCTGTAATAAATTAAATATTTGTTATAATGTAAAAAACACCGTAATTTGAGGATAATGTGAAAGCAGGTGCATGTAATTAGTAAATTACAACAACAAAATGTTACTTCTTAGTGATTTATGTAATGTGACTGGTGTCATAATGTGCTGGGTGTCAGTATAAATCCAAGCATTTTGTTTTAAGAATCACTGAATGCATCTTTAAATGAATTTATTAAAACACCGACAGTAAGTAAAAAAGAAGTTAATGTTAAATTAAGCAACAGTTGTTTTATTTATGTTATTTGACTATCTTGTTTTTATTTCAGTTGCTTAGTTTGTTTTATACACTAGCATTTAGGTTCCACACAAAATAAATGAAGGCAGAACTTGTTAGTTCAAATAATAATTCACAAAAATGAGAACATCAAAGAAAGGCCAACAATATAAAAACTCTTTACCACATATCATATTTTGTGAATGCCTGAAACAGATATTAGTAATTATATGAATACTTACTTACTTAGATACTTAGATGCCCGCTAGTCGGCCGGGGTACGGCGACGGGCACACGCTTCCTTACACTGCGTGTCGTAGCTGATGGTTGCATCTTCCTTGGTAGCTAGCCCTTTAGGTCGACGACCTGAACTGGAATTCGCGTTGCCGCGTCCACGTTGCCGCCCCCTTGCCATGCCGCCTCGGGGTTTTTTCCAGTAGGGTTTTAAGGGTTTTAATAATAATAAAAAATAATGGATTACTAATTGTTGATAGTTTAAGTTGAATTATATCAGGCAGATGAATTGGTTGTCAACATTTAAGCCGTAACTATAGTTTGACAGCCTTGTGAACCAACCTGATAGTGATTCAGAAGATTCGGCTTAAAGTTTTTCTCAACGTTAGATTTTCAGCAACAGACTGCTTTTCCTTCAAAGCATAATATCAGCTGTTGTTTGGAGATGTTTGTTCAATACGGAACTGCACAAACAGATCAGCTTATCACTTCAAGGTACCGTGAGAGAGATGGCTGTTCTGCTGTCTCTACATACTCTCGAAGCGTCCTCTCCGTGCTTTTACTCCATGCACTTACGTTTCATTTTTATCACTTTTTTTAATTGTATTAGCTTTAATACTTTATATTTTTTTATTTATATTACTTTATAAAAAACATATTGTTTATTTATTACATATAATTTGTAGTGCAGAAAACTAGGTCCGAGTTTGTTGCGTGTGAACACCATATCAATAAGTACCAGCCCCTACAAAACGTAACGTTATGTAAACGTAAGGGTGGTGCGTCTGAACACACTGTTGTGATGATTCAGGGTTTGAACTATGGCAGCTGAGAAGGCCATTCTTTGAGTTATTTTAGAATCATTTTAGGAACCTGATGAAATCTGTGTAAATACTAGTGGTGGGCCGTTAACGGCGTTAACGCAGTGAGACTCTTATCGCGCGATAAAAAAAATGTCGCCGTTAATCTATTCTCAAAGTTGGGTTGGGAGCTGGGTCTATACTACACAAGCTATGATGACTTTCACTTTGATATTTTAGCGCGGATGTATACATAGCTTAATTGCACTGTAGGGGAAGAGAACGAGATTTTTCAACTCGCGTGATTCGCGTGATTTGCGCCGCCTCATCAACTCATAACCAGGGCTTCATTCGCGCGATTCGCGCAGCAAGTAGGTCTATCGCCTCTTTGCATTGACTTAACATGTAAATCACTCGTGTTTGGTCTGAACACAACATAACGTTACTGTGAAATGACCAGATCAAACGTGACGTGCTAACATGGATGCAGCTATGAAGCCGCCGGGTTTGCTTCAGGGAACATTTATTTTTAAGACGCTTCCCAATGGAAACCTCGACAAGACTAAGGTTGTTTGCACCTTGTGCAATGTGGAATTGGTTTACTGTACGAAATTGGTTTACATACAGTTAGTTTAAAAAAAAAAACTTTCTCTCAACAGGTAGTGGTCTAGCTTTAGTTGAAACCAGTAACTTTGTATTGGCACCTAATGTATTATGGCTCCTGTATGACATATCGCTTGTTGCTCCCTAACTCTTTGTAAGTCGCTTTGGATAAAAGCGTCTGCTAAATGACTGAATTTAAATGTAAATGTACTGTAGGAGCTCTTCCAGTCTCAAGTACCACCTAAACACAAAGCATCCCTTAGCTAATGCGGAAGTAAACACAAGTACATCTTATTGAACATAATTTAATTTTCATCACAAATTATCATAGTATAACAGCTTTCTCAAGTAGTTTGTGATGCATTTTGGAAACAGGAGATGAGCCCCTTCTCTAATGCGCCACCTGGCTTGAGAAACCCGTTCTCAAAGACTTACTTTTAGTCATTATTTGGGTAACACACATATTCTGAATGCCTTCGACAGAATTCAAATGAGCCATTTTAATCTAGATTAATCTAGATTAATTCCAAGATTAATCTAGATTAATCTAGATTAAAAAAATTAATCTATGCCCACCACTAGTAAATACATGTTTAGACATGTGTAAACAACTTTACTTCCCATTCCTGTTCAACCCGGAAACCGTAGCAAAACGTTTCGCACCGTTTTGAGCTTGAACTTGCCCCTGGTTTTTATCATCTGTATAAAAAGGTTTACGAGTTCAGCCCTACAAAGTGGGAGCTTGACTCCATTGCCCACGCAATGACTCTCTCGGCCCTAGAATTTAGAACACCTGCAGATGTGCTCACCATTGCTTTTACGGCATAGATTGGCCACCTCGCTGGCTCCAAATGGCCCGGTGTGCACCCGCATGCGTTTTGGAGCTACACCGGTGATGTTTTTTTCTGTTTTCAATAATAAAGAACACAATTTATAACATCAAAGGTCCATTTCACAGAGCGGTGCGGGCGCAGAATTCCCGCCCAGAAGACCGACTGTTGCTTAGGCCGACTCGCGTGTCGTCGCGCGTCTGAATTTTGCACGTTCAAAATCAGCCCTGTCGCCCACGGGCTGTAACATGTCACTACGCCAGTGTTCCAACCACACGCGTGCAAAAATGATATTTTTGTGTCCGACTGTCACTCAGGCCGAAACATACGTAGAAAAATTTCAACTCTTTGCATGTTCATGGGCCAGTTTCAGCACTCGGGCTTCACAGCGTAGGCAAAGGGCTTCTACAGCTGATGGGCTGTTTGCTTCCTGTGAGCTGGACGGTCTGTGTTCACTCGTGCGAAAATGATGCTCTCGTGTCCAGCTGTCACTCAGGCCGAAAGATGGACCGAGAATTTTGATTGTTTTGCATTTTCAAATCATCCATGTTAGCCCATGGGCTGATGACTGCACGTATGGGTCTTGCATGTGAATCAATGAAAAACACACACCACAATGATATACAAACCATTCGGAAAAAAGTGTTTAACTTTATATTTGTTAATTATGTTTAACAGACAATTTGGTACAATCATGATAGTTCACTAGTTCTGGTAAAACATATAAACACACTTTCAAACACTTTAGTTTCAAATAAAAATTGTGTACAGTTTAACTGAGATCTACGGAAGTTCTAAGAGGCCATGCGTTAAAAAAAAAATTCGTTTATGTTTTCTCGTGTTCACGATGTAATGTTCTTGTGATCACCTAATAACCATTTGTTTTCTCGTTATCACGACTTAATTTTCTTGTGATCTCGACATAACAAAAGTTGTTTTCTCGTTATTACGAGTTAATTTTCTCGCCCTATCAAAAGTTGTTTTCTCGTGATCACGACTTAATTTTTTCGTGATCTCGACATAAACACTCTCTCCCCGTGATCACTAATTATTTTATTTCTGTATGTTCCATCGCATGGTCAGCATCATCGCACCATCATGGATGATCGCGTTCGCTTTTACTTTGATCAGGGACTCGCCCAAACTGAAATAGCTCTATGTCTGTCAGTGATTGACAACTTAAACATAAGTGTCCGACACTTGAGAAGGAGGCTGTCAGGGCTGCAACTTTTTCGTCGAAGACAATATAGTGACCCTGAGCGTGTAGTTAATTTCATTGCCAGCCAACTTGAGGGACCGGGACGGCTACATGGGTACCGAATGATGCATGAAAGATGCCGTTTGAGTGGTTTGCGGCTGACCAGAGCAATGGTCAGAGAGATACAGTTAAGTCTGGATCCATTAGGTGTGGCGGAAAGAAGAGGGAGAAGGTTGCGGAGGCGACGTTATGGAGTGCCAGGCCCTAACTATCTATGGCAAATGGATTCTTACAACAAACTGAAGCCGTATGGCATAGCGGTTAACGGCTGCATTGATGGTTTCTCGAGGCACATCATCTGGATGCAAGCTTATTTCACCAACAACAATCCTAGAGTAATTGCTGGGTATTATTTCCGCGCTGTTGCTGAAAGAATGGGTTGTTGTCGAATAATCAGATCCGATTTTGGAACCGAAAATGTCCACGTAAACAGGCTACAAGAGTTTCTTTGTGAAGACTCTACGGGAACTGTGCATGGACCGTGAGTCTTTCAAGGAACAAGCCAAGCAAACCAGAGAATAGAAAGTTGGTGGGGTATCTACAGACGACAAAATGCAGGTTACTGGATGGATGTATTCAAAGAACTGCAGTCAGCTGGTGATTTCTCAGGCGATGCAACTGATAAAGGCCTTATACAATTCTGTTTTCTCGCATTAATTCAGGTAACTCAAGTTGTTTAGGCTGCTATTAAACTATCTGTATCATTTAATACTTATCTAAAACACATCTAACATTTTAAAGTAAATTAATCTCCCAGCCATTCGCAATTTGATTAGTCGCTGTTCGATTTATGTGGTGCTGAAATGCGTGACCACATAGCAAAACACGGTGGTGTGATTCATGATATCGCACCTTGTTCACATGAACATTAACCTTATCATAAAACTACAGAGAAAACTATTTTATTTCCATCTTTATTTGTGTATATATTAAAAATATTACAAAGGAGGGTGAAAGCAACACTCAGACTTTTAATATGCCAGATATTTGCGATTCAAATTCCTTCTACTGCTCCAGTAAACACTGCCAATTCACTGGATTGTTCTCCTGTATAAATGCCTAGTATGCTTTGTTTTCAGGACGAACTGGACACCGTTGTAAACATGTGGAATAACCACAGAATCCGACGTAGCAATGGTCGAGACATACAACATGGGAAACCCTTCCTCATGCATAATTTACCAGAACTTTATCAATCAAAAGACTACTTGAATCCTGTAGATGCTGAAAGATTGAATGTGATTATCCATGAAAATATCTGCCTGTGGAAATCAGACATACCCTGTGATCGCGATTTATATGACCTCTGTGTTCTTGTTATGGGGGAAAATAATCTACAGCAAAGTGCGACAGCCACAGAGGCATTAAGACTCTACATCAACATTCGACCTCTGGTTAGGGAACTTTTAGGTATATAGATTAAATAAATTGTATATGGAATGGAATGTTGTAAGATTTGACTTTTTTAAATTTTATTTAAAGAATGTAACTTTGTAATATAAAGTTTGACTTTTTTGAAAATTCTGACACCTAATAAAAGCAGTTGAAGAATAATTACAACAAATGGTAAATTTAAGAACTTTAATTTAAACATTCATACAATTTTGTACAAAAATATAAATACTTTGAGAAGAAAGATAATCAATTCAGGCAAATTTAATGTCTTAAATAACAGATTATTGAGACCTGTTGTGTGTATTTATGGGAAAAAATATTACTAGTTATATGTACACATACTTTACTACTGAATGAGAAACAGTATAGCACAGCTGAAAAAAACTATTCTTTATAGCAATAAAGTTTCTTTTAATACAACTTAGTGAAAAAAACGTCACTGTTACTTTTTAGAAAATGAACATTCAGGACACAATTGTTTAGAAAAATATGAATAAGTTGATGCAAATAAAACAATTCAGGTGCAAATGTATTATACAAGTTAAAGTGCAGCAAATGCAATTGTGCATAAATGGAAAAAAACACATATGATAGCAAAACAATAAAAAATTCAATGGTCTTGGTCAATTCTGGCAAACAATCTAAAATTGTATTGCCCCTATAAAAAAATACTATTCCAATCAAAATAAAATTGCTCCTATTCATAACTTCATGAACACAATACAATGTTTAAACAAAAACATTAGTTTAAATGTTTGATAATTTAGAACACAACAGTGTACATTAATATTAATAATTTGCTGCAAATAAAACAATTTAAGTGCAGTTTTTTTGCAGCAATAACATGGAACCTGTTAACTGTTAACTGTTGTATGTGCACATTACTACTGTGAGAAAACGTATACAATTGGGAAACCCCTATATAACCATGAACATAGGAACTTCATGAACAGATAATAATGTTTGACTTAATGAACAGGAAATTTTAACATCGCACGTATAAAATTGCATTACAATGATAATCTTTTCAATTTGGTGCTTTCAACTTTTTACCTCTATGACATGTCCATTATCCACACTCCACTGTTTAACACAGAGCAAAACTCTGCCCTAAATTCTGCATAAGTGCTGTAGTCACATGCCAGTTCCAGTTGTTGTGTACAAGTGTGGGCAATGGGCCTTCTTGAAAACTCATTCATTTCTTTAAATGTTACTTGAATTTTCGTGGAAATAAATCGGACCCGGTGCAGTATCTGAGAAAAAGATCAAGCTCCTTCTGGTCTCTTTCCCTGATGAATCGCAGTAGATGATTTGACACAACTGTTTCAGATGGAGACATGTTTTGTGGGAACTTAATGGATTTTGCCACATTTCTTGCCTTTGGTTGTAGATTTTCAGTAATCTTGTCCAGTTCTTCTGCAGTCATGGTCGCCCCAATAGATTGCAGAATTGGTTGCCAGCACTTTATTATGTAGGCTGGTTGCTGCACCATCTCTTTATGTGCAATTTCTTCAAGTATTTTCTGGAGATTGTTTTCATTTGGAAGCACTGAGCAGTTGTGACTGCTTAGAACGCTTAGGACTTCATCCATGTCAGCATTTTGGAAGTCTTGAAGTGCTTCACTTAAAACATCCTTCTCTGCTGGGCTAATGTAATTGAAAAACACATCCATTAGACTGGATTCGGGTGAAGGAAGGGACAGTGCTTCTTTCAGAAAAGGAGGTGCTAGTTGAATAGGCAAGTAACCAAAGCGCAACCATCCAATGGCCAAAATCCGTGCGACAGCTTCCCACTCTCTGTCTTGGTAAGTGTGATGTAAAGTAGGTATCTTGTAAGTTGTTCCACAAGTTCTAGTTGCAAAAAATTTGTCCCAGAATTCAGTAAGACAGTCTTGGAACACTTCATTTCCTATGCCTGCTTCCTCCTCGCCATTTTCGAGTAGACGTTTAAATGTTACTTGGCATTTAGTATGTTTTTGTCTGAGAAAGCTTGAATCATGTCATTCACACAGTGAACTCTGCGGACTATAACTGTTTCACTTTCAATCACGTTTATAGGGTTTTCAAAGAATGTCTCATTGTTTGTTGGCTCTTGGGAGTCAGTTGCCTGAGGCAGATCTTCTGTCACTGGAATCTCTTCAACATGTGTGTTTTCTGGAATGAAGGCTGAACCTGACTCGTTCTGAACTGTTTCAACAAATGTGTCAGTCACCACATAATCAAAATGCACAGGTGAGTATACAAGCGTGTCAGAGACCATGTCAAAGGATGAGTTAGCATTATTACCCAGAAAGACCACTTCATCATCGGAAGAGAGCAGCGTTTCATCAGAGTTCACAGATGTAGGAAGATGGGAGTGCAGAGTTTGACTTCTGTCGTTATTACTACATCCTGAGGTACTTGGAGTTATGTCTGGGGTGGATGTAAATCGGGGTCTCTTTATAGACAGATCATTCTCTTTGGTTTGGTTTGGTTCACAGTGCTGATCTCTGACTTTTGTACACACGTAGAGTCTAAGGATTTTGTAACGTGTTGCCTCATACAAGCTTCCAATTGTCTGGTTTTCCTCAAGTGGTTCTTCTGAGCCACTGACACAGAGCATAAAATTGAAATCATCAGCATTCCCTTTTGTTGATACAAGTTGAAAAAAGTTTGAAAAAAGTTTTATTCCAATATCCAGAACATGTGACACAGTGTCTTCTTTCTTAACAACAATTTCTCGTGTTCCACCTCCTTTGGGCCTTCTAACTTGTTTGTAGCTGCAGCTTTGGTAGTGCATCCAGCCAAGTTCAATTTTCCTTGACTTGCTTTCAGCATTTTTATTTCCATGTCCATAATTTTTTTTCTGATTTGAAATTGCAGGCAAGCTCATTTTTTCCCTTAATCTGTTAATTAGTTTCTGTTTTCTGTCTTCTTTATTGTGTTCTTCTCTATTTAACTCCATCCAGTTCTTTGCATACACCCTGTCGCCATATCGAGGAATATACCGTGACAATTCTTTTTCATCCATAAGTCTGGCAACATCGCAATCAATCTGAAACACATCAACATATTTTGTTGTTAGATGAATGTCAATATTTGTTTTCAGAAACTAGGGCGAAAAGACATGATCAGGATCACAATACATGACATTATTTCACATAATATTACATTTATGTTTGAAATATACTTTTAAAATTGTGTAATAAGGGTCACTACATCCTTAAAACACTGCTTTTACATTAATTACTGTAGAGTATAGTATGGAGTAACTTTAAATTAGTAATACTGTGTACTGAGTATTAGCCATATTAATGCCATCTACTGGCCATATTATTTTATTATTTAACTCCGATGTTATCAGAGGTGGACAAAATTAACAGGTACTTCAGTAAACCTACAGACACTCGAACCTAATTAAACTTTAATATATTAAAATATCAAAATATAACCATGTCTGTGAATTCCTGGCAAAAGTCTTACACTCTATTGATGAGATTAGGAGCATCAAAGTTTGATATATTTGTCAAAGATTGAGATCATACTAAAACTAATTAATAAAATCAAAGGTATATTTTCAAAGAATGTTCTTTACATTGTGTAGAATAATTTTGTGTCGAAAACAGTAAATTACAAAAATAACTTTAGCAAGGCTTTAACAGGCAGAGTCTTGTTAGTTTCAAATGTATATATAACAGCAGCCTTCTGTCTCGAGAGTCAATGGAGTATCTGCGCCTGGGTCACTCAATTGTGGAACTGCAGTGCCTGCGTTGGCTAAACAGTCCAATACGAGAGCTGAAAAAAGTCTATTGCAGTTACTACAGGTGAAGCCTGAGACTGCCTCTGCGGGCACTGACTCAGCTCTGTGCCGTCTGCGCCGTCTTATTGCTTTGGTGACTACTACGGACCAGCAGTATAAAAAACACAAACTGTGCATTTTAAAAAATCTTTGACATTTATAAGTTTGTTACTCCTACTCCAGATTGAACGATACGAAGGCATTCATTCACATGATCTTAACATTAGTCCTATTCATTACATACCCTTTACTGATACAATGGGCATGTCCAAGCATTTCATTCAATGGTCTTAAACAGCTAGCCCTACATCAGATTTACTTTACAAATAACTGAGAGTCATGAATTTAAATCTAATTTTACCTGCAATAATCAATAACACTAAAATTCGGTGTACGTTCAATAACCAAAAGCAGGAATAGTAAACATATTAAAATAGCAAGTAACTTGCCTTATCTTCCTCCATTCGTCTAAGGTTGTCCTCTGGGACACCCCGCTCTCTTAATGCTGAGATAAAGTCCATTTTGGGCAATTATTAGCCTACTTTTGTTGGTGGGAACGTGTATGCACCAAACAGCGCTCAAAATGCGCGAATTTTTCGGCATAAAATGACGTCATGAGATGTCGGGATCACGAGAACACCACTTTTGTTGTCTCGAGATCACGAGAAAATTAAGTCGTGATCACGAGAAAACAACTTTTGATAGGGCGAGAAAATTAACTCGTAATAACGAGAAAACAACTTTTGATAGGGCGAGAAAATTAACTCGTAATAACGAGAAAACAACTTTTGATAGGGCGAGAAAATTAACTCGTAATAACGAGAAAACAACTGGTTATTATGTGATCACGAGAAAATGACGTCGTGATCACGAGAAAACAAAAACGAAAAAATATTATAACGCATGGCCTCTTAGAACTTCCGTTGAGATCTCTTTTTATTTAATGGTTTATTTTATTTCAATGTTTATTTTACATCTTTTTCACATTATTTAATACATTTTAATTCTTATTTTATTCTTTGGGCTTGTGTGTAAATACGGTGTTTTTATAAAATCTTGAAATCTTTCTTTTTGTAATGTTTATTTAACTTTTAATTTTTCTTATTCTGTCCTGCAATCTGAACACAGACCACTGAGTGGCACTGTTCTTCCAAATCCTGCAGCAGCCCGTGGGGGGTTGGATGGGTCACTTGCATATGAATGAAGCTCACATACACACACATTCCTGTACATCTATCAAGATGAGGACCAAGTAGTTTTGTCAGGCCCGGGAATCGAACCCGGGTCTCCGGTGCCGTAGTGTGAGGTTTTACCACTATTCCACAGAGAGGTGTTGGACCCAAATGCGAGGCACCACAAAGCTTACAAAAAATAGTCCTTTATTTCCAAGAGCAAAAACAAAAGAGCTTAGCATACAGTTCCCAACGAAAAACGGTACTTGGAATAAATGACAGTTCCAAAAATATAAAGTAGGAGACAAAAGCTACCTACATTCAATGGTAAGAATTACAGCAGAACACAGAAACAAAAGACTCAAAAAACTTACAGAGGAGCCAGAGGCACAAGCATAGTTCAATAATCCAGCAAGGGTGACAAAGAGAGGACCAAATAAATAGGGAATAAAAAACTAGTCAGGGCTGGAACTAAATAATCCTAATTAGCAGAAACAATGAGACTATGGAAAGCAGCGCCATCAAGTGGCAAATCTAGGGTATTACAGAACACAGAACCTGACAGGACCCCCCCTCCTAGGAACGGCTCCTGACGTTCCCTCCAGTACGGCCCCCTTTTCGTGCTCTAAACTCCCGAATCAACTCGGGATCCAGGATGTCTCTGGCGGGAACCCAGGAGCGCTCCTCAGGACCATAGCCCTCCCAGTCCACAAGATACTGCCGGGACCCCCGAACTTGACGAACGTCCAGTATCCTGTGGACTGTAAACGCGGGCCGACCCCCAATGACCCGAGGAGGAGGAGGAGCCCTACCTGGGGCAACAAAAGGAGAGCACAAAACAGGCTTTAGTAGAGACACATGAAAAGTGGGATTAATCTTAAGTGAACGGGGTAAAGTTAAACTATAAGTGACGGGGTTTACTTTCCTAGCTATCTTGAAGGGCCCAACAAACTTCTGACTCAGCTTGCGGGACTCCACCCTGAGCGGAAGGTTCCTAGTGGAAAGCCAGACCCGTTGACCAACACGCAAAGGTGCTGGTCTGCGTCTCCGGTTGGCCTGGATCTGGTGCTGACCGGAGGTCCGGAGAAGTTTAGCTCGAACAGTTCTCCAAACCCGTCTACAGCGCATAATGTGAGTTTGGACAGAGGGCACAGCCACTTCAGTTTCTTGCTCAGGGAAGAGAGTAGGGGTATAGCCAAACTGGCACTCAAAAGGTGAACGGCCGGTAGATGATGAGCGAAGGGTATTGTGAGCATACTCCGCCCAAATCAGGTAAGAGGACCAGGATGAGGGGTTGCTGCCTACCATGCATCTCAGGGTAGCCTCGAGATCCTGGTTGACCCTTTCAGTCTGTCCGTTGGATTCTGGGTGAAAGCCTGATGATAAACTAACCTTAGCCCCCAGAGACTGACAGAAGGCTCGCCAAAACCTGGACGAAAACTGAGGTCCCCGGTCAGACACGATGTCTAGAGGGATGCCAAACACTCGAAATATGTGGGTGGTGATGAGCTCAGCAGTCTCTTTGGCGGAGGGGAGTTTGGGTAGGGGAATGAACCGGGCGGCCTTGGAGAAGCGGTCAACAATTACGAATATCGTAGTATTGCCTTGAGACGAGGGAAGACCAGTTATAAAATCAGAAACTCGAGTGTGCGTGAGATCCCAGGATGACAGGCAAATAAGGACGTGTGAGCCCACTGGAGAACCTGAGCTCGAACAGACTTAGGGACGTACAAACGGTTCTCAGGGCCTCCTCCAGGATCTGGTTCTCGTGTTTGGGCCTGATGTATAGTGGCCTCCAAAGCCCAACGCACTGGGGCAATGATTCTGGTTGCAGGAATAATAGGGCATGGGGCATCTTCTCCGGACATCTTGGCGTAGACTCGAGATAGTGTATCAGGCTTAAGGTTCTTAGACCCCGGTCGAAAAGAGAGGATAAAGTCAAACCGGTTGAAAAAAAGTGACCACCGAGCCTGGCGGGGATTCAGACGCTTGGCCTGCTGGATGTACTCCAGGTTCTTGTGATCAGTTAGCACCTGGAATGGATGTTTGGCCCCCTCAAGCCAGTGCCTCCACTCCTCCAGGGCTAATTTAACAGCCAACAATTCCCGGTCCCCCACGTGGTAATTCCTCTCAGTAGGGCTGAGACGATGGGACAAATATGCACATGGGTGCAGCCTGTCATTCTTTCCTCTCTGGGAGAGAACGGCTCCAATGCCAACGTCCGAAGCATCCACCTCAACAATAAAGGGCAATTCGGGGTCAGGGATGGACAAGACAGGAGCAGATGTGAAGCAGTGCTTGAGCTTTAGAAAGGCTATCTCAGCTTCAGAATTCCAAGCAAACTTGGTGGAGCTACTTTTAGTAAGAGCAGTGAGAGGGGCCGCCACAGAGCTAAAGTTCCGCACAAATTTCCTATAGAAATTGGCAAACCCAATGAACCTTTGTACCTCCTTGACAGAGGTGGGGACTGGCCAGTCCAATACAGCCTGTACCTTCTTGGGATCCATCCGAACTTGCCCCGGCCTGATGATTAATCCTAGAAACTGTGTGTTGGTTGTGTGAAACTCACACTTCTCGGGTTTGACATAGAGGAGGTTCTCTAGAAGACGTCCCAAGACCTTTCGGACATGACTCACGTGCTCTTGAAGGGATCTTGAAAAAATCAAAATGTCATCGAGGTAGACAAAAACAAACTTGTTGAGCATGTCCCGGAGCACGTCATTAATAAGGGCTTGGAAAACAGCAGGGGCGTTAGTGAGACCAAAGGGCATAACAAGGTATTCATAATGCCCTGTGGGGGTGTTAAAAGCAGTCTTCCACTCATCCCCTGGCCTAATACGTACAAGGTGGTACGCGTTGCGCAAGTCAAGCTTGGAGAAGACCTTGGCATCTTGGAGCAACTCAAAAGCAGAAGTCATGAGTGGGAGTGGGTAACTGTTGCGAACTGTGATCCGATTGAGAGCTCTATAATCAATACAGGGTCGGAGCCCACCATCCTTCTTCTCAACAAAGAAAAACCCAGCTCCAGCGGGGGATGGATGGTCTAATGATCCCAGCAGCAAGAGACTCCTTGATATAAGCTTCCATAGCTTTCTGCTCAGGCGAGGATAGGGAAAAGATGCGTCCTCGAGGAGGGCATGCACCGGGCAGCAGCTCTATTGCACAATCATAAGATCTGTGGGGGGGCAAGACCGTAGCTCTTTCTTTGCAGAACACAGACTGTAAGTGATGATACTCAGGGGGAACTCGGGAGAGGTCAATGGACTTGAGATTTTCGGGAATAATCCTATGACTCTTTAGGCATGAATCTTGGCACAGTGACCCCCAACTCAAAACCTCCCCACTCGACCAGTTGATGTGGGGGTTGTGACGCACGAGCCAGGGGTGCCCTAGGATTAAGGGTAATTCAGGGGAGCTGATTAAATAAAAAGCCATACTCTCACGATGATGAGACACAGAGACAGTGAGAGGGTCAGTGATCTTGGCAACAGATCCAGGGGCAATGGACCTGCCATCCAAAGCAACGACTTCCAGAGGGGAGGAAAGAAGGTTAACAGGCACTTGGAGACGGGAAGCCATAGCAATGTCCATAAAATTTCCTGCGGCCCCGGAATCCACTAAGGCCTGCAAGTGGTGTAGTTTGCCCCCGCTTTCGAGAGTGACCAGCAGGAACAAGCCAGTGTTCCCTGGAGAGACTAACTGAGTTACTCCCGAAACAGCTCTCCCCCTCCTGCTCGGGACTGGGTGTTTTCCTTCAACTCAGGACATAGTGAGCGATAATGGCCCTGAAGTCCACAGTAGAGGCAAAGACAGGAATTCATCCGACGAGTTCGTTCTTGGGCAGACAACCGGGTTCTGCCTAGTTGCATAGGCTCTGGAGACTCAAGAGGTACCAGACCCGAGGTAAAAGGCTGGCGGAAGGGCTGAGGAGGATGAGTGTTAGGTCTAGGTATCCGTCTTTGTCTCAGGCGATTATCCAACAGAATTACTTGATCAATAAGCTCCTCCAGAACATATACGGAATCTCGGGTAGCCAATTCATCCTTTAGCTCCTCCGAAAGCCCGTTCTCAAAGCAAACAATGAGAGCCTCATCGTTCCACCCGCTGCCAGCGGCAAGCGTACGAAACTGGATGGCATATTCCGCTGCACTCTGGGTTCTCTGGTGAAGAGTTAGAAGCTGCTTAGAAGCCTGTCGACCGGAGAGAGGGTGATGGAATACCCGCTTCAACTCGCCCTCAAAAGAGGAGTAGCTTGTGCAACAGGGAGCTTGGGCATTCCAGACAGCAGTGGCCCAGGCCAATGCCTTACCTGCCAGGAGGGTAAGGACGTAAGCAATCCTGGCCTGGTCAGAGGGAAAGGTGGATGGCTGCAACTGGAATGTAAGGGAACATTGAGTCAAAAATCCCTCACATGCTTCAGGATCTCCAGAGAACCGTTGTGGAGGAGGTAGGCGAGGTTCGACTAGTGGGTGAACTGCACCAGTTAAGGAGCTGACAGGTGTGGGAGTGGAAGGAGGGTCTGGGGCTCGTGGCAGTCTCTCAAACAACAGGCGAATTGAAGACATGAGATCGGAGAGTAAGTGGGAGTGCTTCTCCATGAGTGACTCTTGCTGATACAGAGCTGCTTCATGGCGCTTAACCGTGGCCTCATGCTGAACCACCACTCCCAAAAGGTCCTGAGTGGAAGACTCAGCTGGGTCCATGTGCTGGCTGGATTATTCTGTCAGGCCCGGGAATCGAACCCGGGTCTCCGGTGCCGTAGTGTGAGGTTTTACCACTATTCCACAGAGAGGTGTTGGACCCAAATGCGAGGCACCACAAAGCTTACAAAAAATAGTCCTTTATTTCCAAGAGCAAAAACAAAAGAGCTTAGCATACAGTTCCCAACGAAAAACGGTACTTGGAATAAATGACAGTTCCAAAAATATAAAGTAGGAGACAAAAGCTACCTACATTCAATGGTAAGAATTACAGCAGAACACAGAGAAACAAAAGACTCAAAAAACTTACAGAGGAGCCAGAGGCACAAGCATAGTTCAATAATCCAGCAAGGGTGACAAAGAGAGGACCAAATAAATAGGGAATAAAAAACTAGTCAGGGCTGGAACTAAATAATCCTAATTAGCAGAAACAATGAGACTATGGAAAGCAGCGCCATCAAGTGGCAAATCTAGGGTATTACAGAACACAGAACCTGACAGTTTAACCTGCCTCATGAGGACCACAATTTCTGCTTGAATTACAGACAAATGCATTCCATATCTCAACAACAGGTGTGCCCATAAGCTCAGTTTTCCCCTCATCTTGTCAAATCAACAAAGTCGAAGAATCAGCTTTTTACCTACAGTGTGAGAACAATTTAATGGGGGCAATATTTTGCCAAAAGGATATTTTTGCACTTTTCATATTTATATTATCTTGTGACCATCATTAAAGTACATATTCTATTCTTGATCTAGCCTAATAAGATAAATTAAACATACATCAATACCCAATAACTTCAAAGAAAGCTGCCAAAGATGTCATCTCCAGTAATCAAATGTACATTTATTTTCTTTTAAGATGTAGAAAACTACAGTAGAAAACCAACTGGTTAATAGGCCTAACTGGAACATAAGTGTTCAGTTTCACACCATCAATTGAGCAGTAAACATTAACACTTAAATAACAATGTCTAGTTGTCTTTTTTGGTTTAACAGAGAAAGACAAAGAGAGAGAATGCGAGAAAGAGGGAGAGAGGGAGAGCTGGAGACATCCGCACAAGGTAACTGTGGGGAGACAGAGAAGTGAAGACAGGAGACAGAATAAGAGATCTTAAAGCAAAATATGAACGGTAAAATTAGGATGCGAGATGTGAACCTTTCAAAGATAAAGTTTTTGTGAAGCAGATCTCTGGTTTAGTGTGACAATTCTGTTATACACAAAGTTCTTGACATCTTTCCATGATCTCTGCCTCAGAACTTTCTCTTCTTCTATGAACTGCATGCATTGAACTTTTCCAGGAACTCCGCGCTCAGCCATATACTTTCCCAGGTGTTTGTCCACTGCTCTCCTCTCTGCTTCACTCCATGGTCTCCTCACAGTTACCTTGGGTGACTCTACAAATAACAAAAGACAACATATATTTTGTAAATAGAGACTGAAATGCAGATCTCTTAAACAGACGGTACACAATTGTAGGACTGCCAAAAAGTCAATAGAATTGCAGATGCTCCAAGATGCTCAGTATGCTGTGATAGAGTGAGGTACAATGCCTTGCTCAGTTCCAAGTCACAAATCTGTTTTTTTGTTTTGACATTATTGTATGGAATGTAGGTTAATGTAAAACCTAATTTAAAGTTTAAGAGAAGGCACCAACATAGAAAAATGAATGGGGATAAATACTTGTGCAAGACACTGTATATTGTGCATACTGTAGTGGTTCAGAAAATGATAACATTTGTAAAAGAGAAAGCATTTGTTTTTCTGTTTTACATTTACATTACATTTAGTCATTTAGCAGACGCTTTTATCCAAAGCGACTTACAAGTGGGGTAGGTAATGGAAGCAATTAGGACAGCATAAGTACAACAAGAGCATAAGTGCAATCAAAAAGAAGACTGGTTTCATATAGCCTAACACAGTATACAGAATCATTCATTCATACATTTTTTTTTTAGAGTAGAGAAGAAACGAGTAGAGAAGAAACGAGTAGAGAAGAAACGAGTAGAGAAGAAACGAGTAGAGAAGAAACTTGAGTCAGAACAGAACAGTAAGATGTTGGCGGAAGAGATGGGTTTTCAGGCGTTTCTTAAAGATGGCTACAGAATCTGCAGATCTTGTAGCAGCAGGCAGATCTTTCAACATAGGTGGAACAGATCCGGAGAAGGTGCGCGAGAGAGATTTTCTACCTTTATGGGATGGCACCACAATTTTAATTACTCAACTGTTCTTTATCCGTTACGCACAACTAACTAAACGATTTTGTGCAGGCGTTCATTACACAAAATAAATTCTTCTAGAATTTGCTGGTGCTACTATTTGTAAAATGTATCTACACAAAGAGTAGTGCTTGCATCTCTCATCTTATTTTCTGACATAAGCGTTTAAGCCGAATTTGCCTGTCAAAGAAAAGAACAGTAGATTATCTGAACTGTTTAATACACAGTATTCAAATTAAACTAAATGAGGGAGGAAATAAGACCATAAGAGTATAATAGGCCACAAAAGTACTGATATTTCAGACATTTCTTGCTTTTTAGGTTTAGATTGGATAGTTTTTGCTCTCCTCGTGTCATTTCATACCCGTATGGGTTTTTCCCGCAGAACACAGATGATATTTTGAAAAGCCATTGGTGCCTATTGACACCTTGATTTTGTATCCATACTGTACAATAAAAGTGTTTTTCTTCTTTATCTTCTAGTGTTTTTTTGGCGGTTCGGCAAACCCGAGAAAAGGAGCATTACCGTCACCTACTGATCTGGAGTGTGGAGAGTACTTCATTTTGGAAGAAAGAAATACAAAAAAAAAGAATGAATTTCTATATCCTTTCCATTGTTCCTTCGTTTTTTAGGTATTTAAATAATATTTCATGTACTCTTGATTGCCTTGACCTGTTTCCTAAATACTTTTAAAGAGATAATATCCATTCCCAACCATCCTAATTCTTGTATTAATTGGAATCTCTCCCTTTCATATGAAGAACAGTCATTAAGGATATGCCTCACTGTTTCTAACTCTCCACATTTGTCACACTTTCCCCATTCATGCTTCCTATTTCCATATCTTTTTCTCTCATTTCCAACATACTCCTGAATCTGGAAAAGATGTCTTCCTTTAAACCCACTATTCCATAACCTTTGCAATTTCTTCACAATAAAAGTCAATGAGTTCCAACAGTTTTCTGTTACCAGCACTTGTTACAATTCAAGATTTTACCCTTTTCTTTCCCACTCCTGGTGTGTTTTACTCTTTTCTTTTTAGGTGTAGGCTTCTTAACCACTCTTTCTCCTGGACATTTATCAGCTGCAATTATTCAAATGGTTCAGTACTAACTTTGATTCAATACCTAAAAAATAATCGATATTCGATACCATTTTCGATACCACGGGAAAAAACTGCCATAACAATAATGCCATATTTTTTTTACATTTTATTTAAAGGTAAGTTGAACAAGATTAGACAATTAGTTATATTTTTACATTACTAATTGTAAATGTAATGTTAATTTCACTAAAACATTTACTATTTAAAATCAAAGTTGTATTTGTCAGTATTACTGGTGCAGAGCTCACATAAATAGTTGTATTTTTAACTAACATTTAAAATAGGTTAATAAATCCTTTAACAAATATATTGCTCATTAGTTGTTAATTAATGTAACTTTATTTCCTACATTTATATGATTAAACTTTTTTTATTTGGGTTTTCACATATAATCATTGATCAGTATGTCGAATAGCATTGTCAAAGATAAATCAATGCAACTATGAGTTACAGAAAGGTCATATTAGGTAACATTAAACAATTCATTAACTAACACTACCTAGCAATGAAGAAATATATTTTGTGCTGCGTCGACAGTGCATGCTGAATTGAACATGAATCGAAGATTAAAACGTGTTTATTAAGGATTGGCCATGTCAGCCAATAACGTGTGATGAGGGGGTTGGGACAGGTGAGCGATCGCAGTGTCACTGTATAAAGGTGAAAAGTTCAACTGTGGATGGATGGAGAGCACTTGTGATATTGAAAAAATGAAAGTCTGCTGCCCTCTGTTGGACAATCAGAGTTATCGACGCTGAAGATTCTTTGCCGAATAAAAGTTCATTTCAATTGAAAACTTTTTTTATTTTAGTGTATTGAACTACTCCGCTTCGCATGATTATTTATAGTTATTGACTATATAGATAAGTGTTTATATATTATATAGTTGTTGGCAGGGGCGTCACTAGGCCCTTTTAAAAATATTAGATTAATTAATTTGTGATCACTTCAGTCCCCTTTAAAATCTAATTTGAAACGGCGGCGCGATGCGTTAAGTTTCGGCTCCTCCCCTGATGTAAGTCTGCATGGATTCAGCGCCTTTTTCAATCCGCAGGGGCGCCGAGCGGAGCGAACATCAGAGAGTACATGGTGTGTGTGTGTGTGTGTGTGCGCGTGTGTATGTGTGCGTGTGCGCGTGTGTGTGTGTGCGTGTGTGTGTGTGTGTGTGCGCGTGTGTGTGTGTGTGCGTGTGCGTGTGTGTGTGTGTGTGTGTGTGTACGTCTTCACTGCGTTCACCTTCAGCCCTTATCACAGTCTGATAGTTGTCTTTCTTCCAACAAAAATGAAGCGATTAACATCCATGAAAACATACTTTAGAAAACGATCATGATTTATTTTAATTTACTTTTAAAATTTAAAACATATTAAGGTGTATCTCGGCATTACATTATGCAGCCGTGCACAGAAATATTTAAATACACGCATCATTGTCTGAAAGCAACAAATGGCACAGAGAGAGAAACATCATGTGGAGTTATTTTGTTTTGTTTTATTAAATACATTTTTGTATTAAGTAATAATGAATCATTAGTGTATCACGATACATTAGAGTAAGATTACAGTAAAGGGATTTGTGTCTTATTTTAAGTAATTGATTTATAGAAGTGGCAAATTGATAATTCATGTTCTTACTTTTAATGAAACGTGTGTACTTGTGTTTGTACAGTGAATAATGAATCAGGAAGTCTTTATTGTAAAAAAAATCTACATTCCCAACTCAAATTTACTAGTGACTGGTCACATCTAAATTTTTCCAAAAAAAAATTCAACGTTGTTTATGGCTCAGTCAGTACTCCTACTCCCATATACGAAATACAGGGCATGCAATGAAATAGTGTATAGCAATAAGGGTAGTAGTATTCAACCCTACCCTAATAGTCAAATAATATTTTTTTAATCATACCCTTATTGGGGGCTGAGCCCCCCTAAAATGAGAATCCTAGAATCACCCCTGGTTGTTGGTCTCCACGACCTCTCTTGGCTGCCCGAAGCCAAGTTCATTTTTGAGGGGTCAAATTAAAGCCGGGGGGTGACCCACCGATTATGAAAAACACAGGAAACGATGTTCTATGATCTCGGTGTCGTCGTCTACATCATCTTCACCTGTACACTTGAGGTGAGTGTGTGAGGATGAGAGGACTGAGGAGCTGAAGCTGCTGCAGCATGGGCTGGCTGATGGGCATCTTGGATACAAGGTTTGGAGTTTGTGAAAATCCACAAAGTCTCCGTTTTGAACTAATGCCAAGGAGCTCAATAAAGTCAGGACCAAGATTATCTGCTCATAGCTCAGGTGTTGGGGATGCTTCCTCAAGCACGTTTCCATCCAGGGCAGCGTTACACATCTGTACCTATTTAGCTTTTTGCCAAAGCAAAGCTAAACACAGCCAACACTTCTGTGTCTATGGGTGCTGCATGGGCCTGGAAGGAGGGGACCGATTTTGGCTCAATGAGCTCAATGTACTCACCAACAACACAGCCAGCCTTTGCGTGCCTGCTTGCATCCCAATACTTGATGCGGGGGAAGAAACGGAAGCAAGACAGGCCCTGCTCCAGAGAGTGGTGAACGTCCACGCCAGCATGGACCATCATCTCCACAGCCCTGGTGAATGTGTGTGGGTAACCGAACCCTTTGGTTTTCATCAATTCATTGGCAATGTGCAGCTTCTTTTAAAGATAATCAGCACATTTTTCAGTTTATATATTTTAGGCTTATTAATTATTTGATCGTTGATTTATCCAGTCTAGTAAAAAAGTGACTTTCTCCAAGGCTGGCTAGCATTCAAAAACACTGAAGGGTTAAAGAAAAGTGTATAAACGTGGTATTAAAGTGTGGACTACGCTTTATTACTTATGTTTTAGATGACATAGATAGGAACAAAGAAAGGTTGTTTTACAAGTTTAGTGCATGAATTTAATTAAACTACAAGCATACACCTAAAACGTTTGTATGTAGATTATGACATTGTTCAACTCTGAGGTTTATTTACTCATAATCACTGTTGAGTGGCACCGATCTTTTGAGTCTATTGTGCTGATGAACTTTCTAGGTTATGACATGAATATGTTCTGTAGGTTATTCTATTGGTGAAAAGTTGCACTATAAAGGAGCCGGTCTGTGTTTACAACTCACTGGCCTCAGGATTTGTCCCCGAACACTACAGAGCTCCATTCCATTGTTTTTCTTCTTTTCCAGACTTCTGACGACTGGACGTGTCATGGTTTCACCTCTCCTTGTCAGGTATTTCTTGGTTTAGAGGTGGAATCATACAGAATCCTTTGTTTCATGTGGGAGAGAGACGATTTCTTCTCTCTCTGTGTCTCGTCATTGTTACCTACATCTCGTCCCTTGTCTCCCTCTCCTTAGTGCTAATCCCCAGCACCTGTTGCTCGTTTACGATCCTCTGTTTGTTCCCTACAAAGAGTCCTCATGTTTCATTGTCTGGTGCGCGTTCATTGTATGATGCCCCTTGTTTCATATGAGCTGTATGCGGCACGTTGTCCCTTGTCTTTCAAAGTTCCTGTTACCCTGTATTGTCAAGTAAGTGTAGTTTAGCGTTTGTTCCCAGTGTTTGTATCAAGTCTTTGTTTTTCTTAGTTTAGTCAGTCTGTGTTCTTGTTTTTGGTTAAAAATATCCTGTCTTGTTTTCCCCATTTTGGGTTTTGTTTTGCCTCTTTGTCTTTTGTTAATAAATCAGTTAACCCCTTCACTTCCTGCCTCTGCCTTGCAATTGGGTTCCCCTTTGAGATTCATGACAGAACAGGTATGTCTGCTTTGCTTATGATGTTAGAGTTTTGAATAGAATGAAAACTGCAGCCAGAAATTCACAGATAATTCCAGATTTTGAAATGTAATGTTATTCAGTCATTCGCCTTGTTTTGGAAATTACACGTCAGAGGTTGTTTGATATGAAGGGTTGATGTGTAAGATTCTTACACAATATGATTCTTGTTTTATTAAATCACTCACACCTACATTAGTGCTTAAAGACAAGAAAATGTATCAAGATGGATGATATGAAGAGTTTGGTTCCAAAATGGGATAACGCAGTTTTTATCATGCATATCAATCAATGAAAACATGATATTTAATTGTTTCAATATGCAGTTACCCCATTTTGGTACCAAACTCTTCATATATACATTATTGAAACATCCATTCAGTTAGAATGTCAGATATCCATCTCCCTTCACTTACCAGACTCTGTCTATCTAAACTGGCCTATGGCCTTTGACCTCTACATTTTACACTTACCAGATTTGAGTGCTTTAGAAGTGTTATTTAACACAGTCTTTTGACACATGGCTGTTCACCGTTTTATCCAGGAGAGTAACATTTATACAATTGGTACAATCAAACAGCATGCTATGAAATGGTTCTAACTTCTTTGCTACAGATTCAAATCATGTTAGCTTTGAGAAGCCATTCATGATCAGGAACATGTTTCAAAGATAATAACTCTTGGTTATTCAAGTACACGTGAAAGCCACGCCCACAAACCTGAGAGGGAGGGTCTGAAAAAGGGCAGGGGTTTATCGTACATTTCACTTACAAACATACGTGTCAAAATGTTGACTAATTTATCAACGCATGTGAAAGGCGATTGCCATCAGACCTAATAAGATGGTAAATGTTATATGCGTGTGTAATTAATGTATGTATACTTAAATAAATATATACACACATTTTTTTACATCAATCAATAAGTGCATGAAATGATCTACTATGTTTTTACTTATTTCTCTCTTATTTCACAGATAATGACTTAAAGTGGCGTGGACAACATGGGGCTCAGCAGCACTGTACGTATATATGATAAACACACACTTTGGAGCTGATTTACGCATAATAATTAGATTAAGCAAAGACTACATTACTTGTGTTTGCGTTAAGACATGTCTGTGCAATTTGTTATCAGTTTCGACAGCTCTGATAAACATGTTTAGCTTAGGACCTTTCTTAAACATGCAGGGGAGTAACACCCCTTAATGAATAAATCATGAATAAATATTTTAAGAATCTCATTTGATTACAGGCCACCACAGCACTGCTTATCCTCACAGTAAGGTAGGTTTCCTTCTATTCAAGTATGCTTGAGAACCCTCATAGAAATGAAGCATACGTTTACTAGTGTGTTATTTTGCAGGACAGTGAGGAGAGTTCCTCATCTGATGAAGAGGAAATGGCGGACCCTCATCCACCTGCTCCCCCTCCATCTCCCCAGCATTCGCCTCCATGGGCTCCTTCAATTCCTGCTTCCCAGGAGGATGCAATGGAAATGGTTTATGTTTCTGTTAAACTCAGTAGATTAGGTACCTTTGCTTGACAAATATCTGTTTATTTCCCTGACTGCATTGTTTTGCTGATGAGGACGACGATAGCAAATTTGACTACATTTGTGATTATATGTCATTTATATACATTTATATTGTGATATATGTCAGTCTCAGCAATAGGTGATGCAGCGTTGGCGATGGAGTGAACATTTCTAAAATGATGGCCCAAATTGTTCACTTGGGACACGCAAAGGGGGCAATCCAACCTCATCTGTGATTGAGTAAACAACCTAATTGTTTAATTTAATGATTTAAATCATGGAAAAATAAGCACAACATTTCTAGAAAGACTGCTCGACTTACCTTGAAAAAAATTGAGGTTTATTTTACAAATGGATCCTATGGAACAGTTGGTGCTGTGATCCTATGAAGTCTGTCTTAAATATGACCTACCTGTGTCTGAAAGCGGCCTTTTAACCTCGATCATTTGCATGTGAATGGGTGACAGACTAGAGGTTGGACAAACGCACTGAAAAGACTTTATAAATCTTTATTTCACATGTTCCTATATTAATGAAGTCTAAAATCAAACATATATGTTTTGTTATTTCTTCAGCAATGCGGCTCTTCTAAACACTCCTAAAAAGGAAGAGTATTTGCCGATAATAAAACATTATATGCCGCGCAGTATTTTACAACACAATGTCACACTGTTGGTTTCCCCAAAATATACTTTCCATAGATGCATAGTTGTGATTCGGTGTCTACACCTAAAAAACATTATTTGTTGTATGTGTTCAATGCAAATCGTCAAATATCTAACAAATTCAGACGATTTGATTACAAATCTGAATTTAACCCCCATTATTCGGAAGCGCAGCCACTAACAATACAACATGTGTGCCCGTTTTAACTAACGTAACATCAACTAAACACATAATGTAAAATATAACCATTGAAATGATGTCTATATTTATTCGAGACTACACTGTAAAAAACAACCTATAAAATCTACTCAATAAAATTGAGGAAACAATTTGCACTCACTTGGGTGAATTCGTTTTTTTAACAAATAAGGTACTTTTACGCATTTTTAGGTTCAAAAAGCACTACGACATTAAAAAAATGAAATTAAAAAAACCAAACCCCCCCTCCAAAAGGCGCGTCCTCGTGCCAAAACAGTGTCAACTGGGGAAGGGGTGGTGGGCGTCCTGGAGGGTGCCGGCCACTCGGGAGGCCTGGAGGGTGCCGGCCGCTCGGACGGGACCGGCTGGAGAGGCCTTGGAAGGCCGGACGGGACCGGCTCTGAGAGCAGGTCCCCTTTAACCTGCTCTTGTTTTTGGGTGGTGGAGGAGTGAGGTGTGACATGTGACATACAGGTGAGTCGGAGCTAACCCCCGGCCTGTGACCGATACTGGGCAACTCTCTCTCAAGTCCTCATCAGTCACCCCGACGCAGAACTCGGAACCGATTGCTTGGAGCACTCGATTTACGAAGTCCTCCAGCGGGGACTTATTTGCGTCGGGAAGCATGATTAGGAAAATGTGGAATTGTAAGTACTGTGTGTTTCTTTGTGACAAAAGGGGACACTTGTTAAAACATTACAGACTTAAACATGGGAGCAATGCAAGAAGCCAACCTTTTCCATGCCTACACAGTAAAAAACAACCTATAAAATCTACTCATTAAAATTGAGGTAACAATTTGCACTCACTTTAAAGGAGTATATTCTACCCCATTTTTTGAGTAAAGAGAACCTAAAATTATAAGGTATAACAAATTAAATTGGATAAATTTTACCTAATATATTATACAAGTAATTACTTATATTAATAAAATTGGGTAATATTTACCCTTTGACAGCAGGTATTGCTCATCTACCTAATTATTATTAGTAATATATAGCCAATATAAATAATTAAATGTTACTCATTAAGAGATTGTTGAATTTACTTAAAAACGGTGAAAGGTGATTGCAATAAAAATTTCAATCAACATTTTATTTTTTAAACACTGAAATCCTCTTAAATTCAATTTCTAGTAACATATCACTTCACTTTTACAAATTACTCCTTGAAAATATTACATTTCAAAATAAACATGGACTGCAGACACAAACATTTCATCTTTCAAACATTAAACACTAATGCAAGTACAAAAGAGCCATCTACATTCAAGTTGAATTACAACAATTGTTCACATTACAAATTCATGAAAATGTTCTATTTAAAAATAAACTAATGTCTTTACTGGATGTCAGAATATACATTAAAAGCAACATTTTCTATACATACATCTATTACATTTTGTCTTTTCAAACAATAAGCAACTATTATCCAATGCATTTTGGCGCTGCAGTGGTTGCAACACTAGTTCTGTAATGAAAGGCCGATCATATTTACCCCTTTGGATTGACATGCTGTAAGGACACAAGCATTTATTTCATTTTTTAAATATTAAACGCTAACTAATGTAAGTACAAAAGAGCCCTTCTACATTCAAATTCAAATGACACAGAACTATTGCAAACTCATTTAAATCAAATATAAATGGTTTTCGCTGGATGTCAAAATAAACATTCAAAGCAATATTCTTATTCTTAACATCAATTTCAATTGAGATACAAGTCATCGTTGTAATTACTTCTTGAACATTTTCCATCCAAAAATGCCTTTCTTGGCTAAAGCAAATTTACAGTAAAAAATGCTTATTGCCTAAGCTTACGTTTAAGGGTTTGCACGTTCTTGAGGGGGTTTGCTACATCAAGTTCCAAAAAAAGTTTTTTGTAACACATCAACAATGAATGATGATGTAAAGAAGTTGAACAAAAATTTACCGGCTGCTCCACAAATCCTGCCAGCGAATCTAAAGAGGATGCGTCTCGTGATTCCTGATTTCCCGCTCGGGCGTTGATGCATGCGCACTCCGCAGTGTCATAGCTTATATTTTCGGGTAAATTTTACCTTGTTTTTTTTAAGTTGCCATTATTACTCATAAAAAGTAGGTAGTGTAGGTAGAATGTACCCATTAATATATATTTTATTTTCTAACCAATATTTGAATGCTAAATTTAACTGATTTTAATGGGTTGTATTTAACACCCTCCAGAATCGGTTTTTACAGTGTATATTCGTTTGAAATAACAACAAAATTGAATCCAGAAAGGCATATCATTCTTAATAAATACATTTTAAATTTCAATTAAAACTCACAGAAAACGAACGAGTGAATAATTTAGGGTTGTTGAGCAGTGGCGGAGCCAGAGTTTTTCACATGGGGTGTCCTGGGGGTGGCCAAGGCAACTTCAGGGGGTCCATAGAAAGTCACTGTGTAATAGTGATGCGCGGATGGTGATTAAATCCGCGGGCGGGTAATAAAAAAATACATTCGGATTAATTGCGGGTGGATGATATCATATACAATATTAACAAAATTTCTCAAAAAATATGAATATGTTTTAAATGCATTTTTCATCAGGCTCTAATTTGCAGTAATTTAAAAGAAATGCGCGCGTGGCGGCGGAAGAGGACGGTATATTTCTTTAAGCAGAAATGGAGGCAAAACAGATCCGAGAGAAATTTAAAAAGGGAGAATTAAAAAAACAAAACAAAAGGTAGGAAAGAAAAGTGCAGTTTGGGAGCGTTTTAGCGAAGTGGATGAATCAAGTGCTGAGTATGTAATATGCAACGACTGTGAGGCACTGGATGTATATGAAAGCCATAAGACTGGTACTTCTTATGGTACATCATGTGTGTGCTAAATCGAAAGATTAGATTTAAGCATTTACAGACAAAGACAGTGCTAGAAAATTTACTGAGTAATTAAAGTGACGATCGGATCGCATGGGCGTAAATCTCATTTACATTTACATTTAGTCATTTGGCAGACGCTTTTATCCAAAGCGACTTACAGTGCACTTATTACAGGGACAATACCCCTGGAGCAACATGGAGTAAAGTGTCTTGCTCAAGGACACACTGGTGGTGGCTGCTGGGATCGAACCAGCAACCTTTTGATTTACCAGTTCAGTGGTTTAACCCACTAGACCACCATCTCACACTTAACAGTAGGGGGGACAATACATATAAAATTTCTCAAGAGCAATTTTTGAAGGGGACACAAATAATACAGTCAAAATTTTACTTACTTCGACACAATGCGACAATATGACAAAAGTCATATTTTAACTGAACTGTCACATACTAAACAAATGAACAATAAAGCTTTTTTCCATGTATATATTTTTTGTATTTGTTGTGAAGACAGGAAACAAATATAAAAACACACTACCCATGATACTACATGTTAACAGTGAGTCCCTTTTTAAACACTTAAATTCTGTATTGTACTCGTTGATGAATCGCCCGAGTTTCAGTAAACTGAATGTTTCGTTTATCCGCCGCGCACATACTGCACACAATAGATTCTGACCTCTCCAACTCGACCTTCTCCAACTAAATGAAAGCTGTGCACTCTGTGTACGCTAGATAAAGTGCCAACGTCACAAAATTGTAGGCTAACCGGTATGTTCGCGGCTGTGTGTGACACGGGACCTGAATGGCAGGATCGGTGCCTAATTGTGGCGGTTAATGTTCACATCATACCAGGTCGCCAAAAATAAAACGGTGAATGGGAAACGGCTTCGGCATGTAAGTTGCAGTATGTGACGTCCTATAACGAGCTAACGTTAACAAGCTAAGTAACGTTTTAATCGCCAACATGTGAGACTATATTAAAGAGAATCACTTAATGTAAAGTGAATAAAATAGCCTTCTTACTAGAATTCAACAACCACTGACGAACTGAGCCACATGCCTGACTTGAATGTGTGTTGCGCAAAGCGCAGGTGAGATGAACGGGAGAGCGTCAGTCAGTGGGCCATACCACTGTAAGAGGCAAGGGAGGGGGAACGCATTTTGTTCGTTTGTATTTTCTTCAAATTACAGAATTGGTTTAGGTGACATTTTAGCTTATCTGCGCATCTCTAGGTGTAACCCTTACCTGGAATCAAAAGAGAAATAATAATTTACTTGACCTGGTTTTTGTAACACGATTTGGATGAAATTTTTTTTCACATACCATGAATTGTCAGAGTCTCTATCTCGTAACACACAACTAGATTCGTTACATGGCTGGCAGTACTATGGAGTAACTTAGCTGTGTTTTATTAGCCCTTTATGATATGTATAACAGGCTATTTACAATTGAGGTAATCTTTTGAGTATCACGACCAGATAAATAGCTTAAGAATGTCAAAGTTAGCTCAACATTAAAACACCGGTGGTGGCTGTAGCTGACGTTAGCCTACATTAAGTTAACAGGCAAATAGTGTAATGTATTGGCACTGCACTGTTTATGTGTATATAACTAGCACAGATGTAACGTTAAACATAATGTTTAGGCTAAATCGGGATCTCTCTTATCTGATTAACCCGTCTAGCGCCAACATTCATGTTTACTCGTACAGCAACTTCACTTTCAAAATGATTTCTGCAAACAAAATTCCGATGCCTAGTCTTAAAACTAATCTTATATGCGAAATTTCATTAGTCTTCTGTTAATCGCATCACATTTGTCCTTGATTAATTGGAAAGCTGCGCTTTTTCAGCAAGTGGTGAAATGAGATGTCAATCATCATTAAACTGACCAATAAAATGTGAGGACACCCAGGACACCCCTCTGGCTCCGACTCTGTTGTTGAGGCTTATTCTGATTTGTATAATTTTGAGTTGGCTACGACTCCAGTCATTTTAAAGACAATGAAAACTGGCAAATGTTCTGCCATTAAATAAATGTGCCATGAATAAAGCTATCGCCCGTTATCGCTGTCACAGTCGTATTCAGATCCAAGATCATGTTATGCAACTTGCTGCATGATCTGAAAATTAGCCTCCATAGCATACTTTTAATTGTGATTTTAATTTAAAATAGCAAAAACTGATTTACTCTCATAGTATTACTTAAGATAAACATCAATAAAACAGCTTAAAACGTGTAAGTTAGAAAAGTTACAAATCCACACATTTTAATGTTATAAAATACTGTAAAAATACAAATTACAACCAAAAAAATTTGTAAAAACAGTGTAAAAACTTAACTTTAAAAGTGCTTCCGGATTATAAACGCTACTGACATCAAGTTATGTAAACACACACAAATAGTAAAGAAAACTTAATAAAAAAAAAATGTACTTTTTTCAAAGTTATTTGTCAAGTTTAAATAAAAAAATAAAAATATATAAATTCAAATCCAAACGAAGTAATTTTCAGTGTCTATAAATTCTTGCAGATCATCTAAGTTGAGAGTTGAAAAATCAAAGGGGTTCTCAAGGATCTTCTGTTGCTGTGAAGATGTGTCTGTACAAGAAAACATTTGCTTAACGTCAATGCACGTGAAACAGAAAAGAGACTGATTATTAATGTTTTGCTATTACTAATGTACCTATATGAATCTGTATAACATGTCCCTAGATCACCTACCCAGAACTCTGAGCAAATCAACAGGAGTCTGAGGTGGAGATATGCTCGCTGTCTGTATCCTGTGAGGTGTAAACCTCCGTTTCCTCTGAGGCTGGACTCTGGTGCTCCGTGAAATCAAAGAAACTTCTCATCGGTATGAGGGGGTTTGACGCCCTCAGCCTTTTCATTTTCTCTTTCGTGACTCTCAATTTGAGGTCATTGGTCAGTTCTGATACCACAGAAGCCTGAAATGAAATAAAAAACATAGTTGAAATAAATGGTCACATAACAATATAATTACGTTATAATTACATTACATTATACACGTTGTGTTATCTATTCTAAATCACTTCGGTCACAACAAACCATTTGAATATACTCACAGTTAGATTTGGGTGCCCTCTCACAATGTGCTTTTCGATTAATTTAAATTTTCTGGAGCACACGGGACAATTTAAATCTCTAAGCAGTACTCTTCCTCTGGCCAGTCTCAGTAATAGTTGACGCTCTTGAGGGTTGGCGATGGAGTGAACATTTCTAAAATGATGGCCCAAATTGTTCACTTGGGACACGCAAAGGGGGCAATCCAACATCATCTGTAAATGAGTAAACAACCTAATTGTTAAATTTAATGATTTAAATCATGCAAAAATAAGCACAACATTTCTAGAAAGACTGCTCGACTTACCTTGAAAAAATTGAGGTTTATTTTACAAATGGATCCTATGGAACAGTTGGTGCTGTGATCCTATGAAGTCTGTCTTAAATATGACCTACCTGTGTCTGAAAGCGGCCTTTTAACCTCGATCATTTGCATGTGAATGGGTGACAGACTAGAGGTTGGACAAACGCACTGACAAGACTTTATAAATCTTTATTTCACATGTTTCTATATTAATGAAGTCTAAAATCAAACATATATGTTTTGTTATTTCTTCAGCAATGCGGCTCTTCTAAACCCTCCTAAGAATGAATATTTTCCGATAATAAAACATTATATGCCGCGCAGTATTTAACAAAACAATGTCAAACTGTTGGTTTCTCCAAAAAATACTTTCCATAGATGCATAGTTGTGATTCGGTGTCTACACTTAAAAAGCGTTATTTGTTGTATGTGTTCAATGCAAATCGTCAAATATCTAACAAATTCAGACGATTTGATTACAAATCTGAATTTAACCCCCATTATTCAGAAGCGCAGCCACTAACAATACAACATGTGTGCCCGTTTTAACTAACGTAACATCAACTAAACATAATGTAAAATATAACCATTTAAATGATGCCTATATTTATTCGAGACTATATTCGTTTGAAATAACAACTAAATTGAACGCAGAAAGGCATTACATTCTTAATAAATACATTTTAATTTTAAGACTCACAGAAAACGAACGAGTGAATAATTTAGGGTTGTTGAGGCTTATTCTGATTTGTATAATTTTCAGTTGGCTACGACTCCAGTCATTTTAAAGACAAAGAAAACCGGCAAATGTTCTGCCATTAAATAAATGTGCCATGAATAAAGCTATCGCCCGTTATCGCTGTCACAGTCGTATTCAGATCGAAGATCATGTTATTCAACTTGCTGCATGATCTGAAAATAAGCCTCCATAGCTTACTGTGAATTGGGATTTTAATTTAAAAAAGTAAAAACTGATTTACACTCATATTTTTCGGTAAGATAAACATCAATAAAACAGCTTAAAACGTACACGTTAGAAAAGTTACAAATCCACACATTTTAAAGTTATAAAATACTGTAAAAATACATATTACAACCAAAAAATAGGCAAACATTAAAAAATATATAAACAGTGTAAAAACTTAACTTTAAAAGTGCCTCCCAATTATAAACTGCAATTACAACAAGTTAAGTAAACACACACAGTAAAAAAATAATAAAAAAATTAGTGTACCTTTTTCAAAATTATTTGTCAAGTTTAAATAAAAAAAAATACGCAAATTCAAAACCAAACGAAGCAATTTTCAGGGTCTATAAATTCTTGCAGATCATCGAAGTTGACAGTTGAAACATCAAAGGGGTTCTCAAGGATCTCCTGTTGCTGCACTGAAAAAAATGATTTTTTGGGGTAGTACATTTTATTAAGTCTTTCTACATTAAAAAAGTTAGTTGATGTGTGAACTTGAAGACGTTGGGTAAAAACTTAAGCTGTATTTATGTTGTGCATGTATTGATCAAGATAAATAAACACAAATAATGTAATGTTTGTAGCATTTACACTAATTACTCAAGTATTTATAACAACTTAAAAAAACGTTGTGGATTTTTTTATTTTTCTTTAGAAGCGCACCTGAACAATCCAAGATGGTCTCATTTCGCAATATTTTTCGAGGACAAGCGAATAGAAAATTATTTTAGTCATATTTAGTTTATTTATTTTCCAGACAGATATATTACAGAAGAGTATTCTCTAAGGATTCATCAATGCGCATGCGCGAGACGCCCGCCATTTGGCCATTTGAGGGATCGTTTCTGAGGGAGCGAATATATTCCGCACAAGCAGGTATGTTTTAACGTTAATTGTCTTCTTAATGATTTATAGCATCTTATTTTTTATTATTTCTCGTTCATATATGTTTAGATAATGTTAGGGCCCATGTCACTGTAATTTAGAACTGTTTTGCTCCGTTCAATAATATATATTTACATCAAGACAATGTCTTCAGGTCGTCGTTTATTTCCAGACAGGTTGTTTTTTGCGACATTTAAGTATTCGACAATGTTTTTCACAAGGATTTCTTTATTTTTATTTTTAAATCGCACAAGTGAATGAACAACAGCAGTGATGAGCAACAGTAACGTTATATTTAGCGTCGCGTTTGTATTTTTTAATATGACAATTGACAATAGGCTAACTTTTCTGTGTGACCTTTTATCCTCCGCGTCCTCTCGCTCCTTATTAACTTTACTTGGGTGTGCTAGGCTAGGTGATAATCTTTAACCGATTAACGTTAACTCAGTGTTCCGTGCACAGTAACCTGCGTTTAGGCATAACTTATTCTGGCATGTTTCTGAACTGTTACCGCTCGCATTTAAAACAAGGCAGCGACCGCCACAGCGTGTGGTCGATCATCCAGTAATACATTTGATCAGGTAAGGAACATTAAAGTGTGCTTTAGTAAGCAATGAAGTTAGAGGAGGCTCTGTTGTATCGTGAATAAATCATGTCTGATGGGCTTTTCCCGCTTCGCGTCGTGCCTGCAACCCCTTCTTTGCTTTCTCATGAAGTAAAATCACTAATTGTCATCCTTCCGCTGGAATAAATAGTCCCTGGCCGACTGCAGCAACAAAATGTTTCTTCACATACCTTTACGTTGCTGTGCATTAGTACACAATGCACATAGTTGGTTGCAGAGGTTAAGTTGTCCTTTTTGTCCTCGTGAATAAAACTAAGCTATTGACCACACCATTTAAAACACTGGAAATAAACGTTTTAAAATAGAAAGTGTAGAGAGACATAGGCCTACTTTTAAACTTTTAGCACCGGTCACATTTACAGTCTGATCTGAAGTTCTGTTATCTGTACAGATCTGCCGTGTATGTAATCTTTACATGTTTATGCATGTTATTACTACATGTTTATGCATGTAAATTCTACATGTATATGGTTACTCATGTATTAATTCTTGCATGTGTCAGCGGCCGATAGCTATTAATAAAATCTATATTTCAATAAAACTTTTGTTGTAGCCGACTACGCCACCTAGAGTTGAAACGGAGACCCCATGAACTCACTATTAAAAACAGGTTCTTTATCGGGGAATGGAACAGTGGAAAACAACACCCAGAAATAGCAGTAGAAACTATTTTATTTCAATAAAATTGTTGGAGGAAAGCGATTTTAAAAGGCCAAGGTCCAAAATCCCGTCCAAAAATCCGAGCTCATGGGACAGTCAAAGTTCAACTCCGTCTCTGCTGGGCATCTGAATTGCAGCTGACGTCCATATACTCTCAGTCCCGCAGAGAGGCGAATATCCACTCGAGACTCTTTATGTTGGCTGATTCAAAGTCACTCATCAAGTAGAATTATTGCAGAGCAAGCTCGATCTCTTCCGTTACCGGCAATAAAACTGGGTTTAAAAGGCAAACCGCTTAGATGAAAGTCAATGTACTCACAGCATGACTGGGCAGCAAACCTACTATCCAGTCCAATATATTCACGGCAGAAGAACCACGTCAGTTTCCACTCGTCTCCTCAGCCCTCACGGTAGTCTTTCGCATTCCTCACGATAGTCCCTCGCAGCCGGTCATCGACCTGTCTCACATGCTGGTACTCCAACAGTAATCCGCTGCTACTCCAACAGTGCTCCAAGCTGTCTCACCGCAAACGAACAAAAACACTCACTCCCCGATGCAGGCACACGTGATTCGTCTCGCTCTTGCTGTGTTGATTTCAGTCACAGACACACAGCGCTGCCACACCGTCTCTCAGTCACAGTTGTTGCACTTTTATAGGGAAACATTCACAGCTGATCAACCCCAAAGTTGATCACTTATTAGTTAATTGAATGATAGGAGATAGAGGCGTGGCTTGGGAATACTGCTTGCACAAAAAACACAGCAATGAATACAAAGCAAACACAGCAATTCACACAAGAGAAAACACAGCAATAAAATGTGAACATGCATATATATAAATACATTGTGCAACACCTTTGATCCACAACACATGGATTATCTATCATGAATATACTTTAGAAGAGAAGAAGATATGATACACCGTGTGTCAAGAAAAGTGATTTATTACTTTATTTTATGGCCCCTGCTGTGTTTTATGGCCCCCTGCTGTGTTTTATGATTATGAACCCCCTTTGATCCTGCACGTGTGTACATTTATGACCCTTTGTTGTTGATCATAAAAGATGTTTGTAATGTCCAGACCTCGCTGTCACAAACCCCCCCTTCACAGGTGGTCATTGACCATACATTGACCTCCTGTGAATGAGAGCAATAAAAAGTTAAAGAAAAACAAGTACTGATGTTGATATTTTCCAGATATAGTTGTTTCACATACCACCCCTCCCCTGATCATACTAGGATATTTAAACAATCTTAAGAAAAGCTGTATTTTTAAAAAGTCCCCACTCTACTGGTACGATGACTGCTCCAAAGGCTCCTAAAACCGTCCGAAAAGTTATGTGTATTTCGCCGACAAGAGGATCTGTGGAAATGGATGAAAAGCTTACTTATGCACCTAAGAAAAAACAGAGAGTTAGTCTGACAAACTATCTCCATGAAGACTATGATTTTGTAAAACGTGATTTTTCTATGTCTGGCAATCGCGTGGGGCGGTATCTATTTGACAAGAAATCGCGCCGCGTCGAGCTCTATACAGGCGATCTAGGAGATGATTTCACATCACAGGACCCCTGTCTGATTTTTCCTGCCAAAGACTGGTTTATATTCTTTAATTATGTTTGGAGAGATTTGAACGACTGCGGCGACGACCCTTTGTACACCGCAGAGTGGGATGGGGATATTCCTGAAACAAGGTATCGTGTGGTAGGGGACCATAGTAAAAAGCTACCGGATGACAGCGTTTATATTTTTCGATGCAACAACAAGACAAAGCTCCGTGAATATGTCATTCCGATTAAACAGTCTGAGCATCACATGCACTATGACTTGATATTTTTTTATTTCAGTGGAAAGATGTCCGTTTGCTTGACAACATTTTCTCATGCATTGATAAAATGTTTAAATGGTGTGATCACTATGAACGATACACTTCCGTTAAAGTTAAACTGTTCCACCCAGAGAGGTGTGACACCAAGTCCAAGGACCGCCTCTTAACCCCGCCCACTTACTACAGCCATTAATAGGGTTTCAGTTTGGTTCACTCGCTACAATCGGTTAACATGTCTCAAGAAACTCTGTCAACCACCACTTGCGCCATCAACCCCTGGACTGCTCTATCAATGCCTGACGACAATGCAACACCGTTGGATAACGACTTGCCAGTTTATGACAACAGCTGGTTGGATAAATTTTGTACGGATCTGGGTTATCACAACCTGACTTTCATCACGACTCCGTACGGCAATGCTGGTGCATTAGCAGGAGCCGCGGCCTTTGCGGGTATCGACGACACAGATGGTTGTATTCGTGCTGATGGATTCAAGATCATAAAGGCAACTGTCGTGGTACTTCTGGAGCATCTTATCAACAAAAAGATGAAAGAACTCTGTATCGGTTGCGAAGTCGACCATCCTAGCCAAATTAGACACAGCTGTCTGTTTGAACCTGATGCCTATTTTTTTGACACTAACTTTGATGAGCTGTCACGTGGTATGATTAAACCAGAGCTTAAACACATCATAGCTCAAGCGCTTGCCCATTGTGGTTTAAGGATCCATCCCCTGAGGATTCAGGGATCAGTTGACACAATTTTGCACGAACTGCGTGACGAGGCCTACATTTTGGAAAAGCTTCACCAAGTCAGAGAAAAACTTGTGGATACCAACAGTGAAAAGATTGTCTATGACGCTGTGGACAGTTGGAAAGGTTTTGTCCAAATTGACTGAGTCTAACACCGTTATGGGGAATTCATGCTATGCAACGGGACTGGCTAAATGTCTACTTAAACGACGTTTAAGATGTGAAATGACCAACTTATTGTGTAAGATTGTTGATGACGGTGCTGGTTCATCTGTTATTGTTGTAAACAGATGTGGTGTTGATGTTAAACGATTTACATAACTCAAGAATCTAATGTCTGTTGTAAGAAGTGTGTCAAATGAGTGGACTGAATTGATGCATATTTGCATTGGTGCGGGTGAAACAATTGCTGTAACTATCAGAAAAATCTTTGATTTGATGACTGAATTTGGAAATTCTATTAGAATTATAGACTTATTATGTATGTGTACGTATGTAACTGATTTATGTGTAATTACAAAATCAAGAAATGATCAGACTAATGTTTGTGAAATTATTGAATCACTTGTTGATTACATTCTTGAGAAAAACATTGTGGTGTGTATAAATTTCCTACACAGTCTAGATGACGTATGATGTATTATCTTTTATTCTTTTTAAATAAAAACCCACAACGCTGAAACTATCTTGGTTATTCTTTTTTGGATACTGGTGCGGCAATATGTCTGAAGAACAAATGAAAAACATTTATTACACACCTTCAAACCCCGGTTCTTTAGGTGGTAAAAAACGTTTAAAAGATGCTGTTTTAAAAGAAACTGGTGTTCGTTTAACTGATAAAGAGGTATCAGAATGGCTTGCCGGGCAGGATACTTACACACTGCACAAAACTGCTCCTCTAAAATACAAAAGGAATAGGGTTTTTGTTTATGGTATTGGCATGCAGTTCCAGGCCGATCTAGTGGACATGTCAGCATATGCAAAAGAAAATGACAACAACCACTTTCTGTTGACATGCATAGATCTTTTTAGTAAATATGCTTGGACTCGTGTGTTAAAAAACAAAACTGGCGCAGAAGTGGCTAAAGCCTTTGAGTCCATACTGGAAGAACGAAATCCCGTTAGGCTACAGACCGATAGGGGGACGGAGTTCTTTAACAAGCACTTTCAAAAACTCACAAAAAAGTATAACATTACACATTTCGCAACAGCTTCTGAATTAAAGTCATGTGTTGTTGAACGGTTTAACAGAACCTTAAAAGGTAGGATGTGGAGGTATTTAACAGCGACAAACTCAAAACGCTATATTGACATACTTCAAGACATAACGCAGGGGTACAACGCCTCCTATCATAGGAGTATCAAGATGAGGCCGATTGATGTAAACAAAGAAAATGAATCTGTGGTGCTGCATAATCTATATGGTGATAGCAGATCTCGCCGTGTCAAACCCTCCTTTAAGTACAAAGTTGGGGATATTGTGCGAATTTCTAAAGTAAGAGGTCCATTTACCAAAGGCTATGAGGAAAACTACACGCAAGAGTTTTTCACCATAACCACATGTATCCCAAGAGACCCACCTGTCTACAGACTGAGTGATTACGACAGAAATGTTATTGAGGGGTTTTTTTATGAAAAAGAAATACAAAAGATTCTTGTAGGTAAAAACAAGAAATTTAAAGTGGAAAAAATTTTAGACAAGAAGAAGAGAGGTAAAAAAACATTATTGCTGGTACAATGGCTCGGATGGCCTGCGAAATTTGCCTCATGGATTGATCAAAAAGAATTGGGGGATGTACAGAAGCCATAAGACAAAGTAACCTGTCTAGAATGTATACATTTGTGTAAAACCTACCATGGCTGAGGTTGGCTTTTTTGTTACACTCCCCTGCAACGCATCTTCATCTGTTTATCCGGAGAATAAAATATCTAATTTTACAACCCTCTTAGCGAGAACTATAAACCTGAAAGGAGAATGGGAAGTAGGATTGATAGAATTTGAATATCCTACGTCGTGGTACACATTTAATGAGGACGATGCTGCTTTCATTCTGGACCATGGGGGGTCCAGGATGATATATAGTGACAAACCCTCTAATGACAAAGAAATTGAGATTTTCATCAACAGGGATCCAAAGATATCAAACAAACTTTGCAGAATAAAGTATGGATATTATGATGACGTTGTTTTCTTGATCAGGGAGATCAATACAAATCTGCCGTCGGGTGTGAGTTTTGGATTTGACCATGTTAAAAATAAGGTGTTTCTGAAAGGTCCACCGAATACTTCATTGACATTTTACGGAAAGCTGTCTATTATTTTAGGATTAAACCACGGGGTCGCTATAGAAACCGGTGACCAAACTGTTACGTACGCACCACATCAAGCAGACATAAATGGTGGATTCTATACAATGTATATATACACCGATATAATAGAATATCAATCAGTTGGTGATTATCATGTCCCGCTATTAAGGTGTGTACACATAGAAGCCGAGAGTAACAAGGCTTACTGTGTTAGATACGAACGACCCCATTACGTGTCGATTAATAAATCTACCATCACCGAGATAAGCATACAAGTAAAAGACGATCAAATTCAAGACGTGCGTTTCAGTTACGGAAAAGTCTGTGCTAAATTGCACTTTAGACCCGTAAAACACTACGTTTTTTAGAAAAATACACTTGGAGAATGGTGTATTTCAACAACCACAATGTCGACCCCATGCGTTACGTGGCATATTACCAGAATCAGGCAGGCAATGGAATCCCCGGCTATGCTGGGGGAGGGGTTATGTACGGAACTGGTCTGGATGGTCTTTTTCGCGGTCTACTACGGATGGCCGTGCCCCTTCTAAAACGTGGATTTAACATAGCAAAGCCGCATCTCAAATCAGCCGCAAAAAACATACTAAGCGATGTTGTTAGCAATACGTTATCGCACTCTTTTAATAATCACAACAACAACACCCAAGATGGTTCGGGGTTGACGGTAATGTCTCGCAAAAGAATGACCAGACCACCAGGGACCCGGAGGAGTGGTCAGACGCAGAAGAAAAGAAAACGACAGCCGAAGAAAACATCAGTTGTCAAACGTAAGCGCAAGACTACAACAAGGGGTGCTGCTGCAAAAAGAGCAAAGAAAACTGTTTAAACAATATTTTAGAACATGGCATTACTACACAACATGTCAGAAGAGTGTTTAGAAACCGAACTGGACCTGTTTACAGTACCGCTGACTCAAACCTCTATTGAAAAAAATACATACATTGAAGTGCCCCCTTTATCTGCCATATCGGACTCAACACCTTTGGAATTTTTTATTGCTGGAACGGGGGGAGGACTACGTGGATCTGAACAACACAATGTTGTTTTTACGCCTCAAAATCACAAATCCCGATGGCACAGATATTGCAGACGGAGCTCCCGTGGGTCTTATTAACTATCCAGGAGCAACAATATTTTCACAAGTTGATGTGTCGCTTGGGGATCGTCTTATATCACAGAGTTCAAGTACACATCCTTATCGTTGTATAATAGAACTACTTACAAATTATGGCAAGGGTGCTCTGGAAACACTTTTCTCTGCGGGACTCTTTTACAAAGATACGGCCGGGCATATGGATACTCCTGACCCTGCAGGGGGTAATCACGGTCTGACAAAGAGAGCGGCCTTTACCAACGGCAGCAACGTGGTCCAGCTTCTTACACCCGTACATAGTGATATATTCTTTCAAGAAAAACTGATGCTTAATGGAGTGGACATTAAAATAAGGATGACCAGGGGTAAAGACGAATTTTGCTTGATGAGGAGTGACAATGTAGCCTATAAACTAAACATCCTCACAGCATCGCTATTTGTGAAAAAAGTGTCAGTATCACCAGCTGTAAGGCTGGGCCATGCGCAGGCCCTGCTCTCTACCACCGCTAAATACCCTATGGACAGAGTATGTCTGAAAATTTTTTCGATACCAGTTGGTTCCAGGGTGAGCACTCAAGAACCTGTTCTTAGGAACTCTACCAAAATCTATTGTACTAGCTATGGTTGATAATGACGCATTTGTAGGTTCATATGATAAAAACCCCTTCGCGTTTAAAAATTATGATTTAGAATTCTTAGCCATCTATGTTGATGGGCAACAACACCCTGCGAAACCGCTACAGCCTGAATATGAAAATGGGTCTGCAGTGAGGGAATTTTACCAGTTAGCATTGGCTTCTGGAAGACACCTTAAAAATCAGTCCCTATCTATTGACCGAGAAGAATTCTTATTTGGATACACAATTTATATGTTCAACCTAACACCAGATTCTGAATGCTCGCAGCATATATCACTAATCAAGAGTGGTAATATTAGACTGGAAGCACGTTTTAGACAGCCTCTACCCCGCACAATAAATCTGCTACTTTATGCTACATTTGATAGTGTTCTTGAGGTTTCAAATCGACGTCAGATACTGGTTGATTACTATTAACACACCAAAATGAATACTATACAGCTTACGGCAATGATGGATAAGGTCTCCTGCAATATCAATTTTCTTGGTGTGCTACCGTACGACTATCTACCCAAAAATCAATTAAAAAAGTTACCCTTGATGGTTATATTGAACACACATCCATCTGGAATGCCGGGACAACACTGGTTAGCCATTTACGTAAATGAGGATGTTGTAGGATGTTTTTTTGACAGTTTTGGTAATAAACCAGATTACCAAGGATTTCCACAAAATATTAAAATCCTTTTAAAACGCAATTCTAAGGAGATACAGCATTCGAACTTACAAGTCCAAGATTATTCATCAGACACATGCGGACAGCATTGTGTGTTTTTTCTCTACCACATGGCTAAAGGGTTTGATTATGATTATGTTATGAGACTGTATAGCGATGATTTGGTTAAAAATGATAAAATTGTGTAAGCTTTTGTTAAAAAACTAAAACATGTTCAATGTAATGAAAGTGTTTTCAATTGTATTCAGTGTGTACAAACAGGTGAAATGTTTATGTCTGATGTTTTCAATAAATACTGAAGAACATAAATGTGTTTGTTTCGGAGCCTTTATTCATATGCAAAACATTGAACAATACACATAATAACAGGAATACAACAATAACAACAATCATGCAAATCTCAGAGATTAAAAACTTATCCAACGAGTAGGGGGTGATTGAAATGCATTGCCTTCCGGATAATTTGATTGTGTTGAAGGGGTATTCGTACGCTTTTCTTTTCTTTTTCTACCCCCCGCAGGTGATACGGTTACAGTCTGTAACGATCTGTGTTTAAATGAGTTTACAGCATGTCTGACATAGTGGTTTGGAACCATAGAGTATGGTATATTTAAAATGGCAATGGCCTCCAGAAACTCGTTCCAACCATGCGGTCTCCGTTCATCAGCAATCTTTTGAGCTGCCGTCACGCCTTTAAGTAAATCGTACATGTGTGAACCAGGGATCATTCTACCTTTAAACACAAACTCACCTGAATCGCCCCAGGATGTGATCTCTTTACTTTTGGACATTTTATCTAAAATGTATCGAACATTTTTCACACTCCTCTTTGGAACATTCTTTAAAATGTCATCCACAACATTGTCCATAGTATCATCACCACTCACACTATCTGTTACAGTAGGGTTTTCTTTTTCAATGCGGTCATCCTGTGGTATGGTTAATGTTAAGGTGCTGGATTCCCTGTCATTTTGTTTAGACAGTGTTAAAAATCTCTGTAAAACAGCTGTGTACATCTTAGCCTTTTCATATGATCCCAGATCAGGGCGGTTCAAAATATTTCTTATAGTCATGTCCAAGTCATTCTCCACAACCTGCTGAATAGTCTCACGTGGGGTACCGGTCTTGATCTTATCTAACTGACTTTGTGGTACTAGAAACATCTTTTCAGCATACTCCATCAATACTTATTTAGAAGTAATTAAACTGGTAATGAACGGAATTGCAACGCTTAGAAGAGGCAAAAGAAATCCTCCTTGCTGATTGATTAATCGTCTTTTCCTTCTAAATCCAACCTGTTTGTCAGCAACAATTTTGATTTCACTTCTCTTCAGCTTCTGATATTGCTGTGATGTAAGTGGTACATTACCATGAAGTACGTTTAGAGCCACTTCGCACAATGTTAAAATGAACTCGTCTGTGGCATCCTCTAAAATAAGGCGTCTTTGTTTAGGTGTAGCCTTTAATAACAACTTTAAAAGAGCCAGGTTTCTTACAAGTCTTGCAGACATCTCTAATTACGTCAGTGTGGTCTTTTCTGAATGTAGACAACAGGGTTTTGTGAGAGCAGATCTGTTCTGAGACGATATTGCTCTGGTGTTTTCGCTTTAAAGTCGATCATTAGGTAACCGAAAGGTATGCGGGTAGCATCTTGATAACAATCCATAAAAAACTTTGTGTTTCTGGGGTACATCTGTCTGGCCAGCACATTAATTTGGGTATTGTCTCGGGGGTTCTTGAACAATACCAGATCATTTGTGTTCAAACTGATTGTCCTACTAGCCTTCCCCTGACAGAACAAGTTTTGAACAATATACAATGCACTCAGATTTTTGTGGTGAACATAATTTGTGAACACTCTTTCAACTTCAGAATTACCACTAGCATCTTTCATAACATCATCCAAAATTAGAAAATTTGTTTTGTTGGGTGGAAACAAACGATCATCATTAAGACTCTACCTTCTATAAATTGAATGTCATACATTTTCAACAAATCATCATACAAAGGTTGCCAACAATCATATATATACACAATATTTTCAATGTTTTCAGAAATCAGAGTCCTGGCATTTTGTAGCAACATTTTGACAAAATACGTATTCCCAGAGTTGGAAGGTCCACTTATCACACAGGAGAACGGGTGTTGAAATCTGAAATAGACAATTCTACAATAAAATCATCCGAATCAAGTTCATTTGTAAGATCACCTAAATACGGCCCCATGGGGGGTTCCCAATCTCCATCTCTAGACACGTAGATGACACTATCCGTATCACTATACAGTAGCCTATCACCCAACCTATCCATGAGGTTGTACAGTTCCAGCCGAGCATGCGCTGTAGTAAACGCACCGATGAACACATTAACATCGCGAGTCTCGTAAAAGGCCCCTTCTACATGGCGGTACTGTACCAAGGCAACTTCATCAGATACAAACATGAAATATTTCACTTCATACTGACAACCAAAGATAAACTGAGAAAAATCCGAAGCACTTTGCAAAAGCATGCAATTAGGCATATTCTCTCTGTGGGAGAACCTCCCCCACAACGAATTAAGCAATAATTGAACGTTGGGCGGGGTTGTGATAGATTTTTTGAGGATCCAACTGAATTCCCTCTTTCTGGTGATAGTCGGCAATGTAGGCCTGTTTGTCCTCCTCAGTGGTTACATGTGAGGGGTAGCCTGAGGCCTGCTGTTTAAAACGCAAAAATGTTTTCACATACCCACCAAACAGACTGTTAGATTTTTCGGGAAAATGCCATACCTCGAAAATTTGCAAGACTACATAGTTTTTCTCAATAGCTTTCAACAATTCAAGACTAACCCATGTTCCGGAAATCGATCTTTCCTCATCAGTGTGTGTGCAAGGCATAACTTTGCTTAGCTCTTCTGCACAGGTGCGACAAAGGGGAAACATGAGTTTTCCTTGACATCGGTAAGGTAGTACGGGTTGGAGTAGCCCTCGGGGTGGAAGGACCTTAGCTTTGACCAGCCCAAAATAATTTTCAATGTTTTGAAAATCCTTGAAGATTATTTCAGGATGGCCAATGGGGTAGGTCCTTCGAGATTGAACAAATGGATACAGACTGGTAAAATCAACATACCTAATCTTCTCTCCCTCTGCCACTTTGTGGTACAGCTTGTAAGAATTTGTGCGGCCGCCAAACAACGAATCACGCGGTTTCAATCTTTCAGGTGCAGAGTAAGTGGACAAAGTGAATTACATCAGGATCAGTTCTCTTAAGCTCCCTCCAACGACACTCCCACATGACCTCAACATCAAGATTGTATGATTTCCTCAAAACCTCAAGCCTGTCATTAAACATTTTCAAATGTATTCCATATGTCAGTTTGGACTGTGGATTGATATCATGAGATCTGAAACACACCCCATGTCCGTGAAAATAGCTCACTGCGAGATCAAGGGCTTTCCTTACACCAGATTGTTCGTAATAGCCATCAACATAGAAACTGCCAAACTTCACTTCACCCTGAGTCAATGCGTGGTGAATGTCCACATCACGTTTCTTTTTCACATATTCAAGCCACTCAATCGAAACATTCGAGAATGTCTTGTGCTGGTGTGTGTATGCATTATTATGTGTCAGGGCTATTGTGTTAGGGGTGAGAAAGTGTGATTTGAACACACCCATACAGCAGGATGCTAAAGTTGTAAAGCTGAATGGGTCTACCTGTGTACATTCAATGAACTCCTTCCTGTACGTAATGCAAGCCTCACGAAGTAAAACAACATCGTTCATGCAGTACAAGGCAATCTCCTTCTTGAAGTCAAAGATCTTTCCTTTGCGTGTGTCATACCACTGGTCAAACTTAACCCTGGCGCTGTCTGACATTGTCGAGTAGCCATAGTAATGTTTGGAGGGATAGGGCCCTACATAGCGTTGATTCTCTGTCCGGTTAAAGAAGTGGGGAAAGTAACCCTTCTCTGTGGCTATCAAATTAAATGCTGCAGGTGTCTTTGCTAGTGCCATGGGCATAAATGAGAAACTGTCAATGTAACGCTGTTTGAAAGTCTCGTCATACATGAATGTTAATCTGCAACCCTGCATGACTAAATTAAGCAAGAGCCCCTCCTTGCAGTAATATTCTAGGATTAAGAAGTTATCAAAACCCGCTCCATTGTGTGCCACAAATGTGTAGTTTTTATATTTTGGCCTTCTAAACTGGCGGATGAACTGCTTGATACAATTCTCACCACCCCACTCAAATGCCTTACCCCTAAATGTCATGGCACACACATAATTTGCAATGTGTTTACCAGCATCGCAGCATGTTTCAAAGTCATAAAATATGTATTTGCCTTTAATCACTTTGAATGGAACCGGTTGTATGAAACACTCATGAGAGCCCTCATAGCTTACATCCCCCCCACAATAGAAACAACAGAGTGCCGGGCATTTATGGGGCTGGGACTTGCTTGTGGCTACATGATAACGCCTACCGCATTTGCTACAGTATTTGGTTGTGTCACAAGCTGATCTACCAGATCCATCACCAGAAGCCCTTTTATGGGCATTAAAACAATACGCTGATTTACAGAAGCGCAAACAGTCTGGACAGTGAATTGACCTTTTAATCTCTTTGTAACACTGAACGTCATTGCATACAGAACAATTATATTTACAATCATGATTCAGTCTGTTTGTATAACCTTTGTAACAGTAACTGCACACATAAGGTGAGCCAAGAAACGCCTCCACATGTTCTATCATATGATAATGGCCCTCATGCAGGTATAGAAACACTGTCTTGTCATGTGGCTTGTCATGGGTTTTGTAAATCTCTAACTTTCCACCATTAGACCTGTGAAACACAACTATCTTTAGACCTAATGTCTGCTCAAACCTTGAAACATGATTGAACCCCACACATTCTTGAGACCTGAGACCTGCAGCAGTCTGTATAACACCAGCCTTGCTTTCTAAATCAGTATGCTCTGCCACAGGGTCGAGAAAATGTGCTAAACATATAGCAAAACACAAGTTGTTAGTCATGTTACAGGGTGAGAATAAGTGCATTCTTTTTCTCTTAAGTACTTCATCATGGGCTATATCAGTTACTTTCCTACGCTTACCCCCACCATTCAGACTTCTAGCAATGGATACATGTAATTGCAGACTATCATCAGCCATCACCTGAGTATTACTTTGTGCAACGGCTTCAAACTGATCTACAAAATGCCTCTCGTCATAGTCATTACCGGGACACAATAAAGCGTTCACATCCAATTTTAGACTGGGGCCTCTGAGGCTGATATTGATAAATGAACCCTCACCTCCCAACTGTCTTGAAAACGACACAATTTCAGACAAAGCGTCTTGCATAAAAATAGTGTATGCGGCCAAATCTGTGGATGTGATTTCTCTTAAATTCATATTTCTGTGTATCTCTAAGCCATTAAAAAATGGTCTCGGGACTATGGTATAATCAGCTACATTACCACCAGTACACCTAAGTGTGTCTAAATCATTCTGACTTAAGTCCAGAGGGTTATCTGACACCTGCTCTGCGGAATTATTAATCTCGCCGTCACCGGTTTGTAGTATGTTAGATCGTCTTTCAAAATCCAGATCTTGCATCTCAATAATTTCCTCAATTATTTCACATATGTTAGGGGATGAAGGTTCATCTATTATCTCTGGGAGGTCCAGACTTTGTAAATCCATATCAAAATTTCGATAGTCACCCCCAAAAACTTCGATTTGCTCATCGAGCATTTCTTGTAACTGTTCAGTTAAAGACAAATGCTCATTTCTACCTCTTACAGAACGCATCTGTTGACGGTAATTTAAATCATCATCTGACAGCCCTCTTTTACCTGCCATTTCTAAAAATGTTATTTCCGGTAGACAGATTCTCCTCTGATTACACACTAAAACAATCAAACACCCTTTTAAAAATAACCCTTAATTCCTGTAAAATAAAAAAAAATCTCAAGAAAAGCATTTAAAATAACCCTTAATTCCAGCAAAATAAAAACAACATATCAAGAAAAGCATTTAAAATAACCCTTAATTCCTGCAAAATAAACACAGTAGCTAAAATGCATGAAATACACAATAATTCATTCAACACCTGGAAGCTCAAATGCACAAAATACACCCTAATTCCTGAAAAATAAACACTGTAGCTATAATGCACAAAATACAGTTTTAAGCCTTAATCAAAATCTACCAGCGTGTGAAATAGCTCGATTAATATTGTACAAGAATCTCACCATTAGTTGTTGGCTGCAATCATCTTCGTGGCTCTGTACAATCCTCTGTAATGTCCCTTGAATATTGTCTGTACGATCCAACAGTAGCCTGTTTAATGCTCCTTGATCCGCTGAATTCGATAATAAAGTGTCAACGCATCCGTACATCCTTCTCGCGATTTCACTGTGAATGTTCAAGGTTTCTTGTAGTTGGCCCAATTTTTCACTTATCCCCAACAACAGCTCATGGTTAAAGTGATCCTGGTTGGATGGTAAATCCACAGATGATTTCGCCGGAACAGTTATACACTCCGTAGCAGTTGCACCTTGATCCCCGGATGAAGTTACCACTTCGCGGTTGTTTGTTAAAATGGCCTCCGAGATCTCTGCCAGAATACTGTTACAAGTTTCCGTAGCATCACCCCCCAGGGCATCTTCCGTGTAGAAATCTGTTTAGACGCAGTACAAAATATAGAAACATATTAGTACACCATGAACAAATCGGAAATAAAAAAAAATAGCTATAGATTCACACTTACCAACCGGTTGAATAGTTTGTGGGGGAATGTTCTGTATCGATACTGGAGGATCCGCTGGTGTCGAATTTATAGCGGCACGTCTGCGTTTACGACTTAACCTGTTAACCGGTCTCGGAGAAATTGAGGATGTTGTTGGAGTCGCAAATCCGGGTTGTGTGAAAAATGCTACATTATCAATCCAGGGAAAATAAAAACAAAGCTAGTATGTTTTTTCAAAACTGATTTTAGACAATGAAGAAAAAAAGAGATGTTACATAAAGTTTACCTTGCAAATCGCTGTATGCAGCACTTGTTTGTGGTGTATCCGTAATCACATCAGCATTTACTATATTGAAATAAAAATATAACAAATTTAATCTCGCCAAAGGTACAAACGTAAAAAGAAATACGTTTTATTCTGAAAATAAAACGTAGCATACCTTGCAAATTGCTATTAGACGTCTCGTTTTGACCGGCAGCAGTAATCAATTCAGCATTTACTATATAGAATTAAAAATGAAACCATATATAAAAAACAATTATAAATCTACCAATTCGAAAATAATTGTAAATCGAGATGAAATAATACTCACAAAGCAGATCAATTTGGTCAAATGCTTCAGCATATCCTGCATCGTACACAGAGATTATTTAATTCCTGTTAAACGTTAAAGTTAAACAAATAAGTATATTTAACGACGATGCTAGCTTAATAAATGTAACTTTACTTACCAAGTAGATTCGAAGCCATTGTTTTAAAAAGGCGTGAAGAGTAGAGTCTTCGTCGGACCGATGTTACAATGTATTCTAAAAGCGCGCGAAGGCCTAATGAACGAAGGAGGCGGTCAGTACCGCCCCCTGACGTTCTTTGTATATTTGCATGAAAAACAAGAACCTCCCTAATTTACTTTATGACTTTTAATCGTAAAAACAAAATGATGACCGTTGCTCGGAAATGCATGGGAACACAAGGGGGCAGTAGAATATTATGCATGATGAGTAGAAAAAACATTTGGTTTAATTAATCTTTGACTCAACCTTGTACACTAAACCTATGTCAGAGCACATATTGTCTTGTTTAGTCTAACAAAATCTCACATTCGTACCCCCACTCCATGATCAGGAATAAATCATGTCAAAGCATATCCTTTATTTATTGATAGTTTATGGCAAATTGTTAAACAATACTAAGTCTCAGACACAGGTATGTTCTTTTAAAAAAAAAAAAAAAAAGCTGACTATTTTAAACTCTAACAGAAAAATACCCTCCTTTGATCACAATGTCAGAGAAAACACACCAATATAAACTTTGTTCGGGTCATGTCGATAAGAAAGACAGACCCATAGTGTCCTACTGTGTTATGAGCCAGGGACACATTGCCAGACTTGCAGGGGTTATAAAACATAGAAGATAAAACCGGAAAACAGAAAAACCAATCATAACCAAGAAATTGGATTCCCATGTGATATCCAATTTCTTCCAAACTGACACTTACTTACTACTGTTGTGTGAATAAAGATGTAAGAACTGCTTTATGGGCTTAAAGATGGTGTTTGGCTTGCCATAGTTTGCCCACCCCTAATTGAAGTTACTCTTCATCTTGCACTTGTACTTCCACTGCTGCTTCTTCCTCTGCCAATGTGGTCAATCCTTCCTTCCTGCCTGTTCTTCCTCTTCCTTCCTGCTCTGTTTCCTGTGTATATGTGTCAGTGACATTAAAGCATACACTTTAAGTGATAGTTCACCCAAAAATAAAAATGCTGTCATCATTTTGTCACCCTCTTGTCATTTAAAACCTGTATGACTTTATTCCCACTGCAGAACACAAAAGAAGATATTTTGAAGAATGTTGTTAACTGGCCCCATTTACCTAAGACTCAGGGTTTTATTAAATTAAATAATAGTTTGTAATTTCATGGGGTAAAAAAAATGTAATCCCCAAGAAGTTCATCCATCCATTATAGAATTTTTCACTACGATTCCAAAGGATTAATAAATGTCTTTTGTCACATTTTAGATGTGACATATTGAACTAAGTAAGGTCCAAATAATAGTTTGTTTTACAAACATATCTTTTAGCTTGGAATAAATGTATTAATCCCCTGGAATCATATGGATTTCTTTTATTATAGGATTTATTAATATAGTTTTTAATAAAAAACCCATAAAATGGCATTACAAAGGGAGTAAGACTCAGGTTATTCATTTTCATTTTTGAGTGAGCTATACCTTTAAGGAAAGTGATTATTTGATTGCTGTTTTTCTTAATCTTATGTTGTTCTTACCAAGACCGGCTCAACTACGTGTCGTTCTAGAAGACAATGACGTTTGAAAATGAATCATTCCAGTTGGGATTCCCAACACAGTCGATGAACTTTTGTCTGTTATAGAAGCTTTTAAAGTTTCAACTGGAAATTACAGCCTGATGTACAAGGACAAGGATTTCGATGACTTTTTAACTCTTACCTCTACTGGAGAAATTAAGGACAAGGACTCTGTGAAGTTAGTCAAACCAGAGCCATCAGTCATTTTGATCCTTACACCCATTACTCACCTGGACACCCCATCAACTTCAGGAGCCTTGGACCACTCTACCACTGATGGTTGTGCCTCCATTACCTATTGGGACACTGATTGTGGCTTCGGTAGATCTGGGGACACTGTCCCTATTGAAACGTGGCCAGCCCATTTTAAAATTCCCCAGTTCTCTAAAGCCATTGAGAGAACGCTAGAAAGTGGAAATAGAGAGTTTCTTGAAAATGGCAAACACCTTCAGACACCAAGCATTAGATCAGCCATACTCCAGAAACTTGCTGAAGTCATATTTCAATACACTGCTGTAGGGGAGTAGGCGGGGCGAGACCGTGCTTCGAGACCGGTGAGTAACTGTTAATGAGCGCCAGCTGGGCACGCGCCGGAGTCGAACCACGTAGGAGATTGGGAGCATATAAGAGAACGAGCAACCGGACCGTCGAAGAGAGAGGACCGGGCCCGAACATGTTTTATGGTTTTACTTTCGTGTTTTTGTTTTGTTCGCCGGCGGTCAGCCGTGACGGGCCGCCGGCCGTTATTATTTTTGTCAAAACTTTATTAGAATGTCTGCCGGTTCCCGCCTCCTTCCTTCCTTTTAATTAACCTCTTTACATTGGTGCCGAAACACGAGAGGAAGGGGAGACATGCTGTCGGAGAGCCCTCGCTGCTGAGGGGCATCGCGGTGCTGAGGAGTTCGGGCCGCGAGGACAAGCGTCGTCCGCCATTGGCTGCCCGGGGCGGTGGTACTGGAGCGAGGATTCGGCTGGGACGGAGAGCTCGCTGCCGTGCTCCTGGGCCGAGGTGGGGTGGCGGCTGTCCAAGAGGGAGTGGAGGAATCAGCGCCAGGAGCCGGAATCCTTCTGCCAACAGCCATGAAGGTGAGGAGCAGGAAATGGGGACTCGCTGCCGCTGCCCTCACACGGAGGAGCCATCGCCAACTGCCAGGAGGCGGAGGGGGATCGGGCCGCCCACCGAACGTCCAGCACCACCGCAAGCACCGCGAGGAAAAGCCTCTCGGCTGGGATGAAGCCCGAGCGACAGCATGTCGGGGAACCGGACTATAATTTTTTTTTCCCTCTCTCTTTCCGGTCGCTCCGAGGGCTCCCTTCTCCGTTGTCTCGTCTCGTCGCTGCATACCCCCCCGAGGAAGGGGGAGGGAGCATGCACAGTCTCGGGGGTACCCCCCGGCCTGTGAGGGGTGATGGGGGTATGTAGTGGAGTAGGCAGGACGAGACCGTGCTTAAAGACCGGTGAGTAACTGTTAATGAGCGCCAGCTCGGCGCGCACCGAATTGAATCACGTAAGAGATTGGGAGCATACAAGAGAACGAGCGACCGGACCGTCGAAGAGATAGGACCGGGCCCGAACATGTTTTATTGTTGTTTGTATGTTTTACTTTCGTGTTTTCGTTTTGTTCGCCGGCGGTCGGCCGTGAGGGGTCGCCGGCTGTTATTATTTTTATTAAAACTTTATTTGAATGTCTGCCTGTTCCCGCCTCCTTCCTTCCTTTTAATTAACCTCTTTATAACCGCTTACCCTACAAACCTACAAATCACATCTGTCACAGAGGCATTGATACAGAAGGTTCCTGAACACACGGAGCAAGGTCTGAGGTACAAAATGGCCAACTATCTCAGCGCAAAGCTGAGAACATGTGAATTACGCTACCCAGAATTAGACATCAACTCTAAGAGAATGCAGGGAAGTAACACAGCTCCATCTAAAAACCTAAATAAGCAGAAGTCAATTTCCTGGCTCCACATCCAATTGTGAAACTGTAGAAAGTTTGGAATATGAAAGACAAGCATTGCTCAACGAAGTAAAAAAGAAAAACAATGGCAGACTTATTGCGGAGAAGATGTCTCTGACTTTCTCATGCAGAAGACTTGAAGTTGTCAACAACAGTCCTGCAGTAAAAGACTTCAAGGAGAGGTGGCCAGTGTTATTTACAGAAGCTCAGGTGAGCTACACCATTCAGCATTTTAATGTTCAAAACTGTAAATTGATGAATTGTAGCATTTGACATTTTGCTAAATCATACACTATGATTAAAATAACTGTTTCTCTCTCAGATTAAAGAGGAGTTTAGGAGACTTAGGGCTGTTTCTCTGGAGCATACCTTTATGCAAAAACTTGATGGCTTCACAACAAAACTGTTGAACGTATTGAGAGCTAAAGGAAGGGTTTCAGGGATAAAAATACGGCCAATACTTGATGCTTTGAGTATGGTATGTGTAAAGTTAGTTCACAGTCTGTCTAAACAAGTACATCCATTTTCTGTGTCTTAATTCACTTGTCATATGTGCTAGATGTTATGTCAAAACACAAAAGGCTAATTTAAATGCAGTCATATATGTCCCAAGTGGAAGTTAACAGTCAGATGTGCATCTAATATTGCTGGCCGGTGTGCCGTTTGAACCAGTACACCTGTTTAAATTATGCATAAGGTTGGAATAAAAAAAACGACAAACCAGTAGGGTTGATTAAGCGACGCAAAGTCATGATTGTCTTTAAATACAGCTTGAGCAGTTATGCAGTCACGCAATTTGCTCTGTACAGTGCGAGCAGAGCCCATAAAATCTTGAATGCATCTTCTACATACCTACTCACCCTATGCTTTTGACTTAAAAACTGAAGGGTAGTGTTAAACACATCTGCTGTAAATCCTTATTGTTTTTCAAAATTTGTTCACTATTGTTGGTTTAAGTTTTTTAACCAAAACCTGTATCGGTAATACAGTTAAATGGGAAGAAATTACTTTTGAGTGTTACATTAAAGCTCTTTTGTGGAGTGTTGGGTTAGGATTAATAATAACATATATAATACATCTTTTAACAGAGTCAAGGAATTGACAACAGACGAGATGCAGTGATCCGCGGCCTTATAGAAAATCTTGGCGAGAAGGGAGAGAATCTGTTCAGGGACTGTTCGGTGAGTCTCAGACATCTTAAAGAAATGTTTCTTTTTTTTGGAAACTTGTAAAATATTTTATCATTCCAAAACCTTATATTTAAAGTGGAAGTGAAACATCTAGTCAAGTGAAAATTATTTATAATAAGGGTTTCCGCTCCAATCTCTAAAAATGCAATGATAAACCAAATTAATATTTAGTTACCATTTAAAAGAGAAAATGTGGCTTATTTTAGGTTTTGTAGATAAGGCGCCATCATCTAGCAATACAGCAGACTATGAATGTCACGGGATGGTTGCCTTGCCTGAGTTCATCAGACACAATGGGAAAGACACTTGTTAAATACAGGACAGTGGAGGACATAGGGGGAAAAAAACGACTGAGAGCAGGAAACATGGAAACTGTAAATCCAGAGGGATCAGAGGACAAAAGGAGAGCACAATAATATTGCTCCTGTAAAATTAGTTTAACTGTGTTAAAGCAACAACAAGCGGTTTTGGTGTATGGTTACTCTCTGTGGTTGATAAGCGCAATTGTCTGATACGTGTGTCGTAAATACTGTCGCAAAGCTTTACCGTTGTCAGCGCTACACGTGAATTTGTTTACAAAGCTGAAGTAACCGGCGTACAAATTGTGAACCGGTGGTGCGCCAATGAACAACCTGAACACATTCTAATATCAAATAAGCTCAAAAGTACAGATAACAAAATGTACATATAAAACTTAAAAATCCAGTAGCATGACTGCTAGGTCTCCATCAGTTTTGCAACCTGTTGCCTCTTCAACTCGTGACACCGAGTGTAATTGCGTCCGATATTGATCGGGCTAGTGTCCGATCAGTCTCTCTATTTCTTTACTTCGCGTCCTCTGACAAAACCCTTTTAGATTTTTTTTGCAGGCTCTGCCATGGTGATGTCTTGGAGACTTGCGTTGAACTAGATGGTTTCATCTTATTGTTAGATATTGGCTAACTTCACCCAGGCTATAAGTAAAACGTGATGTATGCTGTGAAGCAGGTGATGGGCGAGTCTTGTGAACCTACCCCACACCAAAGTTACAATGGGTAAGGACCTCCATTTATCTTAGAAACACAGAAGGTCCTAGGGTTATCGAATGACTTGAGGGTAAGTTATTTATGACAGAATTATTATTTTTCGACAGAGTATCCCTTTAATGCAAAGGACAGCTGGACATTCAGCGGCACTGAAATAGCCCTCGGATAGGCACTGAGTAGAGCATGTGTGCAGAGCAGAAGGGTGTGTCATTTGTCTGTGCGTTTACACAGAGCACACACAAAGGAAGCGATATACTGAGTTGTTCTGCTTCATTCACGTGTGCTCAGTTTAAGCAAACGAACCAAGTGAACACCCGGCTCATTGCTCCTCTCACATACTGTTCACGATCATCAGTAAAAGCAAGATCACAAAAATACCAACATTAACAGTTTTAGATATTTAACTGCTTTACTTCATAACATATTTGTCCCACAATTTTTCGCAGTCCACGGTGTATCATTGGGAGTTTGTGATCATGAGCTGCTGATAGGGAGATGTGCTGGATAAGCACACACATCCACACATTTATTTTACTTCAATTATTTGTTTAATCATGTGTCTCCTCCAACAAATCAGCTACGAGTGTTATCCCGTCAGTTTTATTTTATTACATGAATGTTTGAACCATAATTAGTGCCTCCTACTATTAAACACTTCAACACCAAACTGTTTCCTGCACGTTGTATAAAGTATAGTGTTATCAGTAGGGATGGGATTCGAGAACCGGTTCTTCTTTAGAACCGGTTCCCAGTGAATCGATTCCTTGGAATCGTTAGCGTACCTGCTTATCGATTCCGCGTATCGGTTCCGCTCGTTGCAAATGTGTCATCATCAAAATCACACACACGCGCTGCGTTGTTTTGGTTACGCAGCAAACATGTCATCGAGGTAGAAGCGATCTAAAGCGTGGTTATATTTCACTAGAAAAGACGCCAATGCGGTAAAAGTTTAATTTCGGCAAAGGGAGGAACTACCTCCAATATGCAGAAACATTTGGCCACACAGCACGCAATTCATTTGCAGGACTGTCGCGTGTTTGATACACTACTACTTAGCGACACAGCAACAACAAGTGAGTCAAGCAGCAGCGGAGCTAACGAGACGTCATCTGCTATTAATGCCGAAGGTAACTTCGCTATTTAGTTAATGTGAGTGCTAGAGATGCGCGGATAAGCTAAAATGTCACCCACATCCGCTGCTTCAAATAAATGATCCACCCGCCCGCACGTATAATTTTCTCTGATATAGATATCCGCACCCGACCCGGACCCGATCGTCAATTTAAATACTCAGGAAATGTTACTGATTTTTACGGTTTACTGTCTTTGTCTTTGTAAATGCTGGCATCTAATCTTTCGATGTAGCACACACAAGATGTAGCATATAAGATGTAGTAGTCTTATGGCTTTCATAAACATTGCCTCACAGTCGCTGCATATTACATACTCAGCACTTGATTCATCCTAAACGCTACCACACGGTACTTTTCTTTCTTTACTATTTTTTGTTTTGTTTGTAATTCTCCCTTTTTAAATTTCTCTCGGATTCGTTTTGACTCCATTTCGACTTTAAGAAATAGACCCTACCTATGCCACGCGCGCATTTCTTTTAAATTACTGCAAATTAGCGCCTGATTAAAAATGCATTTTAAACGTATTCGTATTTTTGAGAAAATTTGTTAATATTGTATATGATATCATCCACCCGCAATTAATCAGAATGCATTTTTTTATTACCCGAGCGGATCATCCGCAGCGCCCGCGGATTTAACCGCCATCCGCGCATAGTGAGCGCCATTTCATTGTGTATGTCAGTTGAGTTGAATTTTGTTTCTTCCTTGACTGTTTAGCCTGTGTTTTTAGTTTTTATTGCACTTAAAGGCACTTAAATGGTAGTTTTATTTAATTTTTTTGTCTGGACCAGATGAATTTGAAAAATTCTATAGGTCCCTGGACTTTACTTTGTAGCCTACTTTTAGGTTTGTTCTGAGGTTGCTACACATAATTTATGTATACTCTGAGTATGTGCTGTGTTCTTATTAGATATTAAAGCGAGTTAATTCAAACAAACAAATTTATACTTATTCCCTCACCCAATGAGAATCGATAAGAGAATCGATAAGGAATCGGACCGATAAGCAATATCGATAATGGAATCGGAATCGTTAAATTCTTATCAATTCCCATCCCTAGTTATCAGTGCTCATAGATCCTGCATCACAATGCTATATAGAGCGTTTTTATACACCCTGTTCTACTTATTTGTTTATTGATTGCACCTGTGTCTTGTTTGTTTGAGCGTTTTTATACACCCTGTTTTGCCCTTAGTCCCTCGCGTTAAGTTTGTATGTTACTGCCTGTTCCTGATTACGGTGAGCTCTGTTTCTCCTGTTGGTCTCGAGATACTCTTTTGTGGATTACCTTTTTGGATTTATCGTTTTGTTGATTATTTTTGAGATGGACTGTTGCTTGATGGATTATCTTTTTGTTTGACCATTGAATCCTCCTTTTGCAAGTATCGTTGTGTCTGCCTCACCTTTTGGGTTCAACTACTTTCAACACCATCTACCCGAGTGTGTACCAGGTTCTGACAGCTATTCCTGCATGTCTGGTGAAATATACGACAGGGTCTTGATTAACTCATGGATGAAAGGGTTAAATATCTTCAAAGTATACCGGTTATGCATCAATTATAGTAAAAATTTAAATTTGAAATTTAAGATATTTATTTAAATGTGTCTGGGTTGGTACCACTAGAAAAGACAGTAACACCCCCTTTCAATTTTTGTTTTCTCTGATGCCCCGTGGCTTTACAATATCCATGTTTCATGGTCTTCGTCATTACCTTTCCTTAATTTCCTTTGCTGTCCTGTATTTAACTGTCTCTTTCATTGTGTCTGATGAACTCAGGCAAGGCATCCAACCCCGTGATGTCACCGTCAGCGGTACTGCAAGATGATGGCGCCCTTGCTACAAAACCATCATTTTTTTATTAGAGTGGAAACCCCTTTAATAAACCATGTAAACTCGCCTGGTCGCTTTATTCCCACACTACCAAAGACAAAGTTGTAAAGGGTTGACATTTTACTGTTCCTTTATCTGGGGTCTGGTTAAAATATCCACTCCTTCCTTCAGAAACTGTACAGAGATTCAAACCTGCTGTTTTCAAGCCAGACATATCAAAGCAAACATTTAGAAAATATCAGGGCCTTTCCTCATCCATTTGTTCGGTTGTCTAGAGCGGGGTTTTCAACACTAGTTCTCAGGGGCCAGCTGCTGTTTACATGTTGTATGTTAATCTTTTCTGACACACTCAGTTAAAGGAACAGTTCACCCAAAAATGAAAATGTTGTCTTTATTTACTCAGTTGTTCCAGATCTGTGTTCATTTCTATGTTGTGATAAACAGAGAAAGATACTGGGAAGAATACTTGTAACCAAACAGTTCTTGGCCACCATGCCATAGGTGGAAAAATTGCTTAATATCTTTTTTGTTCAACAGAACAAAGAAATGTATAAAGAAAGCAAACGGTTCTTATGCCCTTTTGCCTACCATTGTAATTTTTCCTACTATGGTAGTCAGAGGTGGCCAAGAACTGTTTGGTTACAAGCATTCTTCCAAATATCTTTCTCTGCATTTATCAGAACAAATTAAAGAGATTTGAAACTACTCAAGAGTGGGTAAATGATGACTGAATTTTCATTTTTGGGTGAAGTAATTAAATTCTAGTTTGTTTGTAAATCACTTTTCAAATGGTTAATTCAGAGTTCAGGGCTGGCATCTGCTAAAGCTCTTTCATGGGATGCCGTAATCTGTTCACAGATGTTGGGTCATCTTGTGTCTTTGTGTGAGGCTGGAACCGGGCTGAAGAAATTACTGTTTTTCCTTTGGATGGGAATCCAAAGGTGGAGAGCAGATAAAATTTGCAAAGCGATACGATTAATCTAGCTTCTGTTCATTACATTTTAGGCAGTAAGACATTTTGTCTGAAAGACTATTCCATAGCTAAGCTGACATGTATTGATGGACATCAACTGTCCTGCGTATTCAAAAATTGGACTAAGGGATTCGGATGAACAAAAGTTGAAGTTTATTAATCAGAATAAAGCGCGCTGGGCTGTCTCAGACCAAAAGAGTCTTCACAGAGAGTCAGCAACGCTTCAAAAGTTTACATCATTTTTATATGTATGTGAGAGGGTGTATCTTCTTTCTTCAGAGCTCCGCCTCGTCTTTCCTCCATTCAGCTTCATTCTCCTTTGTCTGCAACACATCACATGACACAGCACAACACACATCCTATTCTCCTAGTTTTTCTGCAACATATCATAAGATATATCATAAGACATAGCACAAGACATAGCCCCAACACATATTCTGAAAAATACCACACATCCCCCACACAGTTTCCACATATGGTTTCCTTCTTAAAACCCTCGCTACATGGGTATGTGCGTTGCATGTACAGCATGACCTCAGGTCAAACAGCTGAGTTCTCGTGCAAACCCTCAAACTGCTGACCCTCTTCTTTGCACGCAATGCTGCACACACACACATAATTGTTCACACTAATACACACATTCTACTATTGATTATATATAAGCCATAAAAAGATAAACTGTAGTTAAAACCATAGACTGTAATTAAATGAACATTGTAATTAAAACATAGATTGTTATTAAAACCCTTCAGTATGGAAAAAGATCTAACACCTTTGATGGAAATCGCAATTCTAATAACTACTAAAAGGCAGTTATTATTCATGTGGTTTAAATTCCTGCTTTACAACGTTGCTTCTTATTTTGCAACTCCATAAGAATGACAATCCAGATGAATATGCAGCAGACGTCATAAAGATCCTGGTGGTTGATGGCAGCAGAGGGGTGGAGACAGAAGTTTCTATTGTTATTGAAGGCTGCGAGATACTCGCAAAATGTCGGAACACAGCAAACGCTTGGACACTTCTGATTGGGTTAATTTATGCCTTGAATTTGCAGTATCCCTTGAACCTGAAATACACTTTGGAAGTTTTCCAGAAGCTTTTTTTGGATCTCAATGGAGTTAGACTAAGCCCAAAAATACAGTCTCTAAAGAACAAACTGCTTGGTTAAGTTTTTCTGTACTAGACTTGTTAATGTAGTGTAATACAAATTTGATTCAACTTGATTTTGCTGTAAAAGCCACCAGTGTCGATGCTTTTTCTTACTGTGTTCAGACTGTTTTCATTGGTAACATGGTTTTGCAGATCATTGGTTACACGATTGTGCTATAGCCACCATTCTTGATTTTGTTTGTTTGTAATTGTTTTTGTTTATTGCATTTTATTGTTAAATTTTAATGATATTTTATTAAGCATTTATTAAATACTTTTTGATAAAGTTGAGTCCAATTATTGTTTTTGTTACCAGTAACAATGAAAGTATATTAATATGACTTTAATATAATGAAATGAGGAAATTGTTTTACTTGAATATAAATACAATTTTATTCAAGAAATTGAGTTAGATTTACTAAAAAAATTATAATCAGATGAACGTAAAAATAACATTTTATTTACTTATCAATCTTAAGTAATAATTTAGATAACTAACTTATTAAATAAAGTAAAAAAAAATAAGTTACATTTACTCACAATTTCAAATTAAATTTACTAAAATAAACCGAGTAGATTTTAACTAGAATAATCAAGTAAGATTTACATAGTTTTTTTACTTGTATGTAATTAGAAAGTTAAGTTAGATTTATTCACGATTTCAAAATAAATTACTTAAAAACTGAGTAGGTTTTACTTACTTTCAGGAGTAAAATTTACTTTACAAAAGCGAATGCAAAAACTTGCGATAAAAAAATTAAGATAATCCTTCAAGTTATTTTTTCAGTGTGTGAAGATGTGTCTGTACAAGAAAACATTTGCTTAACGTCAATGTACGTGAAACAGAAAAGAACCCGATTATTAATGTTTTGCTATTACTAATGTACCTATATGAATCTGTATAACATGTCCCTAGATCACCTACCCAGAACTCTGAGCAAATCAACAGGAGTCTGAGGTCGAGATATGCTCGCTGTCTGTATCCTGTGAGGTGTAAGACTCCGTTTCCTCTGAGGCTGGCCTCTGGTACAGCATACATATTAGGACATCGTCAGACCTCAGCGTCAGTACTCGGGTATCAGATAAAACGGCATTGCGCTTCAGACAAAACGACGTCAGTTCTCAACAAAACGGCGTCGGCGCTAAGGTCTCGAACAACAAGGCATCGGGCAAAACTGCCTCAGACTAAAAGGCATCAGGTGACTCTAGAAATGGCAACGTGTGACGTCAATGCCGCAAACTGTTTTCGAACAGCACTTTTACGGCAGACAAACAGGTACACGCAAAAGGTACAAATGTTCACGAGTTTGTTTATTTTTGTTGTTGACTATATGTAAACATCTGTTGTGTGAACTAGTTTGTTCAGTGCAAATTCTAATTAAACAAATCCATGTTCAAATAAATTCTTAATTTTCAAAATCTGAAAATTTTCTGAAATTTTCAACATTTATCACATTCTGCAGGTTGTATGTAAACTTTTGACTGGAACTGTGCACAGAATTTGTATACAGAAAAAACACGTCTCGTTACCTATTAAATCCTATTTCTTTTACAAAGGCTGTTACAGTCAAAGATGGCAAATAACTCATAACTAAACTGTCATATTATTCAGCTCGTAAGTCAATGTTCTTTATCTGTCAGGGTGCTCCTTATTCCTGATGATAAAAGTTTAATATTTTCGGCAGTTTGGATGAGAAAGTACCCTGTACAAATACTCCGTATAGATTACATCTTACATATTTTGTTTGGTCACTTTTATTCACTCATATATTGTATTATATCAGGATCTCTACAGATTTTTTAAGTACCTAAAATTTGAACACCAGATCATTCTAACTACAACACTACAATGTCTCATTAGCCAGTAACTCCTATATTTGATTTGCTTCTGCAAATGTGGCTGGTATGGGAAAGTTTCTTCTCTCCAAACGTGTTGTGAATTTCTCCACCAACATGAGGTAAGCTGCCGGAGACCCATCTGGAGATGATGGGAAGCTTGTATCTAGAAGAATGGCCCCAGATATTGTTCTGAATGCTTCTTTCGCAACCAACAGTGGTTCGTCAGCAGCACACACAAATTGTTCTGCATATTGGAGAAGGTCATCATCCACAGTGCAAAGCATATCAACAAAACCTATATCGAAGAGAATTTTTTTATAGAAAGAGAGTACCAGTTTGCATCCAAGCATTTTAAAGGAAAAGTTCACCCAAAAATGAACATTTTGTCATTATCTGCTTACCCTCCAGTTGTTACATGTCTGTAACATTTATTTGTTGTGCTAAACACAAGTGAAGATAGTAGGACTAAAGACAAAGTTACATATATTAATTAATCTATGACGATAATAATGTCAAAATGTTCAGTTTGGGGGAAAACAGTCTTTTAATTTGATCAAATGAATACATACCTTGTGGCGGTGATGTGAACAGAATGTCTGGCTTCCCACATGGACCTTCAACATTCTGTTGCTTGTGAATATCATGAGTGTTCCATAGTCTTTGTTCTAAGGTCAGATCTCTCTGAAGAAGGGGAAGGTGTGTGTTGGACAGCATCCATTGGTTACTTCATTTGTTTACTGCAAATCACACACGTTTTAGAGTCTGTTGAGTAAAATTATTTAACTTACATATGTACAGGATTGTCCAAATCGAGGATGCCTGATTCCATCATAGTCTAAAATAAATATGCATATTGCTGCATGTTTGGTAATGATAGTCAATCAACATTTGTTGGACAACATAAGCAGATTTAAGCAAATCAAATCCTTACCTCAAATGTAACCTGACATTTTGTTAATCCATGTTTTCTTCAACATGCTATTGAAGAATTCAGCTCTCTAAAAATATGTAAAATAATGCACAAATCTCTTTAAACATTTATACAACACTCCTGCCTGGTTGCACAGACAAGAAGGTTTCATATGACACGACTGAAACGAATATTATGGTTTGATTTAGATGTAATGTAATGTGTAAACATGATTTAAGGTTAAAGAATGCTGTATTTTCCTCATACAGGGCATGTTTGAATCTCCTCTTTGCTCCGCCTCTCTCCGAAACGTGCAGATTTTTTACAAAGTTCATGGCTCTGAAAAGCGAGGTGTAACTGGCCAGTTAACCGTAGTGATTGGTGGAATACAGAATCGCCTCTTAGCATATTTGGAACATCAGGTTCCTCTTCAATTGTACTGACAGGTACACCACCTTACTTGTGTATACATTTGGGCGGTCTTAGTCAAATCAGACCACCAACTGATGTAGATTTGTGGGGGTGTGGTAACACGAGGCGTTTCAGGCTGGTCTTTCAAACACTGCAACATAACACACTGCATGAAATGTAATTTTCATGATCTTATGCTACTTACTCTTCAAAACTAAATGGGAACTTTGTTTTTAAAACTTAAACCTCGCAAAAAAACTACAGATCTTGTGTTTTTGACCAGTTTCCTACTCTCATAGACATAAACTGTCTATCCTGCAGTCTGTCATTGAAAACTCTTTATTTGTCAGAAATGGCAGTTACACTGCTTTGTCTACATTTTTTATTTGCAAGATTTTCAATTATCTTTATCAAAAGAATAAAACTTGATGCACTTCTCATGATGAAATGTCATGTTCTGTCATGGATCAGGGCAGAACCCAAAAGCAGGCAGCGACACGGATGAAGGGGATTTATTATAAAAGGACAAAAACCGCAAACAAAAACCCACAATGGGGGAAAAATCAGGACAAGATAAAAATAATACCTGACTGGGACAACCGGACTAGACCAACTAAATTTAAACTGACAGACTTAATACAAAACAATATGACAATAGGCAAAACAAAAACTACACTTACTTTGACTTGGATCTATGGAAATGTCAGGATGGAAACACACGGATTCAATTGCAGGGGTAAACAATAGTTTATTAGAGGAATGCGGACAGATAGTCAGTGTGAGATCCTGAGGCAAAGTCTCTGGCTGCAAGGCCAACTGGGAAACCCAGTGTACGGCAGCGCCAGCGACTGGATTTAACGTAGATCGGAGTCCTCCGCTTCAGCTACAAGGCCAACTGGGAAACCCAGTGTACGGCAGCAGCAGCAACTGGATGAAGAGTATATCAGCTCAGCTGCAGACTGGCTTGGTGGTGGTGAGGAGACGAGCGTCCACAAGAGAACCAACAGACAGCAAGCGAGGTATTCCACTGTTGACAGATATCGTGGTACTAGTCCCAGAAGGAGTGAAAGACGGCACAGTCGATGGTGGTGAAGCACGAGGGGTGCAGACTCCTCGTAGCTAATAGGGGTGAGGATGACTGGAAGAACAAAATAATCCACAGGGTAAAAGGTAATCCACGAACAAGATAAATCCACACGACGAGACGAGACGAGACGAGACGAATAAACAAGACAGGACTCAACCAACTAGAGTAGACAAGAGCACAACGAAAGTGAGGTGTGGTGGGGATTAAATAACGGTGAAAATTAACGGACACCAGGTGCAAACACTGAGGGAAACGAGGGAGTCATCAGTGCAGCTGGCTGGCACCTATACACGTTACTGAACACACCAGAAAAACAACACAGACCAGTGCTCACCAAGTGTGAGAATATGGATTTCGGCCGTGTCCCTTACATAACATGAAATGACCCGTACATAACCTGATATGATTATCTGTTTTGTTTAACACCATCTGTTCTGTCTCATGATTGAGCAATGCCCGCGAGACATATCTGATCCGGACTGGATGACATAAATCCGGTCACCAGGTTCCTGAATGTTCTAGATGATGGAGAACAGGGAACTAAAGAGGCCACCATATCCGTGAATGTTGGAGATGATGGCGAACGCGGAACTAAAATATATGCTGTCTTGACAAAATATTATGAATCGAGGTCTGGTGATTTTCCATGACCAGTGTAATGTCCTGTCGTTACTTCCTGTTTTATGCATATATATACTAGTCCTTTAATACAATAAAATTGGACTCTGATTGAACTGCACATCTCTGTGTCTGCATCATTCTTGGTCTCCAGGATCCTGAAACTCTGAAGGTTCAATCGACTAGACTCTTCAACTCAGAATACTCAAACTTAGCTTTTACGGGACAGTAAGAAATAATCTTACACCAAGGTACTGACAGGAAAGCTCAAGGACTCGAAATGATCACTGGACACAAGACAAGGAACAAAACGAGCTGGCACAGGACACTGAAACATGAGGACATTATAAATGGTGGGAACAAAGAGGCTGACCGGAGAGAGAGTATAGAAGGCTGCTAGGTAAACTATCTCTCCCTCCACACAAAACTCTAAGGCTATGCCATGACCAAGAATAGACATGACATGATGGCGGAATCATGACATAAGCCCCCCTCAAATGAACACCTCCAGGTGTTCATCAACGGGTAGGCTACCCATTTATAAATCATTTTAAACTAGGGAGTATATGCAAACAAAACAATACAATAAATTATACGTAGAAAATAAAGCCATAAATGAACTAGAATTATAAAAAAATACTTTTCGTTTTCCTTCATACAGTTAAAGGAACCCGGGTCACACAGAAGACTTTAACATGGCCTACTCATCCAGCCATTCCAGGTTCAAGTTACCAAGAGTTGATCTTGTCCACGTTTAATGGTGTCTCAGTGAAGTTCATCTGTGAGACATGCTGTCATTAAAAACTGTTGTGAGTTTATACTTCTAAAGATCATTTCCCAACAAAAATGAATTGAATGTTTCACTTGTGTTTTGTGCACTGCTCACATATTAGATAAATATGTAGAATATCAGCGAGCACTAATCAATATTTCAAACATAAAAACGTTACATACTAACACAGCTGTATTTTAACCATTCAGTTGGACTTGTGTGCAGCTAGATTTTAATCTCACCTGTTAAACTATATAGATTATGTATTTGTAGCTTTACCTATATGATCAAGAGTAACCAAAAAAAATCGTGAAAAGAAGGAAGTTAACTTCTGGTGCAACACCATAAAAATAATGAAAGCTTTAGTGCTGAGTTAGATAAAATGGCTACTGAAAACAAATAAGATACACATTTATAACAAACAAATACAGTAAAATACCACAAAACTGTCTATCAAAAAAATCTGAAACAATTCAATAAAACAATAAAGTTGTGTTGTAAGTTTTTTGTCATTCATTAACGGGACACATTTCGCTGCAGAATTCTGGGAATTTGAGCACACACATGCTAGCAAAGGTTTTATGTCAGCAAGTTGTTTTTTATCATATATATCATGAAGTACTAAATACATTTATATGTGGCAAATGTGCAGTGGGAAGTTTTATTGAGCTGTGAGGTGTGAATGTCCACAATTTTAAAAATAATGCTGAATGTATGTATTTACATTTTTCACATGAAATCTTTCAGTGATAATGTTTGAGGAGAACAGACCAGAGCAAAAACAGGTGAGTAAATTTCAATGTGCATCATTAAGCTGGACTCAAAAAACACACCCCAGGAGAATATAAATGACTATTATTCAGTTGTTTGTTTTGTTTAATGTGGTGTCATGTACTGGATTGCATACAGTTGTCCTGTTTGTTGTTAAATACTTAATATTAAATTCATCTTGGCAAAATAACCTTTAGGTGTGTTTATCTTCTGAATATGCTTCCTTGAACCTTTTGTGTTTTCTAAAGTTTTGTCAATAAATACGCTTTATTTTGCCTCTAAAGTACCATTGTGTTTTCACTCTGGGACAGAAGAACTGAAGTGTTGTCCATTTTATTCCTTATTTATTAATTTACCTTTGTTACAACTCCTCTGCCGCCACTAGACTGAGAGGAGGACGTAACAGTATGTAGGGTTTTAATGGCAAAGGAAGTTTATGTATATATCACATTTCATACACAAGGACAATTCAAAGTGCTTTACAAAAAATTATTGACAAAGAGAAATGAGATGTATCTTTAAAATGCAAAAGATTTAAGATCACAAATTAAACGTTAGATTTGAACAAACAATAAAATTGATAAAAAATGTGTCTAAACACAGTAAGCATAATTTCTTTAATTTAATTACAAAAATAAAATAACACAAAGAACACATAAAATGAACTAAGATTCTTTCTTTAATGGACAGTTTTGTGCTGTGTTCTTGTATTTGTGTGTTATATTTGTAATTTGTCTACACACAAAAAACAATGGTTCATTTTCGTAAGGGCACGTCATTTGTTTTTGCTTAAAATCTTAATAGCCCAGATTCACAACTGAGAAAATCTTAATAGGCCAGATTCACAACGGAGAAAATCTTAATAGCCCAGATTCACAACCAAGAAAATATTAATAGCCCAGATTCACAACTGAGAAAATCTTAATAGGCCAGATTCACAACGGAGAAAATCTTAATAGCCCAGATTAACAACCAAGAAAATCTTAATAGCCCAGATTCACAACTGAGAAAATCTTAATAGGCCAGATTCACAACCAAGAAAATATTAATAGCCCAGATTCACAACTGAGAAAATCTTAAAAGCCCAGATTCACAACTGAGAAAATCTTTATAGCTCAGATTCACAACTGAGAAAATCTTAATAGCCCAGATTCACAACCAAGAAAATCTTAATAGTCCAGATTCACAACTGAGAAAATCTTTATAGCTCAGATTCACAACTGAGAAAATCTTAATAGCCCAGATTCACAACTTAGAAAATCTTAATAGCCCAGATTCACAACTGAGAAAATCTTTATAGCTCAGATTCACAACTGAGAAAATCTTTATAGCTCAGATTCACAACTGAGAAATTCTTAATAGCCCAGATTCACAACTGAGAAAATCTTAATAGCCCAGATTCACAACTGAGAAAATCTTAATAGCTCAGATTCACAACTGAGAAAATCTTAAAAGCCCAGATTCACAACTCAGAAAATCTTAATAGCTCAGATTCACAACTGAGAAAATCTTAATAGCCCAGATTCACAACTGAGAAAATCTTAATAGCCCAGATTCACAACTGAAAAAATCTTAATAGCCCAGATTCACAACTGAGAAAATCTTAATAGCCCAGATTCACAACTGAGAAAATCTTAATAGCCCAGATTCACAACTGAAAAAATCTTAATAGCTCAGATTCACAACTGAGAAAATCTTAATAGCCCAGATTCACAACTGAAAAAATCTTAATAGCTCAGATTCACAACTGAGAAAATCTTAATAGCCCAGATTCACAACTGAGAAAATCTTAAAAGCTCAGATTCACAACTGAAAAAATCTTAATAGCCCAGATACACAACTGAGAAAATCTTAATAGCCCAGATTCACAACTGAAAAAATCTTAATAGCCCAGATTCACAACTCAGAAAATCTTAATAGCCCAGATTCACAACTGAGAAAATCTTAATAGCCCAGATTCACAACTGAAAAAATCTTAATAGCCCAGATTCACAACTCAGAAAATCTTAATAGCCCAGATTCACAACTGAGAAAATCTTAAAAGCTCAGATTCACAACTGAGAAAATCTTAATAGCCCAGATTCACAACTGAGAAAATCTTAATAGCCCAGATTCACAACTGAAAAAATCTTAATAGCCCAGATTCACAACTCAGAAAATCTTAATAGCCCAGATTCACAACTGAAAAAATCTTAATAGCCCAGACTCACAACTCAGAAAATCTTAATAGCCCAGATTCACAACTGAAAAAATCTTAATAGCTCAGATTCACAACTGAGAAAATCTTAATAGCTCAGATTCACAACTCAGAAAATCTTAATAGCCCAGATTCACAACCGAGAAAATCTTAATAGCCCAGATTCACAACTGAGAAAATCTTAATAGCCCAGATTCACAACTGAAAAAATCTTAATAGCTCAGATTCACAACTGAGAAAATCTTAATAGCTCAGATTCACAACTCAGAAAATCTTAATAGCTCAGATTCACAACTGAGAAAATCTTAAAAGCTCAGATTCACAACTGAGAAAATCTTAAAAGCTCAGATTCACAACTGAGATAATCTTAATAGCTCAGATTCACAACCGAGAAAATCTTAATAGCCCAGATTCACAACTGAGAAAATCTTAATAGCTCAGATTCACAACTGAGAAAATCTTAAAAGCTCAGATTCACAACTGAGAAAATCTTAAAAGCTCAGATTCACAACTGAGAAAATCTTAAAAGCTCAGATTCACAACTGAGAAAATCTTAATAGCCCAGATTCACAACCGAGAAAATCTTAAAAGCTCAGATTCACAACTGAGAAAATCTTAATAGCTCAGATTCACAACTGAGAAAATCTTAAAAGCTCAGATTCACAACTGAGAAGATCTTAAAAGCTCAGATTCACAACTGAGAAAATCTTAAAAGCTCAGATTCACAACTGAGAAAATCTTAAAAGCTCAGATTCACAACTGAGAAAATCTTAATAGCCCAGATTCACAACTGAGAAAATCTTAATAGCTCAGATTAACAACCAAGAAAATCTTAATAGCCCAGATTCACAACTGAGAAAATCTTAATAGCCCAGATTCACAACCGAGAAAATCTTAATAGTCCAGATTCACAACCGAGAAAATCTTTATAGCTCAGATTCACAACTGAGAAAATCTTAATAGCCCAGATTCACAACTGAGAAAATCTTAATAGCCCAGAAAATCTTAATAGCCCAGATTCACAACTGAGAAAATCTTAATAGCCCAGATTCACAACCAAGAAAATCTTAATAGGCCAGATTCACAACGGAGAAAATCTTAATAGCCAAGATTCACAACTGAGAAAATCTTAATAGCCCAGATTCACAACTGAGAAAATCTTAAAAGCTCAGATTCACAACTGAGAAAATCTTAATAGCCCAGATTCACAACTGAGAAAATCTTAATAGCCCAGATTCACAACTGAGAAAATCTTAAAAGCTCAGATTCACAACTGAGAAAATCTTAATAGCCCAGATTCACAACTGAGAAAATCTTAAAAGCTCAGATTCACAACTGAGAAAATCTTAATAGCCCAGATTCACAACTGAGAAAATCTTAAAAGCTCAGATTCACAACTGAGAAAATCTTAATAGCCAAGATTCACAACTGAGAAAATCTTAATAGCCCAGATTCACAACTGAGAAAATCTTAAAAGCTCAGATTCACAACTGAGAAAATCTTAATAGCCCAGATTCACAACCGAGAAAATCTTAAAAGCTCAGATTCACAACTGAGAAAATCTTAATAGCTCAGATTCACAACTGAGAAAATCTTAAAAGCTCAGATTCACAACTGAGAAAATCTTAAAAGCTCAGATTCACAACTGAGAAAATCTTAAAAGCTCAGATTCACAACTGAGAAAATCTTAAAAGCTCAGATTCACAACTGAGAAAATCTTAATAGCCCAGATTCACAACTGAGAAAATCTTAATAGCTCAGATTAACAACCAAGAAAATCTTAATAGCCCAGATTCACAACTGAGAAAATCTTAATAGCCCAGAAAATCTTAATAGCCCAGATTCACAACTGAGAAAATCTTAATAGCCCAGATTCACAACTGAGAAAATCTTAAAAGCTCAGATTCACAACTGAGAAAATCTTAATAGCCCAGATTCACAACTGAGAAAATCTTAATAGCCCAGATTCACAACTGAGAAAATCTTAAAAGCTCAGATTCACAACTGAGAAAATCTTAATAGCCCAGATTCACAACTGAGAAAATCTTAAAAGCTCAGATTCACAACTGAGAAAATCTTAATAGCCAAGATTCACAACTGAGAAAATCTTAAAAGCTCAGATTCACAACTGAGAAAATCTTAATAGCTCAGATTCACAACTGAGAAAATCTTTATAGCTCAGATTCACAACCAAGAAAATCTTAATAGCTCAGATTCACAACCTAGAAAATCTTAATAGCCCAGATTCACAACCAAGAAAATCTTAATAGCTCAGATTCACAACTGAGAAAATCTTAATAGCTCAGATTCACAACCGAGAAAATCTTAATAGCTCAGATTCAACTCAACTCAACTCAACTTTATTTATATAGCGCTTTTTACAATTTTCATTGTTACAAAGCAGCTGTATATGAGACACATTGAATACAAGTAAAAAAACTAAAGGCATATACCTGTAAAAACAAGACAAAGGTGAAAACAACAAAGACAGACATACAAATGCTCCACACACACAATATGCAAACATACATACATACACACACATTGACATAGACGCACACACACACAGTGAAAGCACACATTGGCGATAAAGGAGAAAGAACCACAGGTCAAATATTAAACTGACTATAAATTCTTATATGCAATATTAATTATGTCTAATTTCTGAATTCTAAAGCAGCCCCCCCGGCCAGGCAGATAGTGCAAACAATATGCAAACGGTGGTGAGGAACCCAAAACTCCCATCGAGAAAAAAAACCTCAGGAGAACCCAGGCCCAACCAGGGGATTCCAGTTCCCCTCTGGCAAAAGCTGCTGCCTCTGCACAAGCTCAACAGTGCTTGCACAACAAGGCTAAATAAAAATAAAAAATAAACTTAATAAGGTAAATGATAGATTTAAGATTATCATTCACAATCTAATAACATTTGAAATGTTGTAGGAAAATCAAAGTTCACAACTGAGAAAATCTTTATAGCCCAGATTTACAACTGAGAAAATCTTAATAGCCCAGATTCACAACCAAGAAAATCTTGATAGCCCAGATTCACAACTGAGAAAATCTTAATAGCTCAGATTCACAACCAAGAAAATCTTAATAGCCCAGATTCACAACTGAGAAAATCTTAATAGCTCAGATTCACAACCAAGAAAATCTTAATAGCCCAGATTCACAACTGAGAAAATCTCAATAGGCCAGATTCACAACGGAGAAAATCTTAATAGCTCAGATTCACAACTGAGAAAATCTTTATAGGCCAGATTCACAACGGAGAAAATCTTAAAAGCTCAGATTCACAACTGAGAAAATCTTTATAGCTCAGATTCACAACTGAGAAAATCTTAATAGCCCAGATTCACAACCAAGAAAATCTTAATAGCCCAGATTCACAACTGAGAAAATCTTAATAGCCCAGATTCACAACTGAGAAAATCTTAAAAGCTCCGATTCACAACTGAGAAAATCTTAATAGCTCAGATTCACAACTGAGAAAATCTTTATAGCTCAGATTCACAACTGAGAAAATCTTAATAGCTCAGATTCACAACCAAGAAAATCTTAATAGCCCAGATTAACAACCAAGAAAATCTTAATAGCCCAGATTCACAACTGTGAAAATCTTAATAGGCCAGATTCACAACGGAGAAAATCTTAATAGCCCAGATTCACAACCAAGAAAATATTAATAGCCCAGATTCACAACTGAGAAAATCTTAATAGCTCAGATTAACAACCAAGAAAATCTTAATAGCCCAGATTCACAACTGAGAAAATCTTAATAGGCCAGATTCACAACTGAGAAAATCTTAATAGCCCAGATTCACAACCAAGAAAATATTAATAGCCCAGATTCACAACTGAGAAAATCTTAATAGCCCAGATTCACAACTGAGAAAATCTTAATAGCCCAGATTCACAACCGAGAAAATCTTAAAAGCCCAGATTCACAACTGAGAAAATCTTTATAGCTCAGATTCACAACTGAGAAAATCTTAATAGCCCAGATTCACAACCAAGAAAATCTTAATAGTCCAGATTCACAACTGAGAAAATCTTTATAGCTCAGATTCACAACTGAGAAAATCTTAATAGCCCAGATTCACAACCGAGAAAATCTTAATAGCCCAGAAAATCTTAATAGCCCAGATTCACAACTGAGAAAATCTTAATAGCCCAGATTCACAACCAAGAAAATCTTAATAGGCCAGATTCACAACGGAGAAAATCTTAATAGCCAAGATTCACAACTGAGAAAATCTTAATAGCCCAGATTCACAACTGAGAAAATCTTAAAAGCTCAGATTCACAACTGAGAAAATCTTAATAGCCCAGATTCACAACTGAGAAAATCTTAATAGCCCAGATTCACAACTGAGAAAATCTTAAAAGCTCAGATTCACAACTGAGAAAATCTTAATAGCCCAGATTCACAACTGAGAAAATCTTAAAAGCTCAGATTCACAACTGAGAAAATCTTAATAGCCCAGATTCACAACTGAGAAAATCTTAAAAGCTCAGATTCACAACTGAGAAAATCTTAATAGCTCAGATTCACAACTGAGAAAATCTTTATAGCTCAGATTCACAACTGAGAAAATCTTAATAGCCCAGATTCACAACCAAGAAAATCTTAATAGCTCAGATTCACAACTGAGAAAATCTTAATAGCCCAGATTCACAACTGAAAAAATCTTAATAGCCAAGATTCACAACCGAGAAAATCTTAAAAGCCCAGATTCACAACCGAGAAAATCTTAAAAGCCCAGATTCACAACTGAGAAAATCTTAATAGCTCAGATTCACAACTGAGGAAATCTTAATAGCCCAGATTCACAACTGAGAAAATCTTAATAGCTCAGATTCACAACTGAGAAAATCTTAATAGCCCAGATTCACAACTGAGAAAATCTTAATAGCTCAGATTCACAACCTAGAAAATCTTAAAAGCCCAGATTCACAACCAAGAAAATCTTGATAGCCCAGATTCACAACTGAGAAAATCTTGATAGCCCAGATTCACAACTGAGAAAATCTTAATAGCCCAGATTCACAACCAAGAAAATCTTGATAGCCCAGATTCACAACTGAGAAAATCTTAATAGCTCAGATTCACAACCTAGAAAATCTTAAAAGCCCAGATTCACAACTGAGAAAATCTTTATAGCCCAGATTCACAACCAAGAAAATCTTGATAGCCCAGATTCACAACTGAGAAAATCTTAATAGCCCAGATTCACAACCAAGAAAATCTTGATAGCCCAGATTCACAACTGAGAAAATCTTAATAGCTCAGATTCACAACTGAGAAAATCTTAATAGCCCAGATTCACAACCAAGAAAATCTTGATAGCCCAGATTCACAACTGAGAAAATCTTAATAGCTCAGATTCACAACTGAGAAAATCTTAATAGCCCAGATTCACAACTGAGAAAATCTTAATAGCCCAGATTCACAACTGAGAAAATCTTAAAAGCTCAGATTCACAACTGAGAAAATCTTAATAGCCCAGATTCACAACTGAGAAAATCTTAAAAGCTCAGATTCACAACTGAGAAAATCTTAATAGCCCAGATTCACAACTGAGAAAATCTTAAAAGCTCAGATTCACAACTGAGAAAATCTTAATAGCTCAGATTCACAACTGAGAAAATCTTTATAGCTCAGATTCACAACTGAGAAAATCTTAATAGCCCAGATTCACAACCAAGAAAATCTTAATAGCTCAGATTCACAACTGAGAAAATCTTAATAGCCCAGATTCACAACTGAAAAAATCTTAATAGCCCAGATTCACAACCGAGAAAATCTTAAAAGCCCAGATTCACAACCGAGAAAATCTTAAAAGCCCAGATTCACAACTGAGAAAATCTTTATAGCTCAGATTCACAACTGAGAAAATCTTAAAAGCTCAGATTCACAACTGAGAAAATCTTAATAGCTCAGATTCACAACTGAGAAAATCTTTATAGCTCAGATTCACAACTGAGAAAATCTTAATAGCCCAGATTCACAACCAAGAAAATCTTAATAGCTCAGATTCACAACTGAGAAAATCTTAATAGCCCAGATTCACAACTGAAAAAATCTTAATAGCCCAGATTCACAACCGAGAAAATCTTAAAAGCCCAGATTCACAACCGAGAAAATCTTAAAAGCCCAGATTCACAACTGAGAAAATCTTTATAGCTCAGATTCACAACTGAGAAAATCTTAATAGCCCAGATTCACAACCAAGAAAATCTTAATAGCCCAGATTCACAACCAAGAAAATCTTAATAGTCCAGATTCACAACTGAGAAAATCTTTATAGCTCAGATTCACAACTGAGAAAATCTTAATAGCTCAGATTCACAACTCAGAAAATCTTAATAGCCCAGATTCACAACTGAGAAAATCTTAATAGCCCAGATTCACAACTGAGAAAATCTTAATAGCTCAGATTCACAACTGAGAAAATCTTAATAGCTCAGATTCACAACTGAGAAAATCTTAATAGCTCAGATTCACAACTGAGGAAATCTTAATAGCCCAGATTCACAACTGAGAAAATCTTAATAGCTCAGATTCACAACTGAGAAAATCTTAATAGCCCAGATTCACAACTGAGAAAATCTTAATAGCTCAGATTCACAACCTAGAAAATCTTAAAAGCCCAGATTCACAACTGAGAAAATCTTTATAGCCCAGATTTACAACTGAGAAAATCTTAATAGCCCAGATTCACAACCAAGAAAATCTTGATAGCCCAGATTCACAACTGAGAAAATCTTAATAGCTCAGATTCACAACCAAGAAAATCTTAATAGCCCAGATTCACAACTGAGAAAATCTTAATAGCTCAGATTCACAACTGAGAAAATCTTTATAGCTCAGATTCACAACTGAGAAAATCTTAATAGCTCAGATTCACAACTGAGAAAATCTTAAAAGCTCAGATTCACAACTGAAAAAATCTTAATAGCCCAGATTCACAACTGAGAAAATCTTAATAGCCCAGATTCACAACTGAAAAAATCTTAATAGCCCAGATTCACAACTCAGAAAATCTTAATAGCCCAGATTCACAACTGAGAAAATCTTAAAAGCTCAGATTCACAACTGAGAAAATCTTAATAGCCCAGATTCACAACTGAAAAAATCTTAATAGCCCAGATTCACAACTGAGAAAATCTTAATAGCCCAGATTCACAACTGAAAAAATCTTAATAGCCCAGATTCACAACTCAGAAAATCTTAATAGCCCAGATTCACAACTGAAAAAATCTTAATAGCCCAGATTCACAACTCAGAAAATCTTAATAGCCCAGATTCACAACTGAGAAAATCTTAATAGCCCAGATTCACAACTGAAAAAATCTTAATAGCCCAGATTCACAACTCAGAAAATCTTAATAGCCCAGATTCACAACTGAGAAAATCTTAATAGCCCAGATTCACAACTGAAAAAATCTTAATAGCTCAGATTCACAACTGAGAAAATCTTAATAGCTCAGATTCACAACTCAGAAAATCTTAATAGCCCAGATTCACAACTGAGAAAATCTTAATAGCTCAGATTCACAACCTAGAAAATCTTAATAGCTCAGATTCACAACCGAGAAAATCTTAATAGCTCAGATTCAACTCAACTCAACTCAACTTTATTTATATAGCGCTTTTTACAATTTTCATTGTTACAAAGCAGCTGTATATGAGACACATTGAATACAAGTAAAAAAACTAAAGGCATATACCTGTAAAAACAAGACAAAGGTGAAAACAACAAAGACAGACATACAAATGCTCCACACACACAATATGCAAACATACATACATACACACACATTGACATAGACGCACACACACACAGTGAAAGCACACATTGGCGATAAAGGAGAAAGAACCACAGGTCAAATATTAAACTGACTATAAATTCTTATATGCAATATTAATTATGTCTAATTTCTGAATTCTAAAGCAGCCCCCCCGGCCAGGCAGATAGTGCAAAACAATATGCAAACGGTGGTGAGGAACCCAAAACTCCCATCGAGAAAAAAAACCTCAGGAGAACCCAGGCCCAACCAGGGGATTCCAGTTCCCCTCTGGCAAAAGCTGCTGCCTCTGCACAAGCTCAACAGTGCTTGCACAACAAGGCTAAATAAAAATAAAAAATAAACTTAATAAGGTAAATGATAGATTTAAGATTATCATTCACAATCTAATAACATTTGAAATGTTGTAGGAAAATCAAAGTTCACAACTGAGAAAATCTTTATAGCCCAGATTTACAACTGAGAAAATCTTAATAGCCCAGATTCACAACCAAGAAAATCTTGATAGCCCAGATTCACAACTGAGAAAATCTTAATAGCTCAGATTCACAACCAAGAAAATCTTAATAGCCCAGATTCACAACTGAGAAAATCTTAATAGCCCAGATTCACAACTGAGAAAATCTTAATAGCTCAGATTCACAACTGAGAAAATCTTTATAGCTCAGATTCACAACTGAGAAAATCTTAATAGCTCAGATTCACAACTGAGAAAATCTTAAAAGCTCAGATTCACAACTGAAAAAATCTTAATAGCCCAGATTCACAACTGAGAAAATCTTAATAGCCCAGATTCACAACTGAAAAAATCTTAAAAGCTCAGATTCACAACTGAGAAAATCTTAATAGCCCAGATTCACAACTGAAAAAATCTTAATAGCCCAGATTCACAACTGAAAAAATCTTAATAGCCCAGATTCACAACTCAGAAAATCTTAATAGCCCAGATTCACAACTGAGAAAATCTTAAAAGCTCAGATTCACAACTGAGAAAATCTTAATAGCCCAGATTCACAACTGAAAAAATCTTAATAGCTCAGATTCACAACTGAGAAAATCTTAATAGCTCAGATTCACAACTCAGAAAATCTTAATAGCCCAGATTCACAACTGAGAAAATCTTAATAGCTCAGATTCACAACCTAGAAAATCTTAATAGCCCAGATTCACAACTGAGAAAATCTTAATAGCTCAGATTCACAACCGAGGAAATCTTAATAGCTCAGATTCACAACTGAGAAAATCTTAATAGCTCAGATTCACAACTGAGGAAATCTTAATAGCCCAGATTCACAACTGAGAAAATCTTAATAGCTCAGATTCACAACTGAGAAAATCTTAATAGCCCAGATTCACAACTGAGAAAATCTTAATAGCCCAGATTCACAACCTAGAAAATCTTAAAAGCCCAGATTCACAACCTAGAAAATCTTAAAAGCCCAGATTCACAACTGAGAAAATCTTAATAGCTCAAATTCACAACTGAGGAAATCTTAATAGCTCAGATTCACAACTGAGAAAATCTTAATAGCTCAGATTCACAACTGAGAAAATCTTAATAGCCCAGATTCACAACTGAGAAAATCTTAATAGCTCAGATTCACAACCTAGAAAATCTTAAAAGCCCAGATTCACAACTGAGAAAATCTTAATAGCTCAGATTCACAACTGAGGAAATCTTAATAGCTCAGATTCACAACTGAGAAAATCTTAATAGCCCAGATTCACAACTGAGAAAATCTTAATAGCCCAGATTCACAACTGAGAAAATCTTAATAGCTCAGATTCACAACTGAAAAAATCTTAATAGCCCAGATTCACAACTGAAAAAATCTTAATAGCTCAGATTCACAACTGAGAAAATCTTAATAGCCCAGATTCACAACTGAGAAAATCTTAATAGCCCAGATTCACAACTGAAAAAATCTTAATAGCTCAGATTCACAACTGAGAAAATCTTAATAGCTCAGATTCACAACTGAGAAAATCTTAATAGCTCAGATTCACAACCGAGAAAATCTTAATAGCTCAGATTCACAACTGAGAAATGATCCCATAACAGCTGCAGATACGTCTTTATTTGTCTTTTGTTCTTTTTAATAGCTGCTTAATGACCCACCGCTGCAACACAAACTCTTGGTATAAACACTAGGGTTTTCCCATAAAGTGTATGTCATTTATTTAAGGTTTATTGTGTAATGTTCAATGTGATGTTTAACTTAATGTGCTGTCATGTCCAGGATTGCATACAGTTTTGCTGTTTGTCTATTAACCACATTTGGGTATATGATATAACACACATGAATGTCCTTTTGTGTGTTTTTTTTCATAATCCTGAAGAGATGAGATACATTTTCACTGCAAAGGATTGCTAATAAAGACGGATCTCTGTAAAAAAATGACATTTAAAAGAAGAATAACACACACTTATTTATTTAAAAACTCTTGCTATAAACAAACAAAGATAAACAGTTTAAACATTTTTTTATTTATTTATTAGGAAATGCTCTTCCTCTAAAGATAAAGCAAAAGATTTGAACTCCTTTAGAGTTCCACCCTCAGATCAAGGACATGTGTGGACATTACTGTTAAAATGAAAAGAGGACGCTGCAGACACTGTACTACAGGCTACACACAAACACACTTTGCTGCAACTGCAATGTCTGCCTCTGCTTCTCAGAGGATCAGAAGTGCCTGTAAACAGAGATACATACTGTACATGAAAAAGATCCATGACTAAGTTCATCTGGTTTTGTAAATACAGTGTAAGCATATTCTTATAATAAACGCATTTTCATAAAATGATGAATCATGATTATCATTATTTTATGATTATTAATGTGTGGACATGTATGCCCAGGTATTGATGGGGAAAAAACGTTGATCTTCACGCTCAAAAAATTGCTCAGACAAGGAAGGTCCAGGTGTCAAAGTTTCAACTTTATTTGTACAAGTCAAACAAAGTGAGATGTCCCAAGTCTCCAAAACATCTGAAAACTTGGTGTTTTCCAGCCTCTAGTTATAGTAAAACTTCCCAAAGGTGTTTCCTTTCGAAACCAATCAGGTAACTTCCCGTTATCTCTTATTTTTATTATCCAACTATCCTTGTCCGCCACCATTATTTTTAGGCAACAAGGTTTCTGGTCTAATGGTGGAATTTCAACCTTAACTCATTTTTTTAATTAAAAATGAACAGTGATACAATTTATTTGGGTCTGGCCTTCAAACCATCCCTGGATTTTGATTAGAATATGTAGTGATTGATTCTCTCATGCAAACAATCTTATCGTGACTCTAAGTTAATGCGATTTCTGACCCACTAGTAATGTGATTTTTGATTTACTAACACACTAAGTTAATGTTTACAAACATTCCTATGAATACTTCTTCAAAACATCAAGTTAATGTTTAAAAACATTCTTTCATAACCAGGGTGAATGAAAGTCCCATAGCATACTGAATATGATCAGAATTTATACACAATATATTCCCCCCTTTGGGGCTCAATAAGAGTCCCACACTTGATTAGTACTATCTCAGGAGGAATTTCTACTTCAAAAAGAATATATGTGTGCTTTTAAAAAGAATATTTGTGTGCGTGAGCAAGAATAATCAACATTAATGATAATACTTATTTCCCTAAGGATATGCTTATAAGCCATAAAAATTGAAATCCATCTGACCGTCTAGGTTATCTCGTAACACGGACAACTCCTGCTTGTTACCATTTTTCCATAGAAATGCCTTCTATATTAGATTGCAAAAAGGTGATCATCCCTGACTGAGTACACTACCATCTGATGGTGGGGATCAGATCTAGCAATCCCCTTAACCGCCTGCATTATGCAAGGCCAAAAGCACAGTAGTATCAGAATTGGCGCCACAATGCAGATTATCAACATCAATATGTTATGCAAATTGGGAAATATGTTGTTAATCCAGTTCCACATTGTATTATCTGAATCTACTTCATCCTTCGCCATCATGGCAGAAAGCATTGAAATATTTTTTATTCCTTGTTCAATGAGATGTCCATCTGCGTCGTTGTCTGGTATGTATGTGCAACAAGTCTCTCCAATCATAGCACAAACACCTCCTTGCGATGCAGTAAGTTGATCCAATACCAAACGATTCTGAAGAGCAGTAAGACGTAATCCTTGTAATTCTTCCTTGATTCCTTCCATCATGAGTTTCGTCGTGTTGATGAATGAGGACAACTCATATCTGGTGATTTCTAAACCAGTCATCAGTGATTCTACTCCTAGTGCTGGAGCAAATGCAACCGCAATCTTTTCTGCAATTGTCCATATGTGATGATTTTTTGGCACCGGGCTGTCCGTTAGGAAATTGAATAATCCTCTTCTCACACGCCGTTGACTGTTCATTGCGTGATGAGGCAAGATGATAGCCCCTCCATGTAGCTGAACTAAAGCACACAGTCCTGTCCAGTTCTTTGGCAACGACCAATATACTTGATAGCCACACAGCCAGTAGTATCCCTCAACGACTCCAGTTCCCTCGTGATCAGGAACATGTACAGTCGAACATGATGGACATTTTGCTCGTCCTGCTTTGGAAGTAAATATATATTGGTATGCAACAATTGGCTGTGGTGCTTCATGAGTAACGATAACAGGCGTAACTGGGGGACTTGGGTCATCTGCATAACGAAGACAGGCCATGCAACTCCGTTTCACCGTTTCGTTTACAGGTTGGTAGACATGGGAACATTTCCGCGCTGGTATCGTTCCCAAAGCATGATTTCCTGACTTTCTTTCATAACAGACTAGATTGTTAGGGACATGCTTTACAGTTGCTATCTGAGCAAAAAGTCTATTAGGAAAAGGGTGTGGGATCCAAGTGTCGTGCATCATATTCTTCTCATTTTGGGGGAGCTTTAATCCATCTGCTAATATTGCATCTATTGATTCTTGAAGTTCAGCGTATAGGCCTTCCTTCAGTCCAGCTGCTGCTACTGCAGCCTTGGCTGCTTCAAATGTTTTGTTGGGATTCTGATGTGGCCACCAATCTCCTCCAGTGGCGCTGTGAGGAAAGTGAGCACAAACATAACAGTGTCTGGCAGCATTCATTCTAACGGTATGATTCGTCAATCGCCACCACATGTTAGTAGCATAAGGATGAGGAGGATTAGGGTGATCCATCCAGGCGTCGGAAAGCTGTCCCGTCTTGCTGCTGACACTCTGTCTTTTCTTTCGGTGCTTTGACTCAGCCTCTGGAACCAGTAGACCGCAGAACAAATGTTCAGATGATGTATCATTTACTCCACAGTCCACCCGTCCCAAGGTAGTGTTCAAGACGTCCATGTCATTTTGGTCCATACCCAGGCCATTTCTCATAATGATTGGTATTATTATCATACATGTCAAAAAGAACATCAAAGAAGCTATGTTTCGCTCTCCACACAGTCCTCGGACCCTCCTGGGATGCCATGGGTGTCGTCTTTCTTCCATTGTGACAGCCGCTAAGGTTCAATTCACCTCGTATCCTTCGGTGCGATAATTGAAGATCATCCACTGACCTGGTCTTAATCTGGATCCCGCTTTAAATCGTGTGTGACAATTATGTGGTTTTAATGTCAAATCCCCTGTATGTAGGTTAATTAAGGGCCAAAGCAAATATTGAGTGTACACAGTTAAAGTCCAACTTGGTTTTCTTTCAGTCCATGTATCCTCTTGTGTTGAAGTAAACCCTACAGCCAGTATAGCATCATCCCGTGGTAACAATCTCAAAGTGTCTATCTGTGACTGTGGTCGTCTTTGTCCTGAAAATGCAGACACATATCCAGAGATCACCAAGTCATAATAACACTGTCCTTCAGTACCTTCACTTCTTGAAGGGAAATAGAGCGATGTCCCTCTTATCCGGTCCGCAGGTACTTGTCGGTGTGGGGAATCGATCATATGATATGGCCTGAACTTCTCAGCAAACTGTTTAAAGGCAGCTGACATCAATCATGTATTCCTCTTTTCTGCGATGGAGAATGGCATCCACATTGGTCGCGAATGGGTGAGGTCACTAAAGGAGTTCTTTTAAGGGTAACTAATGATTTTTAAGCTAACTATGTTCGTCCAGTGGGTGGCCCCCACCTTCACTAAAAGAAGTGGTTCTTCCACTGGCACTTTTGCCCTTGTACTCCTACTCACAGGTCTAGTTCCTTGGGTAATGCGCACACTGGTATTCCCACTCCGTGATTGGTAAATTATGACGTGTTGTTTTCAAAGTGCTCTCTCCTCGGTCTATAACTGGTCGATGTCCAGGTTTTGTGAAGAAAAAGACAAAAGTTATCCCGACCTGGTTGTCGTAGTCAGCTGGGACAACAACTGACTGTCCTACTGCCAGAACCGCTGGATCCTGTTCCAATATTTGCCTTGCCACTGGTCCTAGGTGTCGTCTTGGGTACCCCGGTCGTGCAGGATGTAGCACTACTCTCCTATACCACGTTGGGCACCCTTCCCGGGAATACTCGTCTTCTTGCAGCGGAAGACATCGTTCCCATCTGAGTTTAACCTCCTGCCGTTTTCTGAATTTCGCTGCGGACGACAGTTTGACGATCACCTGCAACCTCCTCTGGAGCACCCCCAGTTTTGGCCTGTATATTGTGATGATAGTGGCAGAAAGAAAGAAAGAAATACATAATGCATATCCCTCTTATTGACATTTTGGGATCTACCATGGGCAAAGAAAAACAAGGGGAAAGGGTTTTTGCCAAAAACAACAAACAAAACTATCTTCCTGCCTATTTATATCTAGAAGACTATAACTACACTACACGCCCCAAAAGGAAATACAATTCTAGACTCTCTCCCTTTCTTATATACAAACATCGTCATAATAGTAAAATAAAAGTGGCACCCTTTTTCTGGTTTGGTTGTTTAACAAGCTAAGGGGTCTCATATTCTTCACATTTGTCCATTGCTGTAATCATGGTTAACATAAATGCCTCAGAGTCATGCTGTACATTCAACTCTGTATGCAGTAACATTTGTCTAGCTGTGGCCTTAACCAACAAAGATCTTAGTATGGGGAGAACACAACAGAACAACACTGCAGAGACCACCAACACAATAACAATCGTTACTCCTACTTTGGTCAGCCATTCGCCCCAGAACCCAAACATTGACTCAAACCATGTCCCAACTGCCTTATCTCTTCCAGCATTAGCTGTTATTTCATCTCTAAGGTTTTTCAATTTTTCCATAGCACGAGTAAACGAACCATCAGGGGCAGTATTATTAGGAATGTAAGTACAGCAATCTTCTCCGAACATCACACAGACTCCTCCTTTTTCAGCTAATAACCAATTTAGAGCTTGTCTGTTTTGCCAGGCCATTTTACTTGTTGGGGCTAATTGTTCCCCAAGAGCTTTAAGTGCATCATTTGTGTAGTTAATAAATCTCTGTTGATTGTAATACACATAATTAATCCATTCTGTGTTCTTATTTGGTGTAATCCATACAAAAATAGACTCAAATCCAGATTTAACTTCATCTCTTGCTTTAAACTGGTGTGGGATATTTCTAGGTTGACCAATGGCATCAATATAAACATTTGGGTCACTTTGGTAAGCCCTTTTCACTATTTTCTGTTTTGGTTCACTTTTAACATTCTCATTCGGATCCCATGTGATCATAGTGGCATCTTGTATTAGTTTTACTCTTGCACATAAACCTCTCCAATGTTTTGGTAGTGTCGGTCTTAGTTTGCTTTCCCCACACACCCAAAAGTAGTCGGCTATAGCATTAACCTGAGTTTCATAAGATTCAATCAAGGGCCATCCAATTGTCATGTTTGGGCAATCTTCCCATCCTATTACTGTGAAGTTATCTGTAAGTGTAGCAGAAGCAAACCTTTTATCCCATTGTCTATTTACTCCCTTCTGACTTCGCATAATTTTATCTAAATGCCAAATAGTTATACAATTTCCTCCAAAAATTCCCACATTTAGACCCGCTTTTTCATTTGTACTATTGTAACATTCGTACTGCAATGTATAATCTATTTCATAAACTACTGGAACTTCAATCATATTCGTTGGGATCCTTACATCAATATCCATGCACTCCTCTCCCCATAATGCATGAGTATAGTAGCGTTCCCTGTTTTCACGTCCTGCCAGGGCTAAACATTCTGCATGGCAAAAAGGAACATTGTTTCTCTCTGCATTACACTGCTTTGAATAATGTCCAGCACAATGTCTGTAATCATATGGGTTTGGTACAACAATCAGCCTGCTCATTGGTGATGGGGTGCAAAACACACAACTGTCCATGAATGATTGATCTACTGTGAAATGTGCCCACCTGTACCATTCATTTTGAACAGCACTGTCCCAAAGTCTCTCATACTGGGACACTTCATCACATGTTGAAATCGTCGGGTGACCATTCAAGTGCCGACAAGTTAATTGTTGGGAATTCTTCTGCCAGTAGTTGCTCGGCGGATAATTCTGGGCTGGCAAGCTCTCGGTCTGGGGTACGGTCTGCACCAAGCTCATCAAGAGTAGTACCGTGACCATAAGGTCCTGCATCTCCCTCCCGCCCGGCCGTGGTTCACCGGCACCTGCTGTGGTTGGGGTGGTGTCTGGTTCTGGTCTATAGCGGCTATCTCTTGTTGCACTATGTTCCCCATGTATGTCAGGATCGTATATAGTCCTGATAGCATGTTCCTCCGGGTGTCCCTGTTCTGTGCTCTGTCTTGGCTCGTCGGGCTCCTGTTCTGTCTGTGATTCGTGCTCTGTCTGTGCCGGCTCTGGCTCCTGGTGTGGCTCCTCCTGCTGTGTCCTCCGCTCTGGCTCGTGCTGCGGGAGCTGCTCCGGTTGTCCCTCAGCTGCCCTAGACGTCTCCGGTGCGGACTCTGGAATCCCCTCGGGGGTTCTCTGACTATCATCTTGTCTCTGACCCTCGTCTGAAATTTCTGATAAGTCCTCGGCTTCCTCGTCAGTTTGCTCAGGATCTCGCCGTCGCAGTTGTGGTACTCTGGTGCAGTGATTCAGATGGTACCAGGTAGTGCTCCCCTCCACTTGTACTGCTGTCGGTGTTGCTCGTGTGACTGTGTAGGGTCCCTCCCGCCTTGGCTCATTCCATTTTCTTCTGAAGACTCTTAGATACACTTTGTCTCCTGGAACGATTGCACACGGAGCTTCTTCGTCCTCTCTAGGCCCTCGGCGTTGTTCCTGTGAAGATATAGCCTCATGTATAGCAGTTAATTGCCTCATGTACGTTCTTAACTCAACTTGCAATTGCTCCAAAGGCGGTCCATCATAAGGGCCTCTTAAGTAAGGCACTGGCATAGGCCTACCCGTGAGCATCTCATGTGGAGTCAAATTTGTAGTCCTGTTAGTTTGCATGCGATAGTTCATTAGCGCTAGTGGTAAGGCATCTACCCAGTTCAATTTGGTGTCTGCACAGATTTTGCTAATCTTTGCGTTTAGGGTTCCGTTTGCTTTCTCCACCATCCCTTGAGATTGGGGATGGTAAACACACCCTAGCCGCTGTTTTATTCGCAACTGTTGCAAGACAGTCTTTACCGTTCTTTGAATAAATGAGGAGCCGTTGTCGGAACTGATCTCAGATGGAATTCCAAACCTGGGAATCACTTCTCTTGTCAAAAACTTAATCACAGTCCCAGAGCCCTGGTCAGATGATGGCACAGCCTCCACCCATCTGCTGAATCTATCTATTATCACCAGCATGTATCTTTTGCCTCTGACTGGCTTGATCATGTCGACATAATCCATTACCAAGTGTTTAAAAGGTCCTTCGGGTACAGGGATGTGCCCTATAGGTGCTGAAGTCCCTTTTCTCACATTGTTCTGAGCACAAATATCACACCCTGTTAGAAAATCATCCACTGTCGCTTGCAAATAAGGTGACCAATATCCTTGTTGCTTGATTTTTCTCAGTATCTCATTTCGACCGCAATGATCAAATCCATGTGTCTCAGAAATTAACACAGTCAATAGAGCATGTGGTGCAATGATTAGTCCTTCATGAGATCGCCATACTCCATTCACATCTCTTGTGGCCCCCCTTTGCTGCCATACTGATTGTTCGACAGCACTAGCCTGCTCTTGTATGCGAGCAAGGTCTGCAATTCGGGGCTCAGGCTGTATTAACACCATGGGGGCCATTACAGCAACTTGACACCCTGAGGCTTTTCTAGCCTCTGCATCGGCAGCATTATTTCCTTGTATTACAAAGTCCTTTCCCTTTTTGTGCGCTTGGCATTTAATAATACCCAAGAGTTTGGGTTGCATCATAGCTGAAATTAACTGTACAATCTGCTCGGCATGCTGTATTGGGGTACCATCACTTTTTCTGAACCCTCTTTGTTTCCAAACTGCTCCATAAAGATGACAAACTCCATGCGCATACGCAGAGTCTGTATAAATATTTACAACTTGCCCCTTTGCCAGCTGGCAAGCTGTTGTCAGGGCTTTCAACTCAGCCAGTTGTGCTGAACAAGGCTGTTCACAGTGTTGAGAAACTACAGGAAGAAACTCACTCCCTTCTCGTTTAACCACAGCAAAGCCAGCATGATTTCCCAAATGGTCTCTGAAGCAAGAGCCATCTACAAAATAATCAGCCACCGCATTTAGTATGGGCGTAGACTCTAAATCTGGTCTAAGACGGGTAAACGCCAATGATTCAGCCACACAATCATGTGGCGTGCCTTCATCATCCAGAGGTATGTAATTTGCTGGGTTTACAGTAGCACAATGCTTTAATGTTACATCAGGATATGTCAAAAGAGCTGAATATGCCAGGCTTCTGGCCTGTGTTAAAACAAATCTACCTTGTTCCAACATTTCCACCACCTTATGATGTGCATATATTATCACAGGGTAACCCATAGTCAAAGTAGAAGCCTTCTCATAAGCATAATATACAGCTGCGAGTCCTTGATAACAAGGAGGATACCCCTGTGCTACACTGTCCAACCTTGTACTATAAAAGGCAATGGGCTGTTTTCCCCTCCCCTTACAAGTCTCCTGCATTAATACTGCAGAGGCATATCCCTCTTTTCTGTTAGCTACATAGAGGTGAAAGGGTTTTGTATAGTCAGGACTTGTGAGAGCTGGAGCACTTTGCAGTTCTCTCTTAATAGATTCGAATGCTATTGTCGCATCATTATTCCATGTGAGTGTGGTTCTTAAATTTTGCTGCCCTGCCTGTTTCATTAAGGCTCTCAATGGGGCAGTTTTGATTGCATAATCCTCTATCCAATCTGAGCTGAATCCAGTCATGCCCAGGAATGTCATCATATGACCAACAGTCTGTGGAAGCGGCACTTTGCTAATTCCTTCCAATTGGCTTTGTGATATTGCTTTGGTTTTATATGCAATTAATCTTCCCAAGTACTCTACTTGGGGAAGGCAATATTGCAGCTTTGCTTTTGAGGCTTTATGTCCTCCTTCTGCTAATTTAGTCAGGACTTTAATGGAATCTCTGTGGCATTGCTCAAGTGTAGGTGCACAGATCACCAAGTCATCCACATACTGGAGAAGTGTACTGTCCAGTACCAGATCTTCCAGATCAGCCTTTAACAGCTGATTAAATATGTGAGGGCTATGGCGGAACCCTTGAGGGACCCTGGTATAGGATATTTGCTTCCCCTCATAAGTAAAAGCAAACAAATGTCTGCTACTTTCTGCCAATGGAATGCTGAAAAAGGCAGAGCAAAGATCAATCACTGTAAAATACTTAGCATCAGGTGGCACATTTGTAAGCAGGGTGTGAGGGTTCGGAACTTCTGCTGGCCAATCTTCTACTATCTCATTGATTGCCCTTAGATCATGTACCAAGCGCCATTTGGCTTTATCTGCTTTGGTAACTGGCAATATAGGAGTGTTACAAGGACTGGATGTCTCAAACAGCACTCCTGCTGTGGTTAGTCCTTCAATTGTTCCTCTGATGCCTTTTATGGCTTCAGGTTTTAATGGATATTGGTACTTGTATGGTAACTTAGCCCCTGGTTTTGTCTTAATTACTATTGGGCTAGCAGCTTTTATCAGTCCAACATCCGTGTCATGTTTTGACCACAATTCTTCAGGAACTAATTGCTCCATCTCTTCAATCAGCTCCGTTTGTTTCATCTCTTTTTCCAAGATGATTTCCACATTCATGTGTCTTTGATTACTGACTTCCACCTCTCTAGGAGTTCCCTGCATAATTGTTGCGCATGCAATTTTCATGAAATGTTTATCTGCTGAAATAAAAATTAAGGGGTTGTCCGTGCTCTTCCATTGTATTCCTTTGGCTTTTCTCATCATTGGGCCTATTTCTTTGTTCTCACTTCCCTGCTCTAAATACAATGTAACATGGGGGACTGAATTTGGGATCTGGAACCATTCTTCAATAAACTCATTACTGTCAACTTGTAATGCCGCTCCTTGTGGTCCTATTATTATATGCTGTGAAATGAGGGGAACTTTCTTATTTTTGGTTTCTTGCAACCACTTTTTCTCTATGTCTACTCTCCTCAGTGGGTCATATATCATGGTGCAGTGAAATTCTAATTCAGGTAACTTGGGGTCTTTGAGTTGTTCTTTAACAAACTTTTCCCATTTTCGCACTGTCTTCCCTACCTCTTCCTCTAACTCTCCTATCCAGTAGGCATTGGCCTGGGGGGCTGTGACTACCATTTGCCTAACCCCCTTGCTGGCAATGTAAATACCTTCAGGGGAACATGATATTTGTAGCTTTAGTTTACATAGGGCATCCCTCCCTAACAGATTAACAGGGGTCTGCTCTGATACTAGGATAGGCAGAGTTACTTCTTTGTCCTTTGTCCTTAGACGCACTGGAGCCGTTATTGGAATTAGCTGCGTTTGTCCAGAAAATCCTACTGTCTTTGCGAACTTGCCAGACATGGGGAGGTGTGAGGCATGACTTGAGCTTATACATGTATAAGTTGCTCCAGTGTCTATCATCATTGATGTGTTCTTGCCTTCAATATTGACCTGCAGCATCGGTTCTGCATCAGCATCTTCAGTTATCATTGGGTGCTGACCCCTCCCCGTAGGATCTTCTTGGCAGCCCTAGTATCCGACATCTGGACCTCGCCATGGGTTGACTGGTCCCTGTTGCTGATGTCCTTGTTCTGGTTGATTTGGTTGGTCCTGCCAGCGGGGCCCCTGTTGATTCTGCTCTTGCCATGGGGGTTGTTGTTGCCCTTCCTGCCATTGGGGTCGCTGTTGCCTCTGATTTTGCCATGGAGGTCGTTGTTGTTGGCCTGCTTGCCATCGGGAACCTTGTTGCTGGTTTGCATTCCAAGGGTTGGTGGGACATTCTCTTCTGTTGTGCCCCTGTTGTCCGCATCCCCAACATGAGTTCCTTCCTCTGTTCTGTCTTCCTTGTTCCCCTTGCATAGGTCTTGGGCCAAATCTGTTTTGTTGTTCAGGCTTCATATAGATGACAATAGGCGCTGGCTGCTGAGGTCCACTCCCAGGTGTTTGTTGTACAGTGGCTGCACCCGGTTGCGGTGCCATAGGAACTGGGACATTTACTGGAGCCATCATCGCTGCATGATCTTTTTCTTTGTCTTTGACCACGGCTTGCGTCTTCTTCTTTCTTGCCAGTTCTTCGAGCTGTAGCTGTACCAGTTTTCTTTGAAGATCCTTTTCTTGATTTCTCAGCTTTAGTTCATTTCTTCTATACTGTTCGACTGCATGGGTCACATGATCACAGAACTCTTTGTGTGACTTGGAGTTCAGACCCACTACATCCTCCAGCTTGGCCTTTACTAGCGGAGGCATTGCATCGGCAACAGCATTTCTGAACAATGTCGTCATCAATAAGTCTTCATCAGGATCTCTTTCAAGCTCTTGCTTCCACTTCCTCATTTGTTTCTGTATGTAGGTGGCAGGGTTCTCTTCCTCTCCCATCTGTTCTCCCTTGAGGGCTCGGGGATCGATGCGGTTGGGGAATTCGTCTCTTAACCCTTGCCATATTCGCCTTCTATATCTGTCGAATGGGTATCCGTCTAGATCTGGGATGTCTATCGCTTGGATGCCTGCTGCTCTTAAAAGTTCATTCAGCTTGGAACTTCCCACGCATTTGGCAAGGAGTGCTTTGATATCCCCCAATGCCAATAGCTTTCCTGTTGTCTCCTCCTCCAGCAGTCTGATCCACTTGCCTGCCCCATCATGTAGGTTTGGCAGGCGTGCAACCAGTCCATCCAGGTCTTGAGATGCCCATGGCACGTATTGTGCTTGAGCCCCTTTTATTAATATGGGACACTGCGTTCCTCTTTTTGTGTCACGCGACTTCGGTATTGTGACTTCAGGTAGGAGTGTGACACTTGCAGATCTTGTCAGTCTCCCCTGTGGTTCTCGGGTCCAGTGCTGGTGCCACTCCTCAGGATCATCCTGGAGATAGAGGCTCCCCGTGACCAGCTTTCGCTCTCCTCTTGGAAGGCTCCTTAAGGCTGATCCCGGAGGGGCTCTTTTGTCGATTTTCGGACGCTGTGTCTTTTCTTGGCTTCTGACTCTAGGGGCATCCTCTTCTTCTTCCTCTCCTCCTTCTGAGCTGTTGCCTGAACCTTGACTTAAAGCATGTGCAGAATCTGTATGTATTTGTATTAGATCTTCTGTCACACTTTCGTAGGTCTCCTCACGTCTCTTTGCTATGTTGTTCAGTGCCTCTACCAGTTCGCCATAAGGATCAGGACCGCATGCACCTCTGCCATCCTCATCCTCTAAGTTCCTGTAACCTGGGGATTGTTGCCTAGCCCTGTCGTCCTTATTCTTTTCTGCTCTGTCCTTCTCATTTGTGTCTGTACCTATTTCTACCTGTCCTTCTATCTTGACATCTCCTTTTATTGCCACCATTGGCATTTGAGTTGATGTTTGTATCTTTTCTAACTTTTGACTGGGAGGTTCATAGGGAGGTGGCTGAGTCATTTTCTCAAAGTTTTCTTCCTTCTTCTCATCATCCTTTTTTAACACTTCTCTTATTTTTCTCATATTTTTCAGGAAATTAACTCCTTCATTTTTGAACAGGTTGAGTACTTCCTGTTCTAATTTTCTCTTTTCTTCTCGTTTTTTGCTTCTGTCTTTTGGTTTATGGTTCTTAATTAGTCCCTCCATTTCCTCACACACTGTTACATCAAAGGTACCAATTTCTGGCCATATTGTTCTCAAGTTTTTGGTTCTAACGGCCCATTTCTTAGATATTCTTTCTATTGAATTTTTGCATACCGGATATCTGGACCCCAACAAATCTACAGGGGTGGACGACATACTTAAACAATGCACAAATCAGTAATATTCCTAAATGTATTATTATAAAGAGAAAAGTACAGAGATTTTAGATGTGTTTCATTGGTTTATTTAAGCATTAAGGTGCAAACCAGGACCTAGGGTTCTCTGGGGCTATTTCCATCACCAATTTTTTCAAAGTTACTGCCACAAACTGTTGAGGAACCACTTCTCCAAATTCATTCCAAGTACATAAGATCTTACTTGCCCAGTTTACATATCGAGTTTCTGCATAGACTCTCAGCTCGGGGAAACCAATAAGCCGCCCAGTTTGTCCCCGCCCTAAGGAAAACCCCTGCAGCTCTCCTATCTCATAGTAATCTCCTGTTAGGCCACCAATGGGGATCCTTTGAACCAATAATGTTCTTGCTGTCAGACCTGAGGGACAATTACATCTGTTATACTGATATACACAGACCTCATTCAGGTAGTGTTTCAACACATCTACTTTACAACAGGTTTTTACAATTTCTTCCCAATTTATGTAAGGCCACTCCGATTGGACAATTTCTAAGTTTCGAATCTCTGTCAGTTGATTCAGGTACCAGTCTTTTCTTTCTTGTAACAGAATTTGTTCTACCCCCTTCTCATCAATGTATGTATCTTCTTGCCAAAAGTGATTTCCAATTCCCCTAGTTTCAGACAGTACTTTTCTTAGGGTCAGTATCTTAGTATGAAAGGCCTCTCTTCTCTCATAATCAAGGCCTGGCCCCTCTTCAGCCATGCAACTGTAATGCAGTAAACTGAAATAAAAAACAACATAAGGCAAAAATCACCAATGGGGCAAAAAGTTTAAGACATGAAATTTAACAATTAATTTAAGATCAATGTTCAATATGGGCAACGAGGGTTTCATATCATTCAACAATATCAATAGAGAGGAGCATTTATCAGAAAACCTCAACCTCACTTTTTTAATATGCTACAATAAAAATAAAAAATAAAAATAGTTGCTGTTGGGGAAAGGTAATTCATAAAACTTGATACTAAAAAATTACAAGACTTAATCTTTCCAAGAGGGAATATTCTTAATGTTCAAACAATAATGTATTTGGTTGAGTCTAATAAATCAAATACTTCCAGATTGAGACTCAAACTACTTCTATTTTTATATGGTTTGTTACTAGCGTTTCCTTTATTATTAAATAAGCTTGGAAAAAAAATGCAGTACATGCATCGTATCGTGACCATGGGTGATTTTCCTATGTTGGCTCTCACACAGCTTTTCAGCCGTGATCGTCCCTAATATATCACCTTCTTTTGTCTAGGTGTTTGTTCTATATGAGCTCTCACAAAGCAATGCCATGATCGTCTCATATACACCTCATATTCTTTTTTACTTTGGTCACAATATTTCAGCATACAATGACATTTTCTTATTCCTTTTCAGAATATCACATTATTTATAATAACTCATTTCCAAAATACATTCAAAACTCTTATTCATATCCTAAACTCATTCTTTAAAATAAAGAGCTTTACTTATTATAGTTTTCTATCTTCTCCCTTGCTCCGTGCTCCTTCACACATGACTTCTCACACACACATTGCTCACACACACATAGTCACTACTCATTCTGGGACTGTGGCCAGCAGCCCCTCCTTCCTACTCTCTCAATTTCTTTAGACACTGACAGAGACAATAACAGACAATAACACAGACAAACAGAACTATTTTACATCCCCACGTGGTTTTCTTCTATGTAATATATACGTGCCTTCTCCGAGCAGGCAGTTACCTTTTCAGGTAAGACTTATTTACATGGCCCACTCACAAAAGGCCATTACCCTCTCATAACGGGTAAAACTTATTTACATGGCCCACTCACAAAAGGCCATTACCCTCTCATAACGGGTAAAACTTATTTACATGGCCCACTCACAAAAGGCCATTACCCTCTCATAACGGGTAAAACTTATTTACATGGCCCACTCACAAAAGGCCAATACCCTCTCATAACGGGTATCACTTATTTACATGGCCCACTCACAAAAGGCCAATACCCTCTCATAACGGGTATCACTTATTTACATTGTCTAGACATCATTCATTCACCTACAATCATTCTTTACTTTGAGACCTGGGGCCCTCCTGCAATATTAGTGTCAATTAGTTCTTAGACTGGAGAAGCTTCTTATAGACATCAACTCTACCCAGAACTCACCTCCGGCAGACCACACAGATACCAAAAATTTACACTTTAAGCAAAAGTATGCTCACCTGATCTGTGCAGTCAGCCAGATGGTCCGTCCTCAGGTGTCGTCGAATGCCTTCAGCCTCTTTCCAGCCCCACGTTGGGCGCCAAATATGATGGGGAAAAAACGTTGATCTTCACGCTCAAAAAATTGCTCAGACAAGGAAGGTCCAGGTGTCAAAGTTTCAACTTTATTTGTACAAGTCAAACAAAGTGAGATGTCCCAAGTCTCCAAAACATCTGAAAACTTGGTGTTTTCCAGCCTCTAGTTATAGTAAAACTTCCCAAAGGTGTTTCCTTTCGAATCCAATCAGGTAACTTCCCGTTATCTCTTATTTTTATTATCCAACTATCCTTGTCCGCCACCATTATTTTTAGGCAACAAGGTTTCTGGTCTAATGGTGGAATTTCAACCTTAACTCATTTTTTTAATTAAAAATGAACAGTGATACAATTTATTTGGGTCTGGCCTTCAAACCATCCCTGGATTTTGATTAGAATATGTAGTGATTGATTCTCTCATGCAAACAATCTTATCGTGACTCTAAGTTAATGCGATTTCTGACCCACTAGTAATGTGATTTTTGATTTACTAACACACTAAGTTAATGTTTACAAACATTCCTATGAATACTTCTTCAAAACATCAAGTTAATGTTTAAAAACATTCTTTCATAACCAGGGTGAATGAAAGTCCCATAGCATACTGAATATGATCAGAATTTATACACAATAGTATGCACATAAGTGGTGCTCATGTGCTCGACCAAAATAAAAACTGCTCTCTGTAAATAAGTTTAGACCGCTCATTTGCGTACTGACGTGGTTGAAACCTTTTGATGCACAATCACTGTTTTAGACAGATTAAATGTAATACTGGACAAGACTTCTGATTGAACTGAATGCTGCTGAAACTACTGATATCTCGTTTGTTTCCGGGGTTAAACGGGACATGGATGTAAATGATGAAAAATGAAGAGTATTGGTAGCTCCGCCTTTGTTGGTTCTGCTTTGGTTACTAGAGAAGCACGAGGCACGCGCAGCCTCTGTGAATGTCTGGATCTCCACTGCACATCTACTGAAACACTGCTCCTCTTAAACTATCTAAAATAACAAGCTGTTTAAACTTGACACCTGCACACAGCTTGTGTATCTCTATGCTATACTCGATCCTACTTCTGCACCGCATGTCTCCATGTGATCTCGCAAGTGCACTTCCCAGAAACCTGCCAAAAACCTGAAAGGTTGTCGTTTTAAGTTTCAAATATGGAGTTGAAAATTAATATTTACTAATGTAAAAAGAAAAACAAGAAGAAATACATTATCATTGTATTTTAAGTGTACTTAAAAATAATATAAATGTAGTATTATCCCACTTTATTACGTTGTTTATTGTTCATTAAAAAGTAACTACTTTTTACTTTTATTTTAAATAGGTAAATATAATTTGTCACACTATGTGGAATGTGAGCATTAAACCGAATCTCCAGGTGCTCTCTTGAGAACCAGATAGAAAAACTTATGTCCACTCCTGTATATGCCACTGTTTTGGGTCAACATAAGCATTAAACCCTGAAAATAAACCCATCTAATGTTTTCTGCATTAGTTCAGACAGTAAGTTGCCGTGAGTAAGTGGGCAAGAGGACTGCTATTCTGTTTGACGACACTTTTAAATAATCTTCTGTCGTTGGTTACGTCTCAATGTGGTCTCAAATTGCCTGTTATTATTGGCAGCGTTTACATGCGATCTGTTGATGTATGTTGTATGCTGTTCGAACCTCTAAGGAGGTAGTTCATGCAGCAGGTGTGATCGACATGTGACATCACCCTGGTGAAGAAAAATATATACTTTTTTGTATTTCAAATATATTTTAATTTTAAACAGTACACTGTAAATATACTAACAAAATATAGCTCACTTTTAAATAAATTAAAAGTTTATTAGTAACATACTTTTACTTAATTTTTACCATTAAACTTCAAATTTACTTTTAAAAAGTGTGATTTAGTACATTTAAAAAAACACATTTTAGAAAAAAATACTAAAAGTGAAAGTTTTGAACAATTTTATTAATGTATTCATTTTAGATTTATTTTAAAATATATTTTAGGTACATTATAACTGTATGATTGAAATTAACATTGCCACAATACACAGAATGCATATTTTAAAAATACTTTATTGAATATATTTTGTAGATGGAGTATATTTAAAATCAATTTTGAAGTTATTTATGTTAGGAACTCACTTCATATCTTATATTTCAAAAAGTGTTAAGATGTTTGAAAGCCTGCCTTTACAATACATTTTATTTTCAATTAAATATATGTATTGCAAAAATGTGTCTTTTAATGGCGTTTTAAGTTGAGTAATGTTTATTTTCCTAATACTGTCAAAGAATCATGTTACATTCATTAATCCTTCCATAGAAAGTTTCCAATGCTAATACTGTTTTGTGCACAGTGTCATACACAGAAATACATGAATACAACTTTTGTCATTAAACACAATATAACAGTACTTATGTAAAGTTTGTAACATACAAATGAAATGGTATGCCATATATAAGGCACACAGTGAATTATGGAAACATGTTTGGGATCATTAACAGTTACCTGTTTTTCGCTGGTAAATGTTTGTACAGGAATCTGTTTTTAGTCTCTTTCAATATTGTTCGGATGTATAGTCTCTTTTGTCCTTTGACCTAACCATTACACATTTACGCTGTAATGACTGAGGATGTCCAGCAAATACATTATTACTGTGAAACACTTCAGTTAGAAATGTATAGGGTATATTTAACTGAACATCTCTATAAACCTGTCTTCCACTCTTGGCAAGCTCCTTAACCAAAACACAGAATCTATTTGTGGTAGATGCAGAAGAGTGCTCATCTACAGATGCGTCAGCCAGTAGTGTCATCATTTCACAAACTTTTCTTCTGTATAAAGATGAGGTAGTAACTGGAGATGTACAAAGAAACTCTTGTATAATCATGTTTGGGGTTTCTGCAAACACAGTTCAAACAACATTAACTTAATTTTAAACAGATATATTTATCAACAAGTACCTGTAATATTTTATGTTTAACCTTGTTAAATGTAAGTGAGCTTGAGCACATTTTTTAGAAACGAGATGCAACTTTTGCCTGGGCAAAATGTTCTTTTTGACCCGAAAGTTACATTATATGACATAGTCTTGAGTCTAATTAATACTTATAATACAAAAATAATACAAGTAAATTAAATGTTACTTTATTAAAAAAAATATATGAAATTAAATTAACCAAGAGGTTTACCATCAGATTGGCCCAATCCTACAGCTAGGGAAATAACCCACTTACTGTATATCGTGTTTTTTTTAAATGAAATAAAACATCTTTTTCATATCCTGCAAATTAATATTTATATGAAATATTTATCAGAATAGAAAAGGCACACATCATATACAAAATAAAATAATATCTGTATACTATATACTTATTTAATTGTAAAAAGTTTTTTATTTTTTATTGCTTTTATTTAACTTTTTACAACTCTATAAAATACAATAGTACTGTAATAAGATTTTAACAAAGTATATTGACTAATGTACAGTACAATTGAACTTACTTGAATTAACTGTAATACTGTTGAATTATTAATTATGATTTTCGTTTACCTGATTTTGAGGAAGTTTTCTGTATTGTGTTGTTCTTGGGGTCTCTGCTTGAGTATCATCGGAATTCAACTGTCTCTTCATCTTTCTCTTTGATGACGTGATGATTTCAATGTGTTCCGTTTACAACTCTGACTCAGACTGAAACTGAATCTGGCGCTAAATTCTGTGCATCAGATTTGGAGTTCAGTCACTGCAGCCAATCAGAGCTGCTGACGTATGACGGTGCACGTTTGATGAATGCGGCCTCATGCAGTTACTCGCCCTCAGCGTTCTGCAGGTGAATAAAATTGCCGTCACGATGTTGTTCCAGTTCGCTGTTTATTACTTGTTTAACAAAACACTACACGTGGAAAGTACATCACCTTTTGTTGGAAATTTGGACCAGTTTAATCAAGTGACTTCACAGCCTGACCTTGATAGCGATGATGACTGGCTCGAGATAAAATGGCCCACACGAAAAGAACCGGAGAAGACAGTATTAGCTAAAGTTCTGCTATTTGTACAACGTCTAATACAACATTGCATCTGTGTCTAATACAATATTCATATATCAAATGTATTCATTCATATTAGTATTAGCTTCTATTCTCATAATATATGCCTTACTGTCCTGTTGTTTAACCTCGTTGAGAGTTGTATCGTATCCTATGCTGATATAAGTATCTGTTGGTCTCCATCTCAAGGTTCCTAATGATGTCATGGGACAATTGTTTTGATACTATAATGATGAATGGATAGAGACATATATTGAGTAAGTATATTGAATACGTACTTTGTGAAATCATATCTGATCGTTCTCAGGAGGAGTAAGACTAAACCGAAGGTCTGGTGATTTTCCGCTCTGGTGATTTTCCATGACAAAAGTAATCTCCTGTTTCAAGCATATAAATATTGGTCCTCAATATAATAAAATTGGGACTCTGATTGAACTAGACTCCTTTGTCTGTGTCAATCTTGTTCTCCAGGATCGATCCTGAAACTCTGTGTGTTCCGTCGACTAGACTCTTCAACCTTAGAATAATAATACTTAGAAAAGGGGACAAAGAATTTTACAAAAAACATTCCGTTGGATTATATTCAGTGCCCATGCGCAGTGTCAAACAAGTTTGAAAAACCAAGCAAATTTATGGCTAAACTTTTCAATCCTTAAATTGATATTTTTTACCAAAAAGCTACATTCCATTTTCATGAACATGCAAGAGTGTTGTCGTTGTGTATTAACACTATATGTTGTTATTATGTCAAGCTTTTGTATGTTTACAGTTTGTCTGATGATTATAAAAAGGATATACTGAAGTGTACTTTGACAACAGTGCGTTTGAGGTATATATTTGGGCTTTGTGAATATTGTATTGCATTGTTATAAACCCAAACTGTTACCTTATACATTCCTCTCAAATATTTCGGTCATTAGTAATATCAAAACTATGTTAATGGAGTGCTTTTTATTGTAACTTGTACTGTACTGTAGTGTAGTGTAGGTACCTACTGATACTAGATAGCTTGAGTTGATGTGTATCTTAAACGTATCTTAAGCATTATGTATTTTCTTGTGTGTTGTATGCATGTTTTGCTAAAGTAATAAATTACGTTTGTTGAAACCTCTTGAATTTCTTTGTCTTTTTAGAAGATAATACCATTAAATCAAATTGCAGCATTTTTGATGGAGCAGAATGACTACACTATTAAATACACTGAATGTATATATAGTATTCTACAGTGATTGTGTTGCATTACAGTAAATAACAATCACTACTCTTGCCAGTTATTAGCTGTTATTCTTGATTTACAGTAAAATACTGACAAAACTGTTGCCAGCTAGTCACCGTTAAGACTCAGTTATAGTATGATACTGGCAACACAGTGTTGCCAGTATTTGACTGTAGAAATGCCTGGAAAGGTCTAACAGTGTAGTTTTAACGCAAGACAATTAATCAGGTTGAACGGAATTTACATTTGTTTTAAACATAGTGAACAACTTCAACATGAGTTTAGCATGTGTCAGAGTTTAGCATCACAGTTAGTATGTAGTTCATCCCTGAAGTATACGGAACAACGAAGGTGAATAACTGGACAGGCAAAAATTGTCTGTGCACTACATGTGTGTGCGCGTGCGTTCACGGAGACTCGCGCAGTTCGGTGGAACCAGGCAGTCACAGCATAAATGAGCTGTGAAAGACAGCCTTCTTGAACGGACGTTTACATGCGTATTTGACGTTATGGCCCGTGTCGCTGGCAACATACGATCGGCTTCGAATCGGTAGGACGTGAGACTGACCGGTCGGTCACCGGTCACGGCCGATCATGCACCTGCCGATTCCGGTTTTGAGCGGTCAATCGATGCACCTCTTGTGTATAACGTGCCCAGCTACTTTCTTCTGGGCTTTTGCGCAAGACTTTACTCTCTGTGATTAGCTATCAAAACTATATTGAGTACTAAGTTCTCATGCAGTAATGTATTAGTCACTACAGAGTTATTATGGGATCCCCACCATATAGACATTGTGAGGGTGTCAGTAATCGCTCATGTTGTTTAATTTTACATTGTCTTCAGGCAAAGCCAACCAAGATCAAAGACACAGTCAGAAACCAGATGCTAGAAAATGTAAAGATTTCCCTTTCCCAAAAAAGGGTCCAAGACACACAAGATCACCACACTAGTTCTGAGGATGAATTTCCACAACACCTTCACTGTGTAAGGGATGAAGTGTTCCTTTTGTTTTTAGTGTGCTTTATTCGGAACTTAAGTAAAAAAATTGGGCAGAATTCATACCGTTCATATTAACTAAAAATAGCATCATCTTTATACATGCTGGATATTGACTTATTGAGAACAGGGGTGCGCTTACCAAAAGCCAAGTTAGCCTTCTTTTGTCGCATGTTCCATCAGTGCCATAGTTCAACAATTCTCCCACTCTTAAAAAAGTCATACTTCTTACTCAACTCAACTCAACTTTATTTATATAGCGCTTTTTACAATTTTCATTGTTACAAAGCAGCTGTACATGAGACACATTGAATACAAGTAAAAAAACTAAAGGCATATACCTGTAAAAACAAGACAAAGGTGAAAACAACAAAGACAGACATACAAATGTTCCACACACACAATATGCAAACATACATACACACACACACACATTGACAGAGACGCACACACACACAGTGAAAGCACACATTGACGATAAAGGAGAAAGAACCACAGGTCAAATATTAAACGGACTATAAATTCTTATGTGCAATATTAATTATGTCTAATTTCTCAATTCTAAAGCAGCCCCCCCGGCCAGGCAGATAGTGCAAAACAATATGCAAACGGTGGTGAGGAACCCAAAACTCCCATCGAGAAAAAAACCCTCAGGAGAACCCAGGCCCAACCAGGGGATTCCAGTTCCCCTCTGGCAAAAGCTGCTGCCTCTGCACAAGCTCAACAGTGCTTGCACAACAAGGCTAAATAAAAATAAAAAATAAACTTAATAAGGTAAATGATAGATTTAAGATTATCATTCACAATCTAATAACATTTGAAATGTTGTAGGAAAATCAAAGTTGCCGCGTCCTTTATCCAGCTCTATCCTCTTAGCTCTTGTCAGGTCACCGCTTCCCATTCTCAGCTCTGCCATCAGGTCTGGGCATGAACTGCATCCTGCGGTAACCTTGAAACAAAGAGACAAGACTGGCTGAGAGTAGAATAACTAAGACTTACTAATTCTTACTAAGAATTTTTGACACTTTTGAAACTCAAAGTTATCAAAAATACAGCCTTTAACAACCTTAAATCCTGTATACAAATTACATTACATCTAAAATAAAGAATCTTCCTTTTAGTCCTGTTATTGACCCCTTTAATCGCTCCTATGCTTGTCTCCTCATTATATGTCTTGTGTTAAGTCTCCCTCTGCTGGACAAACTACGGAATTGTACCAATTTTTATTATTCCCTTAAAGGAAGCCTTTTAAAAGTAGAAAAGTATGATAAAATGGTTGTTTCTATGCAGAGTAATGATTCCTAAATTGTTGTTTATTCTAAAGAGATGAACATCTTGAGTGGGATGATCCTGTAATGTACTGAATCTGTAAAAACTCTAAATATGAGCTATATAAATAGATCTGCTGCTTTGTGAGTCCCGATCAGGAAATTATTTCTAGTTCCTCTTTATATGTGAATTATATAAGTAAATGCTATTAACATACATAGGTTGTATCAATGATCAAACCTCATATTGACTCATTCAACAGGAGCAATCTAAGTCTGGATGAGGGAATATAAAAGATCTCTTCTGTACCTGAACATTATATTATCTACAATAAGAAAGTGCACCGATGTCTGAGACTGTAATTCTTTGTATGGAAGAATTATTTTAGAATCTTTTTAATACAGAGTCAATGTATCACAGGGTCTTCTTTCAACAAATCTGCTCAAATCAACATATCCATCATTTCAACTCTACATGTAGAACGTTATCGATATTAAAGAAGTTAAATAACCATGTAGCACACACAAGGATCACCCAGTCTGGTAAGTATTTACAAGGATTTACATGCACAGAGGGGAGGAGTTGTTTGCTTTATTCTGTAGGTGTTGTGGCGAATCGGAGGGTTCCAGATGTCAAGAGATTAAACTTTATTTGCCCAAGCAATCAAAGTGAGACACTCTCTGGCAGCAGCACTCTCTTTCGGCTGGGCAGCGTCCTCTCTTGCGATTGCGTCTCTAGGAGGGTCCGCTCTGGTCGACGTCCGAGTAGGCAGCGGGAGGCCTGGTCCCTCCCCGCGATGGGAAGAGAATGCGCGGAGACACTGCCGGCGGCCCCGGGGGAAGTGGCGAAGTCGCGGCGAGGGGGCGCTGTAAAGCTCGGAACGGCGAGCCACCTTCGCCCCCGACCCTTCCTGGCCGACCCGGAGCCGGTCGCAACCCGACAGGCCCGACCTCGCCGCCGGGTTGAATCTTCCGGGCGGACTGTGCGGTCCCCACCCGTTTACCTCTGAGCCTTTTCACGCCCTGTTGAGCTCTCTCTTCAAAGTTCTCTGCGCTCCGGAGGAAGACCCGGCAACTTGTTTAGGCTCATTGCAGAGGAAACATTCTAAGCTTTAAATTGAGTTGTAATATTTGTGTGCCGATGCAAAGTTTATTGTGCGGCCAAGCATTTTCTTTCAGCATGTTTACCCTTACAATTCAACTGATACACACTGTTTATTTGATTCTTCCTGTATCTTCATGAGAGCCACCATAGAGGAATACAAGAAAAAGAGAAGCAAACCAATGCACTTTTAAGAACCATTTGTCTTATTGATTTAAAAATATAAAAAACAATATGAACATAAAATTAACTTCTAATCTTCACCATCGTCCTCATCATCGGCGAAATACTGCAGTGAGAAAAAAAATAATCAATCAATCCTAAACAAGCGGGTTACAGAACATTTTTAATATTTTCATTACATGCCTCTTCTATGTCCAGATGAGGTGGTGATGGCTGAGGTGGAGGAGAAAGAGGAGAAAGAGGGGGGTGAGGCTCTTCCTCATCATCAGACGATGTGTGCTCATTGTCCTGAAAAATAAGACCAAAAAACATCTGTTTGTTGTAAAACCATTGTTAGTTTTCCTTTCGGCTCTCAAAGAACACACACACACACTGATCTTACTGTCCGGCTGATGAGATAGGTGGGTACCTGGAAAATATAAAATAGATATTAGATATTTCAAGTATATATTTACAATTGAACATCTGTATGTTTATCATTTAATATTTCAACTTACTTCACTGAAAGAGCTGTTTATCCTGCTGTCTGTTCTTGCCATTTTTGACAAATAAAAAGAGATTTCAGTCAAACTGCTTTACGTCTAAAATTTTAATTGTCAAGATTTTCTATTATTTTACCAAATAATAAAACTTGATGCATTCCTGCATATACAATTATGAATATACGTATATACTGTCTGTTCTTCATACAGTTAAAGGAAACCCTGGTCACAGAGAAGACCTTTAAACATTGCCTGCTCATTCAGCCATTCCAGGATCAAGATACCAAGAGTTGATCTTGTCCACATATGCTGGTGTTTCGGTAAAGTTCATCTGTGAGACGTGCTGTCATTCATTTTTCTCACTGCTCACATAATAGACAAATATGTAGAATATCAGTGAGCACCAGAAAAATGTTTCAAACATTGAAAACGCTAAATAAAAGCCCAGCTGTATTGTAAGCATTCAGTTGGCTTGTGTGTAACTATGTAACAATCTCAGCTGTTAAACTATTAATATTATCTATTTGTAGCGTTACTTATCATCATGGGTAACTAAACAAATTGTGAAAGGAGGAAGTTAACTTCTGGTGCAACACCTTAACAATAATGAAAGCTTAAGTGCTGATATAGGTTAAAAAATGTCTAATGAAACAATAAGATAAGAAAGTTAAACACTTTTCCAAGTGGTGTGTGCGTGTGTGTGTGTGCGCGCACGTGTGTGTCTTTCATTCATTCAAATGCAGGTGACCCGACCCCCCACACACCCGATGTCTTGTGTTTTCTTTAAAATCTTAATAGCTCTGACTCACCATAACGGCTGCAGATATGTTTGCATGCGTCTTCTGTTTTGCTTAAAATCTTAATAGCCCAGATTCACAACTGAGAAATCACCTTTATAGGGCTGCAAATTGCAACTTAGAATTGACCTTTAACAGCTGCAGATAGTCTTCTGTTTTGCATAATAGCCCACCGCTGCAACTCAAACTCTTGGTTAAAACACATAAACTCTAGTGTATCCCCATAAAGTTTATTTCATTTATTTAAGGTTTATTGTGTAATGTTCAATGACATAACTAATAAAGCCTGTAAAAAATGACATTTAAAAGAAGAGTAGCACAAATAATTAATTTATTCAATTCAAAAACTCTTGCTTTAAACAAACAGAGTTAAACAGTTTAAACATTAGTTTATTTATTTATTAGTAAATGCTCTTCCATTAAAGGAGTTAAAATCTTATGCTTTAATAAGACAAAGAACACATAACATGAAGTAATAATCTTTCTTTAATAGACAGATTCTTTAATCTTTTTGTCTCATACACTCACTTGGTTTGATAAAGTAGTGAAAAGGTCCCTTTAACAAAAACACCAATGTATTATAAATACATTTAACTTATTTTTAAAACATGTTTGAAACCGAAATGACTGATTAAACCCCACCCCATTTTAGACCCTCCCTCTCAGGTAGGTGGGCGGGACTTTCAGATATTTTTTTCTTAAATAGGGAGACCCCACAAGGTCATTCACCCACTGTCTTTTCGAGCGTCCTACGTGGAACACTTTTACCGAAGTTTTTTGGAAAATGTACTTGAAACAAGAATGACTTCTCGAAGGTAAGTTGACAAGATTTTTATAACATGTTTGTCTCGTTCTGAAGCAAAAATAATAATAAAAAGGAAAAATCTAAATTTATCTAATGCCGGTCCAGTGTAATGTTTGTTTAAACAGTGTAGGTTTGTATGAATTCAATTCATTTATTTGGAAGAAATTGTATTCTGACACAAAATGTGTGAAACAGACAATAATTTGGAGATGAAAGGTGAAATGTTAACCATTTTTTATACCTTGCAGATCTGCTGAACGTAATGCTGTCTACTGCTTGCTGTGCCAAAAGGCACAGGACACCCTCCCAGTTCACCTGGCCAGGGTGTGCATGAAGAAAAGCACACAGGAAGAAAGAGCGGCTGAGGTGCAGAAGGCCAGGGCTTCTAACAGAGCGTGGATCCGCAGGAACAGGACCTGGGATTATAACCAGCTGTGTGAACTCCTGTCTGATAGAACCTCTCGCATCAAAATGATGAAGGAGCTTCTCCAGCGTGGGTTCTTCATCCAGAACCTGCCCCAGGAGTCTGACATGACCATTCAACCTGAACATGACCCCAATGCTGCCTCATCTTCAGCACAAGAGACTTCATCGTCTTTAAATACCTCTGATGAAGAACACAGCAGACCCTCATCCTCGTCTGTGCGGATGAAGATGAAAGAGGCAGGTCTTCATCAGAAGTTCTCTGCGCAGGCCAAGCTCCTTGTGGACTTTAAGAAGTACCTGACTCTGGCACTGAGGATTCCAAGCTGGCAACTGGATGCAAGATCTCATTATTCATTAAACCCATTTCATCTTATTTCTATGGCCTATTTTATGTTGACACTTCTTTCCCATGTTCTTCTTCAAAGTTGGACAACGTGTCTCGCTTTCTGCGGAGCATGCAGCCCACTGGAGATGAACCGACTCTTAAGTTCCTGTCCAAACGGACTAAGACCCAGGAGTTTGTGACAGCCCTTCAGAACGCTGAGATGAGTGCAGGCGCCATCATAAATTATTTCAAGAGCCTTTCCAAGTTCTTAGAATACCTGCTGACAAGGACAGACCTTCAAAGAAAGGACCCACATCTCCAGGGAAGATGCGAGAATTACCAGCATATGCTGAAAACTCTGCGGAAGACCGTACACAGTAACAAGACGAGCAGGTATATGGTTTAAATTAGTTTTTTTTTTTACCTAATTTGTTGCTTCCTCCCAAAATCCCCTAGCCTAATCCGTCCTGTTTGTTATGTTTCATCCAGACACAGAGGGTTTGTTGATGTACCTCCCACCATTACAGATTGCCAGTTGATTTTGAGAGCGGCAAAACCAGACTTCCTCCGGATCAATGCAACTCTGCAGAATAGATTAGAGCTCTCCAATACAGATAAGACGATGTTCCGCTACTACTGTGAAGCGCTCTTGGTCTTCCGCCACATGCAGTGTCCTCAAGCTGTGGAAAGTTTGACAGTGAGTGCATCTGTTTTGTACATTGCGATCGGTTTGTACATGTGATATGTCTTCATGTTTCTTATGCATTATAAAATGAAACCTTTTCTGTGTTTCCAAGGATGAAGATTGGGTGAAGAGAATCCAGCACGGTGGCAGGGTTGTGATCAGTAAGGTTACTACAAACACTTCCAGCATGCAGATTGCCTTGACACAAGAGGAGGAAGCTGTAGGTTTCAGTTTGACATCAAAAGTAGATTTCCTATCACAAGTGTGGTGCATTTAAGAACTTTCTCTTTATCTTCATTCACAGTGGTTTCAGAAGTACTACAGGCAGATCAGGCCTCATAGCATTCAGCCTGGAAAGTTCTCCAGATGTTTTTTTCTTTCATCGTCAGGGGAGGCTGTTCACAGTGTCTCGCAAGACCTGAATCGCTTCCATGAAATGTATGTAGTTTCAATGTGCACTTCATTACCTCCTGTCAGTCGTTGTCATATCACAATTAACATTTCATGTGACATTTTGCTACTACAGTTACAAACTTCCTACCTCAACGAGTCAGAATGTGCGGAGGGCTGTTGATACCGCTGCAAAATCACTCACAGTGGACCAGCAGGAGGACATCAGGATTTATCTTGCCTCTTGTGATTCAAGAACACTGCAGCCTCGCAAAATTCTGGACACAGCTGTGCTGCTGGACTCCCTGGCTGGGTATGTCTCAAATCACACTTTTCAAACATTATGTAGGCTGTTTTCATTTTAAAAAAATTAAAGCGTTTTTTTTCTCTTCTAAAGCTGTTCTAGTGGCGATGAAACTTCTGCAGCTGCTTCATCTGAATGCACTTTCCCGAAAGGCTTTTCTGACTTTGTGACCAGATTCAAAGTTTCACTGAAGGGCCAGCCACCTAGCAAAAAGCAGAGGGTCGATGCTGGGTTTCCTGACGACCACACCTTTTACCACAAATGGCGATCCTCTCAATATGCAAAGCGTGTTGAATATCTGTTGTGTAAGTCTCAATCCATCAACACATCACTGAAAATCAATAGATATCATGTCCTAAGTTGACTGGCAAGCATCTTTCATGTCTAAATTACTGAGTTCTTTTTTTTAGCAAACTTTACACACCGTAGGCCAACAGCCGCAACCGTGACTAGGCTTATTGACATGGAAGGGTGGAAGGCCAACTATCCAAAGCCTGAAGAGATCGAAAGGATGTGGAAGCCAGCTCCCAAGGTCACCATTGAAAACGACAGGTTGTTAATCAAATGTGTCTCTGAGCAGACCTGGCCTGGCCTCGCCATCAAGGACTTTGGTCCTGAGCAAGGTCAAGGTAAGAAAATTGTTTCCAAGAGCCATAATTCGATCCTGAAATCTTTGTATACATTTTATGTTTATTCAGTAACTGACATACATTGTTTCCTTGATTCTAGGAGTGGTTGCAAGCCGTCCGTTTCTCAAAGGCGAGATTGTGTGTGATTACCACGGAAAGGTAATCACAGCTGCTGAAGGGAGGGCCATGATGGAGGGCATACACGATGAGGACGGGTACATGTTCTTCTTCAAAGCTGGACAGCATGACCTGTGCATTGATGCCCAGACCTTCCCATGCGAGTGCCACCCAGTCGCAGACACAATTGGCAGAAGAATTATTCATTCTTCAAAGAGGCCTAACCTGAAGCCCTTTCAGTGTGTGCTGAACATCAATGGAGGGGACAGTTTTCTCATCCTCTTCAGGGCGCTGCAAGATATCAGCGTTGACACACAACTGAAATTTGACAGAGAAGAGGGCCTGAACCTGGAATGGCTGGATGAATAGGCCATGTTAAAAAGTCTTCTGTGTGACCTGGGTTTCAAGCAAACTTGAATTTTTTCCTCTCCTGATGGACAACCAAGTGTGAAGGAGTTGACGATTGACATTTTGTCCAGCAAATTTGAATTTTTTGAAAATCCTTTTCAACGATAAGATTACGAAGATCTACAGAGAGTTCTTTGCTTTTACCCATCATAAAGTCTTTCCTGTGTGCCTCCTAGGTAATGAGAAGCCTTTATAGGCCATAAATTAGGACTGAAGCAGCTGATATCAATTAGTTCTGATAGGGGGCAGGGGTAGGGTGCATCCTACTATTTATATCCGATCACAATTAACTTTGCGATTTAACTGCATTGCCTGGACAATGAGTGAGTGGAGTGCGCTTGATTCATATGAAAGTGTGAACCGTCGGTTGGTAGAAGAGCTGGGATACACATACAAACAAGTAAAAGAAGTCCTGCATCAACAATATGGACTTGGGAGGGGTTCCAGCATTTCGATTTTCAAAGTTTTGTGCTTTAAAGTATTTTCATCGTTTGGATTACGCACGGTTAGGGAGAGATGGTGGTGATGCCGTTGTTCTACCAGCAGTAACTGTTTGAGGCCCTGTGTGTGGTCGAAAGATTATGACTGGTATCTTGAAAGCGAATAAACTACCCAATTAAGCATACACTGGGTGCCTTGGTTAACAATGGTTTCTTGGACATTGATGACCCTTTGTGGAAGCACTGTATCTCTTTTGTTGCTTCAAAATGTTGCATGGTTGGGTTAGAGAGTTTCATTTCATCTTGGAATGCACACACAATCCCATCCAAGGGTATACCAGATGCTCTTTTTGCAGCCCATCTCAGATCCTCTCGGATTCCATTTAAGTTCTTTCCATCGGCTGTGGACATTGCTGCTGACTACATTAGGAATGGAGGAACTCTGACTTATCCCACACCATTCGGACGAGACCCCCTCGATGGCCATGGCGACCTTCAGGTGCAGAAGGAAATGTTGCTGTTGTCAACCTGTAGTCAATATGAAGTGTTTTACGCTTCTCTTTTAGGTCACAGTGACCTTTTCTAGGAGGGTCTGGAGACATATGTGAACATTACACATAGACTGGAGCCATAGTATAATTTTTTTAAGTTAAAAGTTGTATAATGTTCTTTGTACTGTCTTTTGCCACACTTGAAATGATATGATCTAATGCTACACTAGAAGGATATATACCTGCATTTACATGATTTATGTTTTGTACAGTAATTCATAACCTATCACCAGTTATGCACGATCGCTATGTTTAATATGAACACCACTGTCCAGTTTATCAAAGTAGTTTTATTCTTTTTGACTTAACAACTTTACACCACTGTATTAAAGAGGAAAAATATATAGGCCTATGTACCACTGCATTTTCAGGTGACAGGAAGGGTATGTGATATAAATTGTGGTATTAAAAGTAACTAGTAAAGATGTCAGACTTTATTTTCAAAATGGGTGATTAATATTGTTCCTGCAAATGTCTATGGTCTGAGGAAATTTACTTTTTGTATAAAAATAATAAACTCTAATAAATAAACCTTTTTTTGCAGACAAAAATGCATCGTCAGAATGAAAACTTTTACTGAAAGTCAGTTACTGAAAATTGAGATTTTCAGACTACGATGGTTCACAGGGTAGCAAAGCTACAGTACGAACATGATTATAATACATTGCTGTAGATTAAGTACCTAACAGTACATCATTTCAGTAAAATGTGTTTTTCTGTTTTTTCTGTTTTTCCCATACTACACTATACTGACACACATTACAGTAATATTTAGCTACGGAATGAGATTATTGCTTCCATTGTCTTCCTATACTTCGTAAGTCGCTTTGGATAAAAGCGTCTACTAAATGGAAATGAATATGGAAAAACTGGGCATTGTCTCAAGGGCACACACAACTTGCATTAAGTACAACAGTCATTTTCCTAATTGAACATGTTTATTTGAACATTTGTTATCACAGAAATGAACAGTTCAAGTTTTTATGTTTTATATTATTCGACAAGATTTCCTAATCCCACAACGTTAGGAAAATAGTCAATTCAGACTTTCTGTCTATATTTCAAGTAGCCTACCAGTACTATTTTGTAAACAGTGATTTATACAGTAACAAGGTGAGGTGCTACATGTGAGATATGCTCTTATTGCTCTTAAAAAGTAAAAAAAAAAGCACCAACAAAAACAACTGTGCTGTCTTCAAATGCACTTCCATTAAACAGAAACAAACATGTTTCCTAACTGTAACAAAACTGTCATTCAGACTATTTAAGTCGCTTCATTTGTCAATAATGACAGTACCTCTCCTAGACCTCTTAAAAACACCAGCTTGCCAGCAAAAATCTTGGCTTTGAATAAAAGGCAACTGTCATTATCATTTAGATAGGTCTGGATACAGGGGCCACACCCTGCCACCTGCCCACAACATGCAGTAATGACAAGCACAGAATTTGGAATGTTTGTGCACATTCTACATGCTACAGCATTTTTCAGAGAGGAAGCAATGGTTAATGACTTTGACACCTCAGCAACCTTCTCTTTCAACTCCGCTAACACATCCATCTGTTGGACTACCTGTAAGACATTTGTCTTAATGTGGTCGACTGAAATTGTTAGCTCGCTAAATCTTTCATCCATGTTTTCCGCTAGCCTGGACACAGAGCTTTTGACCTCGAGTTCAACATCATGTAGGCCCTCCAGCACCTCATTTTCTTCAGAGTCCACTCTATGAAAAACGGAAAAAGTCAGAATCAGAATCAATAAAATTCAAACGCTACCCAATCCTTCTGATGATGAGTGTAATTTACACCATTTCAAACTGTGGCAGGCCACAATGCTTACTTTTGAGTTCTTAAAAACATACCTTCTCTTTTTGGAGGCACTCTCAAGTCTTCCCATCTTCAACTTGGACAGATCCATGATTCTAACGGCATGTAGCTTCCGGCTTGACGTTTTCCAAAATTCCAAATCTAAAATGGAACAACGTATCTGTTATGCTCACATAATATAATGAAACATACATAGCCAATAAACACATTTTTTGTGTGTAAACTACTCAGTTAAGGCTAGGATAAGCAATGTTAAATACTGTTGATTTCTCATTGAATCAATATCATTTTTGCACCCGTTAATAATGTTAAAAAATGTTAAACTTTCATCGACTATCAATATGGTGAGCAGTGTTTGCTTTACCTGGGCTCGATTCTTGGATATTGTAGTTAGGATTTCTTTGCATGTTGTAAAAGTGTATTATAATTCATTTGATATGGCAAAGAAAACTATGACCCTGTACCATCAGGTAATGGTGATTTTAAATTATTAAATTATTATGTATTCATTGAATGATTTAATCATTGTGAAGCAACATCACCATTTTCTTTTATTTTTTAATTTAAAATTAAGTACACATACACTCAAAAATTGTTAACATCAATTCAACATCAATAATCAGTCTATGAAACTCAACAAAGGTTACAATTAACAAATGAAAAGTTCATTCTGAAATGTATACTGGGTATCTTCATAATACAAAACTCATACATGACTCCCATCTTTTTTTTCTGATGTTTTTCATACACCAACACCACAAACAGGACACAAGAAGCCAACAGACCCAGCTCACGCAGCCTGATGCTCACCCTTGGACTGCCGTGGACAAATGATTCCAACTGATCCAGCTCTATTCACTTTATATTTACTGATCTGCTTTCAACTTGTGTGAAGCTGCTTTGCAACAATGCAAAATAGAAATTGAAATAAATTGAACCTAAATTGACGCAATTAACCATAACAAATCAATTTAACATTGATTCAATTGTTTCTGTCTGCTATCAAACATCTGGGAAACCACTGCCCCCCCCCCCCCCAATTGATTTATGGGATGTATGTAGTGAAATACCTTTGGTTTCTAATGTATCTGCAATTGCCAGACCTTTGGCATCACAAATTGAGAAGCTGTCGGAGAAATTTAAATATTCCTGTACAGTCTGTCCCACCTCCTGCACACCCTGACCTTCATTTATTGTGACATGCACTGTAGCTATGTTAGAGAAAAATCATCCAGTTTACCATTAGCACCTGCATTTGAAACACAACATATAGTGCGACTTAATGATTTGCTTACTACTATACTCACTATATGGAGATATTTTTCTGCTACATTTATTTGCTTTCTTACTGATTTGGCCCTCCGGAAGGGGTTCTGGAATGTGTTAGATGGGTGTGTTATGGCAGTGGTCCCTCATGGGCGACAGGATAGTGATGTTGAAGGGCCTGCAACTGGCGTCAAAATGTGTTGTTCTTTGCCTGTCCCTAAAACTGCAAATGACCCCCTGTCTCGCATCAGTGTTGTCTGAAATTGCCCGGATTGGTTTGGAAAAAATATCCATTTATGAAGTACTCATAAAAATGTAAAATGAAAGTTTGAAACTAATTTTCCTTATATTAATTTTGATGGTGCAAATTGACAAAAGAACTGCAAAGCGTTACACGGACCGTTCAAGGACATTAAACTTTTGAGGCTTGCGCAGCTTCTCGAGGAGAAATCAAACAAAAGAGCGCCGTTTTCTAAAGTCTATGAGCGCAGCACACACAAATAAACTAAATTGACATACTGCAGTTAAATGTGGTGTTTCTATATTTATAACTTTTGAATACAGTTCAGCAACATGCATCACACGACCTGACGACCAAGAGAGCTGACAATTGACCATCACTTAATTTACCATCACCTCACGATTGAAAATGTGACACTGATTTCATATGACAGTTCAACAAACAAGTTATTAATATCAAGTCACTTACAATTTAAGATGAAATAATGACTGTTTTGGTCTATTTTAGCAGCGAAAATAAATCTGATGAATCCAAACAAAGATCACAGCATAGCGCATCTCACAGCAACAATTAATCGTGTTTTGAATGATTCAGGGTTTTGAACGAATCGATTGAGTCAAAGATTCAGTGACCCATGCACAAACATCTGTCTCATTCTTGATGAATCGGCCGTTTGAACGAATCGTTTGAATGAACAACTCAATGACTCGCTTAATAAAACCGCTTTTCACCTGCATTTGCGCTCACTATCCACAAACCAATCAAATTTGTTCAAAACTCTTTTTTTAAATCAGTCCAAACACATTTAAAATTTTTATTCAGGAGTTATGTAAATACAAAACTATAACTTTTTTATGACAGTAGTTTAGTGATAAAAAAAGTGATACTTTTTTTTTCAGTTTTTTTTCCCTCGCATCCTGTAGCCTACTCGCGCCCCCCGGGAGAGTGTCTGTTGGGAACCGATGTACTAAGCGATGTACCAAGAACGGGCCCCAGAAGATTGCATTTCATGCTTTATTTATTTCATTGCAACTTGAACTTATTAAAGATAACATGATCAACAACACAGATTTATTGCCACATCTTCATCTAGCTTAAATGTAAAGTATTTTATGTCTAGCATGCAATAATATATAGACATTATAATAATATATATAACGAATAAAAAGCCTTGTTTTTGCATTGGTTGGTCTTGTAGCCATTTTGTTTAGTAACTTTAAATCAAGTGAGTTTGGTAGGGCCAGAAATCATCAGGAGTTATTTTATAAAGTAAGTATTCAGGGACAAGAGGGATCGGTGTTGAAATAAAAAGAAAATACATACAAAGACTTTTCAATTCAGAAGGAAAGTCAAAAAACAGTTAATCAGGAAAAAAAGCTCTATTCATTAAACAAAAGAGTTAGTAATGTAGAAAGTAACTGAAGAAGCAGGAAGTGATGAGTATGACCATGTTAATCAGTGTTGGGTGTAGTTAGTTACTGTAATTAAATTACTTTTAAAGTAAAGAATTACTCTAAATATATGGAAATTCGTTTTGATAGGACTTTTTTTAGGATTTAGGAGTATTTGAGGACCAGGACTGCACAACAGCAACGAACAGTAGGTGGCGTTATGCACAAAGGGTGTAATGTGCCAAAAAAAACAAGGAAGAAGAAGAATCCAGAGGAGTTAATTGTCACCAGAAGATGGCAGTAGTGCAGCAATATGAATTCAGATCCCATTAAAAAACAAGGAAAAAGAAAGAGCTCGCGCACATATGGAAGCAAATAAGAGACATAATGTTTTGAAATTTAACAGCCAATGAATACTTGATTTTGAACTATTTTACTTTGGAAACCATGTATCTGAATTTATTTGTTTCGAGTTTACCTATATGAAATTTAAATATGAAAATTCTTGGTTTCCAATTTAAAAACCTGAATTTAATGCTCACAAATTCAGATACAAAAAAAATCAACTTACAGAATTTCAGATAAAATACATTCAGGATGATCAAATTTGAGTGCTCTTATTCAGATTTCAAATATCAAGTTAATATTTTTCAAAGAAAACATATGTCTAATTCGACTGCTCAAATTCAGATCGAAAAATTCAAGTTAAATATTCACATGGTAACATCCGGGCTACCCAGGATAGGAACAACAGTTGAGCCCAGAGCCCGTCTGCAATTGAACCGAACCATTGAACCGAACCAATGAACCGAACCAATGAACCGAACCAATGAACCGAACCGAACCGACGTCGGGCGGCCTATCAGAGCACGACAACCTGACAGTCTGTCATGATCCGAGTAGAGGCCAAGGCACGGATATTAAACCTGTAAAGACGACTTCTAGGGAAAACGACGGCGCTCCGGTAAGTTTGCTGTTTATGTACAATCAGACTCGACAGAACAAAAGTATGTTGTTGATAATTATCTTTTGGAACACATAACTGTTAGCTATGGTTTGTTGTGTGACTCGTCTCTCTATGTAGGTAAGTCAGCTAGGCAACACGTTATAGCTAGCAAGATAACTTTAGAGCTCAACGGTGCTGCCCACTTTTTGAATGAAAGCTACATTAACGTTTATAAAAAGGGGTTTTAGCCTGGAAACAAGCCAACAGCTCCGAGATGAATCTCGACAATATAACATTTGATTTAGCTGGACAGACTGTGGGTAGTTGGACAGACTGTGAGCCATCATTAATGTAGCAGCTAGATGGACACGGTTAAAAGAGTCAACACATACAGTACGTTACGTTATAACGTAACGTTACAGCGGGGTATTTGTGTGATATAAACAGCTGTCTATGCAGATTACCTAACGTTATACTGACCATACCTGTAAGCTGGTCAATGATTCCGGATCCCACATAAAACGCTTTTTAGAGTAGAATAACGTTGCATCACGCCAGACGTTGACTGAATATATTAGTTTAAGGGAATCGGTTGGATAAGTCATGAATAAGCTAAAGTTGGGGATTCATCCATTGTGTGTGAGTTTTCATTGATTTACTACGAGCCCATACTAAGTTACAAATAAACTTGTATCATGGTTCTAAAATAATAACCATTGCTTTAAACATATTGCTATAATTTAGCCCTGAAACTGCATTTCAATTATTGGGAGAATGTTAGGGTTTCAAATGTAATTACTGTATGTTCATTAATGCTGCTGATTTTTTTTTTAAGGAACTGCTTCTTGACCACATTTTGGAACGACTTCGCTCTCATTTAGAGCATATTCTTGAACAATTGCCTCTGGATTTGGACTACTTGGAGTTCATTAGCACACAAGAATTTGTGTTTTTAAATGCCATATCCAGTCATGTAGTAGTTTCACAGCCTATTTTAGATGCCTTGACAGAGCTAGGTAGCCTTGTAAATGTAGAAAAAGAAAAAAGTAAGCAACACTATAAAACTGTGCAATTTGAGCAAGGACCAGTTGGACGACCGAGAATGGTCCTCTCTTTGGAGTACATTTCCAGCCTTTTGGACATTTATCTGTCCATCCCATGCATATGTGCGCTTTTGGGGGTGTCGAGACGAAGAGTCCATCGATGCATGGCTGAGTCTAATCTCACAGTTAGGGCACTGTACAGCACTCTGACAGATGAAGAATTGGACCAGTGTGTGATGGACATAAAATCCAGGCAGCCTCATTCTGGATATCGAATGGTGAAAGGACTTCTTCAAGCTCAAGGACTGCGGGTGCAATATGAACGGGTCAGAGCTTGACACCATCGGAGTCATATCCCGAATTACCAATTTAGGTTGCATTGTTCGAAGAACCTACTCCGTTCCTAGCCCCCAGTCCTTGATGCACATTGATAGAAATCATAAACTAATCCGGTAATTTTTTGATCTATTGGCAAAGGACAGATTAATTAAAAGAGTAAGATAATATTGTAATGAAATAATTATACTTTTGTATAGACCTATTCATCATACCAGCTTTATTTAATAGTGCTGCTTTCATGCTACTGCGCATGTAATCTCCATCAAACAGGATAACTGTGTTGTTCACACTTACTTTTTGACATACTTAAATTACTTTTTGATAGCTTCTAAAAATGACAGTTATAATCTAGGGTTTTAGTAATTGCTGTATTTCATTTTGCAATTGGTCTTTTTTTTTACTTGTTCACAAGTATAAGTTCACATTCAGATGCTTTTTCAAAAGCTTACCTGTGAAAAAGCAAACAACTAACATTTCCTCTATCTTTTTTTGTAAGTGTGTTTTCCTACAGCTAAAACATTATCATCTTTGGTGGCATAGATGGCTTTTCACGGAAGGTAAGCACAGTTTTCAGTGATAAATACACAGTACACAATTGTCATATTATTATTGTAAACATTTGTGTTTCATCCAAGTAGTAAAACTGCATTGTACTGCAGATTATGTATCTTGGTGCAGCTTCCAACAACCTTGCCGCAACATCCCTGGCATTCTTCCAAGAATCTGTGGAGAAGTTTGGTTTTCCTCTAAGGTAAGTATTTTCCTTATGAACTCTTAAGTTTTACAGTCATGCTTGAATGGTTTTAAACCTCTTTGAAATAACCAAAAGCACACTTTTGTGTGGTATTCGCCTAATACAGTGTTTCTATATTGGTATGAATTGGATAAAGATCATGCTGTATTTCAGTAGCCATTTATACAGGATTTCAGTTTTTTTGCATGACTGTGTAAATCTTTTTTGTTAAAGCTAGATTTAATGGGTTACCCTTTTTAACCAAGTTAAAAGCATGCATCATGTTCTACATTAATGTTTCGTTGAGATATATATATATATATAAAATTAAAACTTTTGTAAATGTTGCTCTGTTCTTAGGGTACGGGCTGATCAGGGCTTGGAAAATGTAGACATTTCACGCCTCATGTTTACAGTCCGTGGCACTGGAAGGGGTACCTATATATCCGGCAAGAGTGTTCACAATCAACGGTCAGTCCAAAACTTAAGATAATTGTAGCTGAAAGATACCACCTCACTGCTGCCATGCAAGAACATTATTATTGCTACAAATACAGTATATCAGCTTGCAACAGGACTTCTTTTTGAGGAGTGTGAGAAGAAAGTCCCATCTCCAGTGGAAGATGCTGTCAGTTAAAGGGTACTGAATAGCAACCTCCAAGTCCTTAGCATGCAAGTTCAATAACCTTTTCTTTGCTGCCAAAAAAAGCTATTTTTTGCTGGGCAATGGGTCTGGAATTACATCTGTATGTCACTTCTGTTTTGATAGTATGCATTGACTTTATATTCCATTAAACATTGTTTCTTCTTCTAAACAAAGTAGATTAAGAAAAACACAACTATGCATTGAACAATCTGATGAATTTTACTGCATTGAAAGAAATTCCAACTGTGTGCATCTGTTGTGGGTGGAAATATTTTCTCAATCAAGAATCTGCTGTGATTTTGCATTATTAGTTATTTAATATAAATATTTTATACATACATGTGCCTTGAAATCCAGCTTATTACAGTTCCATGTACACTAAGTTTAAAAGTTCCTATTGAACTTCACTATTTTCCAGAATCGAGAGGCTTTTGAGAGACATGTGGGTAACTGTCACAAACATCTACTATGATGTTCCCCAATACCTTGAAGAAGAGGGCTTCCTCAACATCACCGATGCTACACATCTCCTCTGTTGCCATTATGTGTTTTTGCCACGGCTGCAAGATTCCCTGGACACTTTCCGCAGTGGCTGGGACAATCATCCGATAAGTGCTTGCAAACGTTAGTTATAAAGACATTATAAGCAATACTCCCTTACCCAGTGCCGGCCCGAGCCTCTCAGAATTAGAATTTGACGCGGAGTCACCTGTGCTTGAAGATAATTGACACAAATGTCACGCTATAATGTTACATTATAAATGAATACAGTGAGGTTATGTATTAATACAAAATAAATAAAAAAAATACTAATACGATACTTAAATAAAAGACTTAACTCTGAAACTTCTGAATACAAACTGTCACAAAACAATAAATAAATAATTTGCAAATGTGCAAATGCAAATGTATATTAAATGTGCAATCTTTTAAATAAAACCAAAATAGACAAACTTTCATATAATCAAAAATAGAATGTTACAAAAAAATAGCTAGTTAATATTTAAACATTCACTTCAACACACACAGCAATGCTAGCGGGCAATCCTTTAACTTAGAAGGTCAAGTTCCCCTTCGGCTGTTTTCTCCAACTTAAACTGATATCTATAATTAATACGTGAAATACACCTAGATAAATGTATATAAATAATGCGAGACATTTCACTGTTGATGGCGGGGATTTAACGTTAGCTTTGGTGATGGCTTTTATTAGATCACGAGTCATTATTAGCCGCTACCTCAAGTGACGCGAGCACAATTTGTCACTAATCATGCAAACATACCTTTATCTTGCTCTTTTTTTCTCCTCCTCTGTTCTTTTCTTCTTTCGGCACCAGAGGGATACATCCTTTTTTGTGACATGGCTTGTCATTTATTAATTACAGTGACACGCACTCGCGCGCAGGCGCGAATTGTCAATGCACGCGAAATGTGTCTAAGCGCAATTACGCATGACTCAACCGCTAGCAGTCACAGCAGCAGTTGTCGGCAAATCAGAATTTTCTTATCTTGAATTATTCATTTCATTTATTCATTCATATTAATTTATTCATTAATTTATATAACTTGTTTTAAGTTATTTAATTGTAAAAAAAAACGATTGGGGGGGCCCCAAGCAGCCGCTTAGTTTGCTTATGCCTCGGGCCGGCCCTGCCCTTCCCAAAGGCTGGCCTTAAAAGGAATACTTCACTGATCAGCCTTACTGTGTGTTCAGACCAAACGCGAATGGCGCGTATAAATCGCGCTATTCGCGTGTAGTTGGACGCTTGAACATTTTAGTTTACTCGCTTCATTCGCGCGTCAAATTCGCTTCATTCGCGCGTCAAATTCACTTCAATGCAGACGCGAATTCGCGTCATGGGAGGGGCTTCTGCCAGCCGGCTCCATTCCCGTATAGATAAATTGCTTAAATTGTGTAAAGATCGTTTTTGACAACTTGCCAGATTGTCCGACCTCCTCACTCACTTTCTTCCGAGCAAAATCCTTTTTATTTCAGTTTCGATAAAAGTAAGATGTAACGTACAGCTCCAGGTATCCACATAAAGCAACGGTGATTTTGTCCTCCATTGTTGTTGAGATTTCTGCCTCCCCTCGCAACATCATAATCACCTGACTGCTAGAGCAAGCTACTGATTGGTTAACGCGGCGCGAATTTTCGCCAAAGTTCAGATTTTTCAACTCGAGCGAATCGCGCGAAACGCGCGTATCGCGCGAATCACGCGAACGCTCTATTCGCGCGATTCGCTCTATTCGCGCGATTCGCGTCATTCGCGCAATTCGCGTCATTCGCGCAATTCGCTTCATTCGCGCCGCCTCATTCGCGCAATTCGCGTCATTCGCGCCGCCTCATTCGCGCGATTCGCGCCGCAAGTAGGTCTATCGCGTCTTTGCATTGACTTAACATGTAAATCACTCGCGCTTGACGCGCAATTCGCGTTCGGTCTGAACACAGCTTTAAGCTTTGTATCCATAGTATCCCGGTAGTATTTTCGAACGAAAGTGCGTTGGCCCCTCATATCCAACTCCGACGAAAAATCTCTGTTTTGTGTGTGGAAAAATGCCTCCCTCCGATGATGCAAAATGGTGCGATAAAAATTTAAGTTTTCTCATCACAGAGGGATATGAGGGAACAACGCACGTTCGTTTGAAAATACTATCAGGATACTACGGATAAAAAGCCTTACGCTAATCGGTGAAGTATTCCTTTAAGTTAATAAATATGTAGCAAAGTGGATTACAAAAGTTCCATGAAGCCATTAGGATAAAGAATACTGCAAGCAAGTAAGATTTATCCATTTTGCTTTGATAGGGTATGGATATTCCTCACATTGAGTGGGAAAACAGTGAACTTGCTGCTGATAGCTACTCCAGTGTCATCGTCTCAGACACAGAAAGCCCACTGACTGAAGGACAAATGGCAGCTTTAAGAGAGGTTGTTGACCCAAGAGCTGCATCCCAGTCCTTTGGCTGTGATATCTATGTTGCTGCTGTTCAATTTTGTGAGCATCTGAAAGAAAGCCAACACACATGCCCCCCTTGTTTCTGTCCTGTTTGAAACTCTCTCTCTTTTTTTTCATAAGGTGTCAGATCAGGGCAAGCTAACTCCCAACATTTACAAGACATAAATACATTTTAGGCATTTCTTGTAATTTAATTGGATAAAAGAATCTTCAAATGTAAGTATTGTTCTACCATGAATTTTTCAGGAAGACTTAAAGGTTTCATATTGTAACTGTTTTTATTTATTTACGGTTTTATGTTATAAACTATTAAAACAATATTCAAAGTATATTGAATCTCTTGGGTTTTGTACACAAGTTGGAGAGTGTATATTCATAGGTAAAAATACCAAAATTACAACAGTGAAAAACAGAATTATAGCCAGTTCTCAGTGGCAAAGGGCAATAAGCTTTAAAGGCTATTAAAAAAATGCTCTTGCCAAGCTATGAAAACATTGAAAAGGACATTAACTTTGAAGTTGCTACATTGCCATTGCTAGCAGGTTGCATGCCAATTAATATAATTATTCAACCCCCTCTACGTCCATCAAAAAACATAACAATGAAAACATTGTATTTGTAATTTAGCATACTAATGCAAACATTTAGTATTAACATATGGTATTATTCACCACTGCTTTGTCCCTACACAAGACCAAATCCTGTTTGGCAAGTGCCAATACAAGCCAGGATGTCATATTTAAAGGATGCATAGTCCTTGTAATGTCCTGGGATTCGCAGGGTCTCAAAACAGGTGGAGGCTGTTGGGAAGCTGCCTTTAACCACCTCAATGGATAAGTTATTCCTTGGCATAATCTCCCACCCGGTCCAGAATTTCAACATGTCAGTCAATTCATCAGGTGATGCTGTGGATTAGAATGGATCAAATGATAGGTTGCTACAAATAATGAAAAGTAATTTAGAATATTAAAATAATGTATGTAACAAAAAGCAGTCTCTTGAACAGAAATACCATAACACCATATGCCCTGGTGAAATGTCAAAAAGGTATGAAAAAAATACTACTAATAAAGCTGTGAAGAGTGTGCGGTTATCTACTCTTCTTGTCCTATATACAGGTGTGCAAAGATAGTCTTACTAATAACCTTAAAGGTGGGCTATGTGATTCTTTTTTTGTCCATTTTTTCAAAATGACTTGAAATCCTATTCCTAACCGATTTACAGCCACTGAGTTAGAAGCACTGCAATGAAAATTAAGCAATTTAATCATCTGTGGAATGGGCATGACTAAAAAAAACTCCAGCCAATCATTTCCAAGACCACCTAGAATCATCAGACAGTAAGATTGTCAATTAAACGGTCGTACCATCCCCCTCGTGGGCAATAATTGAAGGACAGAAGGTAGGACCATTTGAGTTGTTTTTTCAAAATTTGCCGGCAGTTTTGCAAATCACATACCCCACCTTTAATAATTAATTGAACAATTTCTATAACTAACTGTTTAAAAAGTAACCTGACACTTATAAATAAAAACTTTGGGTGACTAACATATTTTAATAACATGTTGGCAAGATTCTGTACACATACCATTTTCAATGAAGTGGCGAAGATAACCTGATATGCAGGATTTTGTGTCAAGTGAATAACTGTCGTCGTCTTCGTCATCTTCATGAGGCCAGGTGATGTGCTGCAGGATTATCTACATTGACAATAAAACAACATGACTTTAATAATTTTACCACCTTATCAAGGATTCTATCTATATAATATATACACACACTAATGATATTGAATTGTAAAAAGTTACCGCAGGTAGGGGTGGGCGATATAGAAAAAAATTCAAATCACGATTTGTTCTGGATAAATCACGATTCACGGTTTTATCCCGATTCTTTTTCAAGTTGGTTTTAAGACTATTTTGCAAATTACAGAGTTTACAATACAGCCAAACTAATGTCCCCATATAAAAACAAACTCTTTACCATTTATATTTTCAAGAATATTTTAATCAAGTTAAGATTGCAAGTGCAATTCTGAAAGTATGAACATTCAACAAGACTTGCATTACAATTAACATCTCAATATGAACATTCGTTTAAGAAATCTAACAGATGTCAGATAGCTTCTTAGACATATATCCCAGCCAACAGATTCAAAAATGTAAATAGCTTATTTTTACAAAGTTAAATAATATTTAAATACAAAATAATAACTTGGTCTAGTTAAATAAATGCAAGTGCACAGACTTTAGCATAACTCCCAAAAAATAAACATTGGCTTCCAAAGGTAATAACATAAACACACATACAAATTGTAAACTACCTTTCGTAATTCGTTTAGTAGATTTTTCAAAGTGCAACGTGTTTCAGAACCAAAACAATAAAAATATGTCCTGACCTGAGTCTTGTAAACTTAGCAGCTTTGGAACATATCAATTTCTAAAAGAACACACAGTATAACTTATCACAGTCATACATTTTTAGAAAGGAAAACCAGCTGATTTACTTTATCTGGCTTGAGAGTTGCCCTTTGGCAGATGACAATATTGCCACCAGTGCTGAAGGCTCTTTATGAAGGAGCACTTGTTGCTGGAATGCATAAATACTTTCTTGCAAGCTGGCTAACTCTTGGAAAGTTTGCCTCATGGACTTTCCACCATTCCAGCGGATCCACCTCACTTTCTGCATTTGGTGTGGACAAGTATCCCTTCAGTTCTCCTACTATTGCCTCTTTTAGAGATGAGGAAGATGATGATGTTGTGGCTGCAGATGCACTTACAACACCTGAGGCTTTGAAAAAGCTGGCAAGTGATTGTTTTGCTTTCTTGGGTGGTGCCTGACCCTCATCAGGGCTCTGTGATATGGAGGTTGAGGTACTAGAGGTAGGCTGCTGATCTGATGTTGGATACTGTATGGTCAGCAAAGACTCCAGCTCAGACAAAGCTCTGGTTTGTATTCCCTCTATCTTGCCTTTGTCTATGTATTGTGTTTTAACCCTGGGATCGACAAGCGAAGCCATATCCAGCAGATCATCAGGGGTCCTGATATTTGTCAGTGAGGTATGCGAGAATGCTTGTCTTCATCATTCAGGCTCAAAATGTTGACTTTCAACAGGTGAAGCACTGGCTTTACATAAGATTTACTCACATAGTCCTCACCGGAGAGTGCATCAGTAAAGTCTTTCAGTGGACTCAATGCCTTTTTCACAGACTCCATCACGTCAACATCTTGCCATGAAGGGACCAAATGCCTCGTCTTCTCGTCTGCCTTCAGGACCTGAGAAATTGCCTTTTCCTGGTCGAGCACTCTCTCGATCATGTTGAGTCTCGAACCCCATCGTGTTGGGGACTCGGTGATGAGCTTCTTCTGAGGTAGCTTTAGCTCATTTTGAGCATTACTTAAGTCCCTATTTTTCTTCCAGCTGAAGGAGAATGTACTGACGACTTTCTTGCAGACCGATGTTACGCGTTCAACGCGAGGGCCTTTGGGCACTTTTTTCTAATAAAAAAGAATAATGTATTAATTATATTTAACCTAATGCACAATGTAAAATTTTATTTACAAATGTTTATAGGCTATTATAAAATGATATTATTTTATTGAAACCAAACAGATGTTCAACAAAAATATTTATATACATAATTAAAAACAATTACATATAACAGTACAGTGCAATTATTATTGTTAACTAGTCTCATAATTTTAATGTTCCTAATGTAATTTGCAATTATTTCTTATTACCAACAATCTCCTGAATGGCAGAGAAAATATATTTATTTTTAGTTGCACTTACCGATGGCTAGGTGGAGTCTGTGCCCAAAACACTGCAGACGAGTCCAGCTATTGAGCTCCAATGCCTTCACCATATTGCCCCCGCTACCTGTCGTCTTACAGGTCATATTTGCTTCTTTCAGTCCCCAACATTAAAGCGCGTCCCTGAGGCCTTGCGCTATGAGCTCGCCAGTGTGGTCTTGAGGGAAATATGTTGTTTCTAGACACGCACTGCACAACTTCCAGTCATGAATAAAGTGAATCGTCAGATTTAAGTAAGGCTCTGACGTACGGCTAGACCATGAATCAGCTGTTGTAGCAAAAAACTTTACGTTTTGAATTTTGTTTTGCATCTTGCTGCGGCACTCGGAGTAAAGCTGTGGAATGGCCGTGGAAGAAAAATATTTGCGGTTGGGTATTATGGTGGTTTTTCTATTATAGTGTTGAGTTTTCTTATATAAAATAATACATTTAGTTAGTTATAGGTTTCATGTATTCTTATGAAACAATATTGGGCCTCATGTATAAGTATGAGCTAATGAACACCTCCATGAACAACAAGCATCTTATCTTAGCTGCACGGACACCACACATCATTTTTAATAAGGAAGTATGGGTTGTTGCATAGAGTCAAGGACGCTGGTATCTCTAAACAGTGAGCTCATATTAACAAAGTTAATGTTATGAGTCTGAGAACTTGAACATCTGCACACACACCAAATATCTTTTAGAACTAAGACGTACAACCCACACAATTTTGTAAGGAAGTCTAATTAAATCACATATAACCAAGGACACTGGGTAGCTCATTATCGCTAAACCATGAGCTCATCTTTGATAGAAACACGGTTAAATCATGTATCGTCCGAAACCCCCAGGAAAGTGTCAAGATAAAGAGGCACACAACCATTAAATCTTAATATGGTAGGCCAGAAATATGAGCGCAGAGGGACGGGCTAAGAAAAAGTGATGTCATATGAAACCTGATTGGAAGAAGGTTTAAACTGTGATAACAACTTGAAAACAATGTATAAAAGATGGAGTCAGATATGTATTCGTTGGATCCCTTCAGATGAACTCTGAATATCCCACTTTGCTTGCCCGGGCAAATAAAGTTTAAACTCTTGGCACCTGGAACCCTTGTCTCTGAGATTTCTTTCTGCGATGGAAGGCCGATTCGCCACAACATATTTGGTGACCACGAGACGTGATCCAGGTTAGAGGGCTGGAGGCTGATGACTGTGACGGGTGAACCAGACAAGCTGATCGCACAAAAAAGGGCCCTAAAACAGGTGAGCATATTTGCTTTATAGTATAAGTTTTGTGCGGTCAGCTAAAGGTAAACTCTGAATGTCATTTGTCCTCTAAAAGCCTCTCCTAAATTGAACAAAATTTAATGTTAGATATTGCACTAGTTTGCCAAGTCTTAAGGGTATCCAGATCTCAAGAAATGTGTTTGCGTGATTGTGTGTATGAAAGAGTGTAAGTGTGCATGAGAGCTTGTATATAAGTTCCTGTCAGTGGGACAGACGGTGTCAAGAGGACACAAATCTTGTCGTAGGGGGCAAGTCACACTGAAAGTGCAGTGTGCACGCTAGGTAGCGTGAAAAATCCTGTTAGGAAACAGGTCACGTGGGGGGTATGAATGCGTTGTGATATATTGAATTGTGACGACAGAAAAATCCAGGAGTGAGGGAGAGAGAGAAAAAACCTCAGCCTGTGAGACTCTGTGTGTGTGTGTGTGTGTGTGTGTGTGTGTGTGTGTGTGTGTGTGTGTGAAACAGAGGGTGTGAGTGTATGTGCAAGAGTGGGAGGCAAAAAGGCCCCGTAAGTGTGTGTATGACAAAGTGATTGAGAGAGAGAGAAAGAGAGAGAGAGAGAGAAAGAGAGAGAGAGATGGAGCAAATAAAAATAGCTGTATAATGTTTGTCCAGTAAAATATATGAGAAGAAGGAGTGTTAGGTTTTTTGATGTTTAAAGAGGCATGTGTTTCGAGACTAGGTGCAAGTTTTTGCTGTGTGTCTGTGCCAAAGTTTCATGTGGTAATAAAAGTATTTGAAAAAAAAAAAAAAGCTAAAAGCAAAATAAGGTGTGTATTAGGGTTTAAAAGAAAAACTATTTGAGCATATGAGAGAAGCAAGAGTGTGTGTAGAAGTTAAAGAGGTAATTTATGGAGTCAGATAAAGATTTGAAGGACATAGAGTATGTGTGAGTTTGGCTCACTGTGAGCGCATTAGACTTGACGGCAGCCGAAAAATAGAGCTGCTTTGATTAAAGCAAGAAGAGCATTGTCAAACAAAAAATAGAAGATAGATTTTGTTGATTACAAATATGTTTCAAAAATTGTGAGCTACTTTTATGGTATAGAGTCGGTAGAATATTCCCAGCAAAAATCAAAATCTCAGACCATAAGGCCTGAGTGTGTGTGTGCTGGAATCTGTGAGAAGTGATTTATTAGACAGGAGTGTGTGTGTATTCTGTCTGCTGTGAGCGTATGAGACCAGAGTGCTGCTATGAAGAACTGTTTTACATTGAGTAAAAAGTGAAAAGCATTGCTGGATTGTGAATTGTGAATTATTTTCATGTTCTATTGATGTTTTAAAGTCATATGGCTGGAATTGAACTGCTAGATGAGGAAAGCTTACAATCATATTTCGAGAGAGTAAGAGTACCCAGAATAATGACTGTGACTAAAGGAATTAGTGATCATTTCTGGAGAGAATCATTTTATAGGGACTTAGCAGGCATTAAGAAGCCTCTGACAGAAGAAAAGAAAAATAATTTCTTGGACGAATTAGTAGAAGTTCAGAATTTGGAGCGAGTTGAGAAGGAGTGGCCATATGTGAATTAGAGAGATATAGTAGGCAGGTGTTGTAAAGTAAGGATATTGAGAAATTACTTAGAATGAGTTTGTTCACATAAAATGAATAGATTTGACAATCTAGACACCACATTGCAGCGTGTCTCATTGATCATAAAATCCCAATCAAAAACCTGGTGGAACCGTATTTATTGCAAGGAGTAAGACAAGGTAATCAAAGAGGTAGAGGAAGAGGATACAGATTAATCAGTCACTCAGAAATACAGGTTAATGCAGAAACAAGATATGTAAATTGAGAAACAACCAACGAGCAGAGAGAAATAGAGCCACTGCAGTTTCAGGCCATTACACTGAAGAAGCTGATCATGGAGATATCACCAGAAAACCTAGGGCCATAGGTCGCAATAAAACAAAGAGGCGCCCCACTATAACAGAATAAGTGAAGATAATAAAGTAAGATTCGCCACCACACCCGTAGAAATACTAGGAACAAGATATCCTGTGAGCAGAGAACTGACTGGAGACATTTTGAAGAAATGAGCAAAGAGAACAAAAAAATTAAGAACTTCATGACCAGAAAGTAGAACATTTGATATGACAGTGTGTGAAGAAATGGAAGGGTTGATAAGAAATCATAAACCCAGGGACAAAAGCACCATGAGAGAAGTTAAGAGAAGAAGGGAACAAGATGTATTCAATTGTTTAAGAAGGAAGGAATTAATTTCCTAAAGAACATAAAGAAAACAAGGGAGCTCCTGAAAGAGGATGAGGAAAATGTCAGCGAAAAATTGAGGAAGGCTATGAGTACACCCCCATATGAAGTACTCAGGAGCCAGCTGTCATTGATTGTGGAAGATAATGAGCTGAATAATCAAATGCCTTTGGTGAAAAGGAGAATTTAAGTTTACAGGAGAGCTGGACCTCCAAGGGGAAAAAGAGAGGAGTCGAGGGATGATGAACTTCTAAGAGACACATTCGCTGAGAGTAGGCAGGAGTACTCTTGCATCACGACAGACTACCACAAGAGAGGGAAAGCAGAGTGGAATGCTACACCCGTCTATAAATCAATTTATGCTGGGGTATCTGAAGAGCTAGAGGCAGCTAGAAGACAGAGATATGAACAAACAGCTCGAGAGCCGGACAAAACATCCACAGCACTGAGAAGAAAAAACCTAAGATACAGCAAGGTGCCAGATGTCATGTCGGAGGCGGGGTCCATGGAAGATGACGCAACCCTGTCCAGTCTAGAGAATAGACATATCTCAAGTGACATTGATGAAACGTCATGACGGCATAGAAGAAAATATATACCAGATAACACCAGCAGAGGGACATGTCTGGTGACCGAACAACAGGAAGAAGCAAGATATTTAAAGATTGCCCAAGGAGAGAATACAAATGGATGTCTGGAAAGATTTGTTTAGAAGACATAGATGAGGATCAGCCAAAGCCAGAACGGCTCAGAGAAGGGGGGAGACTGAGAAGATCAGCATCAGCAACCTTCACTACAAAGAAAGATAGGACATGTGGCGAGCCCTAAGAAGAGAATATCAAACCAGAATTGATCAAAAAGAACTGAAGGGGGATCATATGATAGATAAAGAGAATCAAGCCACCTATGTGCAACGACAATTAAACAAGAGCTGGAGAAAAACCCTGAAGAAGACCCGCTTATGGCAGCACTCTTCAGAGATGCCAGTGTTGACACCCTGCCACCGCCAGTAAAAGCAAAACTGGAAGACGTTGCAGGACTGAACTCTAAACCACATAAAGAATTTTTAGAATATATTGTACACTGTGTTTTACAACACAGGAAGAGCAAGATGAAGCTGAACTTAAGAAAAAGAGAGTTACAGAGGGCTCCAGTACTAAGCAAATCTAGATTATTCTAAACCTTTTCATTTATATGTGGCCAACAGGAAAGAAGGTTCACATTTATTAGCATAATTACTCAAATATTGCTTAAGATATGTTGATATAAGATTATAATAGAATTAATGCATAATGCTTAATGTGATTAATATGAAGCCTATAATGAATTAAGGGCTTCACTAGTGATAATGATCTTTGAATTAGTTGATCTAGTTGTATGAACTTTAATTAACTATTAACTATAATATTTAAATAGATAAATAGATATTTATAGAGTACCTGAAATAATAATGGGTTAGATTTGAACACAAAAACAGGCAAGTGAATAAACGAAGAGAAAATTTTATTTTTATAAATAATTTCTAAAGCCAATATTTAGTGATCATTATGGTCTAAATAATAATCAAACACCTGTTATGTTAACGTATCTGAGAGGTGCACCTTATAAATCTCTCTTTAATGAACCATCATATGTAAACCAAGAAAATTAAAAACTTGACACTGTATTAAACAGGGAAATGCCATTATGTTATTTAAGAGACTCTTATGAAGGATATTTTTTGAACAGTTGCATGACCAATTTCTCTCATGAGTCAGCTTTACTAACAACCAGCTTCACTACAGTCAAGTGGACACACACTAAACTGACACATGCTGTAGGGAACTGACCGAGTATGAAAGACAGTAACCCATTGCAATTGATGATGAATCTCATACAGTAAAGGGACACATTTCACAGTGAGTCAATTTGATCTAATTCATTATGTGATAAAGGCTTTGTTAAATATTGGGACGTCATGTTTCACGTCAAGATTTTTATCAAATTTCGAATAGAAAATATTTTTCTGACCTGATCTCATCCGTTTCATAGACCTAGGATTTTATTTTTAACAATACATTAAGTAATTAATCTAAAGTTCCAGTTTTTTAGAGATCTGTCAGCTGAGCTCTGTGAGAAATTTATTACATTTTTGTTGATAAAGTGAGTGCTATCCGTTATTCTTTTGCCTCACAGCTCCAAGACCTGCTGTCTTTGAATTTACTGTCTAGTCAAGCAAAAGTGTCCAACTGTTGATTAAATCATCTTTGGGCAGCTTTGAGTCTGAGTTGTTGAGTGTTTAATTTAGTCCTGCACAATAGACTGGATCTTTTGATCATGAACTTCATGGCTGAATAAGATAGGAGTTTTTGCATCAATAGGATTTACTATATTTTCTGTAGTATTTTGCTGTCTTTTACCAGCTATAAGAGCTATTGGGCTGAAAGCTGCAGATAAACAGAAGATGTTGAGAACGGAATTAAGTGCGTATTACAACACTGAAGAAAATATGCTGAATATGTTAGCTGTTATAAGCAAATATGAGGAATACGATGAGAAAAACTAGTGTCCCATGAATTTCTAATTGTTTTTTGGACAGCAAGGGAGAAGAGCTTAGAATTGTATAATCATGCGTGGGAATAGTTTAGATATTACCTTAGACATTGTTAGGCAGGTAGTTAGATTGATTTTTTTTACTTTTCATTATTTTGACATCAACACGTTTCAATGTTTGATGTTTCAGTTAATCATTAGTGCTCTATAATCAAACACTATTATGCGAGTGCACTTGGTGCACATGTGTGAATTTTATTTTGTTTTGTTTTGTTTATTGTTTTTGCATCTAAAATATATAACATGTAACTTTCATTTATTATTTTATTGATATAATCAAAACTGTTATGTAAGTGCATCTGGTGCACATATGTCTATTTGTCATTGTATCTTCCTGAATTATGAGAAGCTGCCCACCAAGTGAGCTAAAGACCCTGATCTAAATAGCAGCAAGTGGTGGTGCCAACGGTACAGGGCCAGTGACTGTTAAATCTGAAGACAGCATCGTCCAGACGGTTTTCATCTGGACCAGTTCGAGTGTGGGTCCCAGGGCATGCATAAGGCGATGCAACGCGATGGACCAAAGCATCTTGACAAGTCTACAGGACCACATCGAATGTCGATCCCGACAACAGAAAATAACTACTATCTTAGACTGAACCAGATTTACTGACACGACTAGCAAACACCTGGTCATATTACCCTGAATTGAACTGTAACAAATGACACTGTGAAGCTTGATGCAACGATTGACGAGAGAAAGAACTTTGACAAACTGAGTGACACTACACTTCTGTTATGAGCAAAGGATCAACAATTAGCAGCAAACGATAGATCAACGATGGATTGAGCGCTACCTTAAACACATTGATGGACCACCCTGGTCCTCAAAAACATCATGCAATGAACATGTGGTGGAGACTGACAAACCGACGGCAAGAATCTACAGGAACAAGTATCTTTGTGCCATGTTTCCCAAAAATGCCACTTGAGGGGACTGGTGGGATAATCAGATCTGTGACGAAGAAATTGAAATGACTCTCGGAGAATCTGATATGTTACGCAAGGTCTACAAGACGTCATCACTTGGGAAGAACCCTGAGACAAAAGTGTTAACATATCTATGAGGAGACAAAAACCAACTGCACTACCAGAGAGGCGTGTCTGAAATACCTGAGAAAAGTGTAGGTTAAAGATCATTGTCAACTTAACATGGACAAATGGTTCGAAGACCTGACTAAATCATTGATTTCGTACCAGTATCTGGTTACAACCAAGCAGAACAGGAGCGATGAGCAGCAAATTGCTCTAAATGTTCCACACGAAAGAGGCGCTGGAATCATAGAAGACAACTACTGGCTGTGTGGGTACTGAGTGTACTTATACAGAGGAACTGGACAGGACTGTGTTCTTTGGGACATCAATGAGCAATCATCATACCACATGACATGATGACACGACAACAGAGGACACGAAGAGGACTGTTTGAATTCCTATCTGATAGCTCTGTGCCAAAGAATCATCACATCTGGACTGTGGCTGAGAAAGTCTCAGCTGTTTTTAGTCCAATGTTAGGAGTCAGCTCTTTAATGAATGAAGTTGAGATCACCAGATTTGAGTTTACGTCATTTATGAACGGAATTTTTTCTTGAAAGCCATCAAGGAGGAGCTACGTTGACTACGACGGACAGTTTTGCAAAATCGCCTGGTCTTGGACCAGTTTACAGCTGTGAAAGGAGGACTTTGTGCAGTAATTGGAGAAACCGGTGACACCCATATTACAGAGAAGAATGAACATCTCATCAGCAAGGAAGGAAGATCATCTCTTTAATGATTGAGACTTTCACCAAATCTGAGGTTGACTCAGAAGAATTTAATTGGGACTGGATGACAAGTGTGTTTACTAACATGAAAAATTTGATGTTGATTGTGGCTTGCTTTCTTGCATCCATTATATTGACGTTATGCATTAAGTCATTTCAACGAACAGCTGCATCCACTGTTCCCAGTCAGATGATTGTTTATGTTGTATCACAACATAGCATGAATAATGATCACACATATGCCAATATTGACAAAAAACTATCAAGAAACTGATGCATATCACAGGGTTAAAAACAGAAATACTCATGTTATGAAATATTTACAGAAGGGTGGAAGGAATTTTTTTACTTATTTTTTATTGCTTGCTCATAACCGAAGTATTTGAACCTAGGTATCATTTCAACTTACGTAGTACATTATCTTAAGTATTTTATCAGTCACTGAATGGGAAAAAATGTATTATTCTATTTGAGCACTATTGATTTTTTATTTTAGATATTACAATTTATCTAAGTCTATAATTTCCTTTTTACAGATACCATTCTGTTGGAGTGTGAGGCTTGTCAGCCTCAAAGGGGGGATTATATGGTGGTTTTTCTATTATAGTGTTGAGTTTTCTTATATAAAATAATACATTTAGTTAGTTATAGGTTTCATGTATTCTTATGAAACAATATTGGGCCTCATGTATAAGTATGAGCTCATGAACACCTGCATGAACAACAAGCATCTTATCTTAGCTGCACGGACACCACACATCATTTTTAATAAGGAAGTTTGGGTTGTTGCATAGAGTCAAGGACGCTGGTATCTCTAAACAGTGAGCTCATATTAACAAAGCTAAGGGTATGAGTCTGAACACTTGAACATCTGCACACACACCAAATATCTTTTAGAACTAAGACGTACAACCCACACAATTTTGTAGGGAAGTCTAATTAAATCACATACAACCAAGGACACTGGGTAGCTCATTATCGCTAAACCATGAGCTCACCTTTGATAGAAACATGGTTAAATCATGTATCGTCCGAAACCCCCAGGAAAGTGTCAAGATAAAGAGGCACCTGTTTTTGAGGGGCGCACGCAACCATTAAATCTTAATATGGTAGGCCGGAACTATGAGCGCAGTGGGACGGGCTAAGAAAAAGTGATGTCATATGAAACCTGATTGGAAGAAGACGATGTCATGCACACATGATTGGTTTAAACTGTGATAACAACTTGAAAACAATGTATAAAAGATGGCGTCAGATATGTATTCGTTGGATCACTTCAGATGAACTCTGAATATCCCACTTTGCTTGCCCGGGCAAATAAAGTTTAAACTCTTGGCACCTGGAACCCTTGTCTCTGAGATTTCTTTCTGCGATGGAAGGCCGATTCGCCACGACAGTATTTCGTAACGTGGATCTACGACTTTGAGCAGTCTTTTAAAGCCCTCATTTTCCACAGTCTTTATGGGAATCATGTCTTTGGCCAGGTAAAATGTCACCGCAGCTCTTGCTTGTTCTGTCATACGGTGTTCCTTTCTCAAATGTGTCTTTCGTTAAAGTCGTTTGTTTAAGCCTTGTAGTTTCTGGCTGCTTGGTTGTACCTGATGCTCTCGCGTGAGGTGCCTTAATAATTTGGCTGTCGGCATACTCTTTCGGGTGCTTTCTTTTAAGGTGGTTAAAAAGGTTCGTTGTGTTGCCATCCGATGTGCGAATCTTATCATTGCAACATTTGCAAATAACTGCTGTTGTCTGCGCCGTGTCTGTTTGGGAAAAACCAAACCATTTCCATATTACAGATGTTGAATTTTTTTTGGGGACCAACTCCTCCGTGTTTTCCTCCATCGTCACTGACTGCGTCGCTTAATCTCACAAAATTTACGAGCAACGCACACGAGTTTGTTAACTTGGCGCCATCTATCGCACGGATGTTGACGAAATCAATAGACAGCAAGGGATATAACGTGTCGTGCACTATATAGGACGATATAACGATTTTTCCGATAAAGTGGATCGTGCAGTCATTTTAATCGTTCGCGATCTAATATCGTCATATCGCACACCCCTAACCGCAGGGTTACAATCCACTGCTCTCTCCTGTGGAAAAAGCTGGGACACTGTGTCAGGTCGTTTGGTCAGCAATGTCCACATCGGTGTGTCTTTAAGACCACGCCTGAATTGCTTGATTTGTAGTGTGACGCGTCCAGTTACCTGTTAATGGCATTACCGGACAGAAGGTGAAAAGTAATTTTTTATAAATGAGGATGACTTTTGCCAATATGTGACAGTTTCTTTTAATTTCACGCACAGCATGGATCAACATGATGCCCCCACCACCTTTTTTCCAGGGTAGATATCGTCCCCACCACTTTATAAAACATCTCGAGACATGAATGTTCGAATGCAAATGAATAAAACATATCCAGCTTACCAGCAGAGCATTAATTTCGTTTGTTTGTTGAATAAGACACGATCTAGCGCTGTCTAGAATGTGTTTTTTGTGATGGTTGCCGCTGCGATCAGCGGCGCGGATACTCTTCAGTCTTCACTCGGACGCGCGCTCCAATCCGTTGCGGAGACTATTATTCGTTCCGGTGAAATCACAAAATATAATGCACACAAACGTGTTCCCTGCTTGATATAAAACCTATGATAAGCACAATCGGTTTGGATGATAGAAAAATAAATATACTGGACTGGACATCGTAATGTTATTGTACATATATTTGATTTAGCATTGTATTACATACCAACCCCCGTCCGACCCACTTTTAAAACGAAGTTAACGTTAGCAGCTAACTGTTACGCCACTGATCACACAAATACCCTGCTGTAACGTTACGTTATACCAAAGTCCTATATAAATTGTCTCTGGTTATACTCATAGAGTGTACTAGGTTATACTGTATGTGTTGATTATTTGAACCGTGTCCATAGTGATGGCTCCCAGTCTGTCTGTGAGCTTCTAACGTTTTTTTTTTTTTGGTCGTTCAAAAAACGTTTGGCGCCAAAACAAATGTTTTATCGTCAATTTTAAGATTCATCTCGGAGCTGTTGGCTTGTTTCCAGGCTAAAACCCCTTTTTATAAACGTTAATGTAGCTTTCATTCAAAAAGTGGGCAGCACCGTTGAGCTCTAAAGTTATCTTGCTAGCTATAACGTGTTGCCTAGCTGACTTACCTACATAGAGAGACGAGTCACACAACAAACCATAGCTAACAGTTATGTGTTCCAAAAGATAATTATCAACAACATACTTTTGTTCTGTCGAGTCTGATTGTACATAAACAGCAAACTTACCGGAGCGCCGTCGTTTTCCCTAGAAGTCGTCTTTACAGGTTTAATATCCGTGCCTTGGCCTCTACTCGGATCATGACAGACTGTCAGGTTGTCGTGCTCTGATAGGCCGCCCGACGTCGGTTCGGTTCGGTTCATTGGTTCGGTTCATTGGTTCGGTTCATTGGTTCGGTTCAATGGTTCGGTTCAATTGCAGACGGGCTCTGGGCTCAACTGTTGTTCCTATCCTGGGTAGCCCGGATGTTACCATGTGAATATTTAACTTGAATTTTTCGATCTGAATTTGAGCAGTCGAATTAGACATATGTTTTCTTTGAAAAATATTAACTTGATATTTGAAATCTGAATAAGAGCACTCAAATTTGATCATCCTGAATGTATTTTATCTGAAATTCTGTAAGTTGATTTTTTTTGTATCTGAATTTGTGAGCATTAAATTCAGGTTTTTAAATTGGAAACCAAGAATTTTCATATTTAAATTTCATATAGGTAAACTCGAAACAAATAAATTCAGATACATGGTTTCCAAAGTAAAATAGTTCAAAATCAAGTATTCATTGGCTGTTAAATTTCAAAACATTATGTCTCTTATTTGCTTCCATACGCACACAACACACTTGTGTTTACGAAGTCGATATGTGAACGGATACAACGCACTCAATGCGATTTTTAAAGTATCAATGTCACGCCGCTAGTTTTGAACGTAACATTTATGAAAGGTTTCCTAGTCGACATGAATTCTATGAGGTTGACAAAAGTAAAGCGATTGTACTATAATTTGGTCATTTGCGCGCGGGCACACAATCACTCATTTTGACTCTCCCTCCAACGCGCATTTGCTCCTCGTGTATGGCAAGCCGATGGTGTCACAATTACGCCATAGATTAAACGCGTTTGTATCCGAACGCCGTTTTTGCGCCGCAAAATACGAAGTCGCGATTCCAAAGCCTTTCATAATGCCGTATTTGACGGCGTTTTAAGGCCGCTGTCTTGCCATATGTGGCCTGTTGTATAATGAGGCCCTCCCACTGATTTCCAAAGCCAGTAAATTTGAACCGTTGTCAACCAATCCCTGATGAACTGAGCCAGACCAGACCAATTTACCAATGATCATTTCACAGGATTTGATTAGGTGCGCAGTGTTTGCTAACATCAAACAAATGATTGCTTGCTTTCTAAAGAAACAACTTATTTTCTTTGGTAATTTAAGGTTACACAAAGTGGTCAACAATTGTATAAAGGCCAACCAATCCCATTGTATGTATCTTGCTTATTACATAGGCTATATCGCGTATTGTCTACGTAAAAAGCAAAGAAGCAATCGGTTGAAATATTGCATTATATTATCATTGTACTATAAAAAATTCCTGGTGTAAGCGAAGTCAAAGAGAATAAAAGGTAAACTGCCTTCCTTTAATGCGACCTAAGGTGCCATGGGCGAGGACTTTAAATGGTAACCTTCTGAGTAGCAGCTTCGACTCGTGATCTCTATCACGGTCGTTTTACGGTTCGAGGCCCGCTCGGATCACCGGTCATTTTTTACGTTGTTGTTCTTGATCTATTTAACTGTATCACTTGATAGTTTTAGATTCATATTTCAGTACTTAATGCGTGGTCAGTATAAAAAGAGAGTCTGGAATGAGAGATATTTTTACAAATAGGATCTACACTTGATTTTTGCTGATGAACTCACACATCAGTGGACTTTCATGCTATAAACAGGACGAACGAACAGTAATAGATGTTGCATTTACCGATTTAGCAGACACCTTAATCCAAAGCGACTTGCAGGGGCCTTTTAGTCTATGCATGTCTTTTATCAGTAGCCCAGGTGCTTTTGGTTTCCATATTACAAAATTGATTGACTATAATGATGCGCAACAATGTTGAGCAATGATTGTAATGTAACAAGCATGGACTTATTTATTAAATATAGCCAATGCCAAATGCCTTCCTCGTTTACCTCCGTGAAGAGACTGACGCTATATCGTGTCTGCAAAGAAGGATTACAATGAACAGCTACATTTCCTTTTGAAATGGAAAAGTATTGTGCATTCAGCGTTGGTTTCACAGAGCGCGCGTTATTTACGGCGTCATATAGCAAGACAGCGGCGCAAAACACAGCGCTTTTCAGGGCGCAGTAAAACACCCTTAAATACGGCGTTATTATGAAGGTAAATCAGTAGCAAAACTTTAGAGGAGGTAGATTTTAAGTTGTTCACTTATAAAGTAAGTATTTGTACCGGTACACTAAAATGTACACTCACAGCCCCTATGTGAAAACGAGTAAAATAAAAAACTGAAATTGAATGTTAAAATTTGCACTCGTAGACAAAACTCACTAATCTGTCTTCTGAATTTGAAGTTGCAGAAACATAGTCACAAATGTGTAGACTGGCATTTACAGAATACACTGGCAGATACAAATGTTTTGCACATATTTAGGCCTACACGTTTTCCTAGATTCAGATCTGATTTGCTACCACAAATAGGCATCTACAACCTCGCAACCTGTCATTGCAGTTTCAAATCATCCCACATTGACTTTTGCAACTACTTTCGCGATAAACCCGTTTGAAAATTCACTTTAAGCTAAGAGAAGAGAGAAGGAGCGCCATTTGATGACGTCATGCGGCTGAGCCACACTGCCCCCTAATGGCAGGAAAATATCAATGAAAGGATCTTGCAAATAATAGTTTAAAAAATGTTTTAAAGATAAGATTTTGAAATTAAGGTTCTACTATAGTAATATTTCTGGAATACTAGGGTGGTAAGCTATAGTTTTTGAAAACCATGGGAAAAGTCTATAATGTGAATTACTACTATGCAAGTAAGGCTATGGTTATTTTTGGATTTACTGTGGATTTACTACAACTATGAAGTGTATAATTGTCATACAAATGGTTTATTTTGTGTTTACTATCTCACTGGAAAGATGGATAACTATATAAGTATGGATACAAATAAATGTTATCTGGATGCTTCTTTTTGTGTAACGTTGGTTTAAAGCATTTGATAAAGGTAGTGCATTTAAGTATTTGATGTGTTAAAATAATAAATGTGCTGTTGCTATTAAACATGTTTGATCTATTATTGTATTTAAGGACACATTGGTTTGCGTTATTTAACAATTATTAACGACGGGACGACCGTGGATAAACCACAGCAGCAAAAAAAAAAGGAAAAAAACACATAAGGTAAAACACACTGCATGGTGTTTGTAGAACAAGCAAGCAAGTTCGTTTTAACAAAGCCATGTTAACGGAATTTACCGAAACTAAGATAAACTAAGATATAATTTTATTATATTAATGTATTAACTATAATAGAGATAAAATAAAATGGTAAAAGAACAAGAGTAAGGAGAGTAATTTATTCCTAATGGAAAACAGTGTTTACTTATAAAATGCAGCAATACATAAGTCTCAGACTTCACCCAAACTGAAATTGAGCATACCGACTACATGCAGATTTAAGTTTGAAAATTACTTAATCAATATAATTTTTACAAAAAAAATTATAAGCTTGATTGCTTGACAACCTTTAAAACATCCATCAAAGCATTTAGATATGATTGATTTTACTCGACAAAGCATGAGAAACAAAATAAAAATAATGACCATGACTCACTTGAGTATGCTGTGTGAAGGCTGTTTTATTAAATGGGGTTTTTCGGTTCGCTCTGTCTAAACTTAAAATGCGTTTGTGTGGCCTACCCCTTTACTGAGACACTTTCAAATAAGAAACTAATAATATCGTGAAAGTTTGTTGTGAATATTTTGTTATAGTTATATAATAATGTAAATGCCACACCTTATAATATCCAGCGTTTTAGTTTTGTATTCGTTTTGTTACTGTAACTGCACAAATAGATTGCCTTACCCTTGTCAAAAAATCCTATTGGATTCCTATAAGAAATGTGTACTGGATTCTAATTTCAATTTCTATCATATTTTGGAACCATTCCTATAGGATTCCTATAAGAAATTTGTAGTAGATTCTAATTAGAATTTATATTATTTTTGGAACCATTCTTTAGGATTACCAAGAATGATTTTACCTCTTCAGGACCACTTCTGTTTGGGCATATAGGGATTCAATATGATATTTGATTAAAAAGATACACACTTTCCTACTGTATCCTACTGTGTGTATATATATATCTTAAAAGAGACATTGCTCTAAAAATATTAAGTTGTTAGCAACAAAACCATTATGGATTCGATCGTCAAGAAGCACATATACTAAAAACTGAAAACATGTTGGCTAAGAACCCACAACCTTTTGTTTAAGACAGCATACTAGCAAACTACTCATCAGTTCATAACTTAAACTCAGATTGATAACAAAAGCGTACAGACAAATCTTTACTTCGATTTTTAATTCCTTTTTATTTAGATATATTCACTAGAGGCAAAAATAAAAACAAAAAATCACTGCAAAATTCAATTATTCTCACACACAGTTGCGTCTTTTGGATATTTTGCATTCATCTGAGCATTTCTCCGAGATGGCTTTTTTAATCACGCTCACTTCTATGTTGAATTTACTTTTGATGTAGCCTGTGTAGTGAATTCAATGAGGAACAGAATTGTTTAAACACTATTCTTCATCAAATATGTAAGAATTATCATGAGCTTTGATCCCAATTATAAGTAATATTTTCTCCACCACCCTTTGTAAGGGAAACAAATATCAATTCAAATTGGGATGAATTTAATTAATAATGATCAATTATAATTATCTGGATCAAATTCATGATTTGGGGAAATCACTTAGCATTACGAGCAGGTAGCAAGAATCGGAATGTTTAGGGACTCCGGATTATGAGCATGAACTACAAACAACATCACGTGTGAAATAAAACAGGACTTTATTATCTAGACTAGACACATACTAATCTAACATACACACACATACAGTTAAGCATTAGAAGATGGTTGAAGTTGAAGCAGAGAGAAGAACAGAGCATGGATTATGGCAGTATATGATATTCAGAAGATCAATAGCCTGAACTAAACATCAGTTTCTTCTTGTAAAGGACCTTTGTTAAAAGGATTAAAGATGCCCTATGCATCCATTAATAAGACTAAGTTTGATACTTGCACGTCTTGCCCATCAAAGAAAGAAAGAGTCCTGATGCAGTTTGTTAAGGCTCCAGTTGATCTTGGCTGAAAGTGATCAGAGAGAACCAGTTTTATGCAGAGGATCTGTATCTGGAAAGACGAGGCCGCAGCCTGGCACAAACTTATGGGTTAAAGGTGAAGTCTTCTTCTAGTCCATCCTTTGGAGATGCAGAACGCATGGAGAGAAAGAAGAGCAAAAACCAAGAGAAAAGGAAGCGCGAGGAACTGTGAGGATGTCACATCCTACAGACGTGACTGTTCCAATCAGGAGATGGCAACTTTGGAGGGAAAGTTAACTGTTTTTGTCTTTCAGATGGTGTTTTGCATGTGAAAGCTGATTGGATGTTCACTAGAAGACTACTAAGAGTTTGATAAAACTAATAAGAAAAGAGTTACCAAAACACAACAAACATCAACGCGAAGGACATCACAAATGTAGCTCATAGACACCAAACATGATCTAAATATCATCTTGGTTAAATGAGATACTACAAATCTAATAATTCCAGTAGTTAAACACACATTCATGGATACGTTGGATTAATGTTAAAACAGACATAACAACATGAACATTAATACATGGAAATGTTATAAATGAATGTGTACATTTCCATATAAATGCATTTATAATTGTAGGTCTATCCCCAAAGTGAGTAAAGAGAGTTCAGCTCCTTACATTCCAATGGGTCGTAAAATACTCTATCTTGATGATTTGGTGTGAGTTGCTATGGTCACCAGAGATCTTGTCCTGCCCTTGGTGTAAGTTGCAGATTGGGGGTTGACCCCCAAGGACTAGCTTGCTGGTGGGGTGAGGGGTGTTGTTGTAATATTTAAGAAATTTAAGTAGTTATGCGTGTCTGATCGGTCTCAGGTACTACATATCCCCCTTTCGCACGTTTTTGTCTGACCTAATAGACAACAACGAGCGACAAATAAGATGTACATGATGATCAGACGTGTCCTGCACGCACTGCAGGTAGCTCGGGTGGACTCCTTGGCCATCGGTGCTTCCTGGAGAGGTGGGACAGCAGGTGTCAAGACATCTTCAGATGTTGGGTGAGAGCTGTGTGAAGAGCTCTCTTACTAGTTTCAGCAGCTCCTGTGACTCAGGCGTAGGTAAGTCCGGCTCTCTTTGTGAGGACTCAGATCGGCACCTGTGTGTTGCATCGGATGATGCTGTCAGTGGCTGTTGGACAGCCGGTGGTGTTTCCAAAGAAGAATTTTGCCGTCTCCATGGTTTCTTCCAGTGGTTGGTCTGGTATCTGGGCCTATTACGATGGTGACGGTTTTGTCTTCTGGCTGGAAGCTTTCCTGGCATATCGTTGAAGGACATTGTGTTGTAGTGACAATGTCTGCCTTCTGGTGCAAACTTTTGAATGTTACAGTTCAGACTCAATGGTGCCGTAGAGGCCTTTCTTTCAGATGTGGATGTTTTATTAAAGGCCTTCTGTGCCAGGTCCCGCAGCTGATGAATGGTCATCGTGTGAGGGCAGGCCATGATGCCTAAATGGTGGCTAACAATTGGATGTAGATTTCTGAGGAACAGGCTCTTGAAGCTGATATCCTCCTCCATCTCGGATTCATTGCGAGCTCCAAAATAAGCTTGTCTGAGTCTGTTAAGGTAAACTCGGGGAGTTTCCAGTCTTCCCTGTTTGAGGTCCAGGGCAGCGACCAGTCCATATTCTGTTTCTGGGTCTGAGAATTCTTGTATAAGAGCTTGTTTCAGCCGGTGGTAGTCGGATTTGGCAGCGTCTGGCTGCCGTTCTAGAAAGCTCTTTACCTCTGTACCAGAAGTTATCCAAAGCAGGTGGAGTCTCTCTCGTGTGGTCACATTTGGCATAATTTGCAGGTGAAAGTCTATATCCCGCAGGAAGGCATGGACATCGAGGTCTCCTGCAGAATTTGGAATGAAGCATTTGATGACTCTAGCCAGTTTGTTGAGGTCTTTAAGGGTCGATACATGTACCGTTTCAGGGATTATCTGGAGAAGTCCCTTCCCTTCTTTGGCTTCAGATGTTTTTAGGATGCTGGTTGGTGAGGTGTTAAGCAGAGAGGTCAGCCCCCCCCTTTGTATCTTTGTACTGGGCTGAGGGAGTTTGCTCTGCTTACCTGCTGTGACAGTGGGGGATGTGTCTTCCCCTGTGGTTCCCATTGCAGCTTGTATGAGTGTTCGAGTTCTCTTTGGACCCTGTCAAGCTTGTCTCTTGTTTTGTCCAGCTGCTGTGTCAGAGATTCAATTTTGGCATCTCTATCTGATAGTTCAAAATGGGCTGTTACTAATAATGACTTTGCATCAAACAGTTCTTTTTCCAGCTCTTCTTTGGCCACTTTTTCTAGTAGTTTTCTTTGCTCAGCAGCTGACAGAGCTATCTGAAGTCTGTTAACCTCCTCCTGTTGTTCCATCTTACCAGACTTATTTTGTGTGGTCTGGGTCTCACCTTCCAGTTGGGCTATGCGACTTTGAGCATGCTTAAGTTCCTCTTGGGACTCTGTTGCGTGCAGCTTTAGGTCGTTCACCTCGTTTCTCAGGTCTGTGAGGTTGTGGGCTAAGGAGAGGATGATGCTGGTCAGCTCCTTGTGGTCATAACTCTGGTTTGGACCATGTGTCATTTGTCTTCTTCCCTCTTTGTCCAGTTGTACCTGTCTCTGGTGTGGAAGGTCATCAGCAGTTCTAGGTGGTACGGCGTCCATCACCATGCCTTGCCAGGCCATTAGATCTTCCATCTGAGACATTGGGGCAAACTTGTTCTGAGAGTTAGGGCAGGAGACTAATGCAAGAGCATATAAAAGATTTAGAAATAAAGCTAGGTGTATATTGTGCAGCTAGGTTTTACCACGTGTGGTTAACTGCTTTAGGTAGCTAGTGAAGTGTGTACACTATTATTATCTTAACTGCCTATGGCAGGAAGCCAAGATTTGTATGCAACCAGAGATTTAACAATGATGTAAGACTAGTCTAAATCATTTAATCAAAACTCAAAACATACTGATGGTTCTTAACAGGCTTGATCTCTGAATATTGAAGAACAGGAAGTAGAGAGAGAGAGAAGAGAGCTTTCCCGATTCCGATTATGTCAATTAGTGGTGCTCAGAATTATACTTATGCCTTATTAATCATCTAGATTGTGTAGCAATAGGAGTCATATTTCTGGAGCACATATTTAAAATAAGCAAAATCAAGAAAAAGAGATTGGACATAGATAAATAAAATAAAAAATAGATGACTGCTAATAGTAAAATTAACCAGTAAAAAATAAAATAGAAGGGAAGTGATCTAGTACTGGGAATAATTAATAGTACTGACATTTAACCATATAGGTCAGTGTTGGGCATCACTCCATTGTTGGCTAAGGCTGCTGCGTGTTCAGCTCCCATGCCTATGCCATTACATGTGTGTGCACTTGAGGGTCAATGTTCTATTCAAAATCCCCAATACCTATAAGAATTCTTCTCTGGGTAGGCAGTTAAAATGTAATTAAGTTTGGTTCAATTAAATGAGTAACTGAGCAACAATGTTCAGGAAGGAATTCACCTGAAGTTAGTTAAAGTGAGTCTGAGAAGAATTAAGGAAAGAGAATGGAAATCAGAAAATAGAGATTTTGTTAAGAGGGAATAGTTTAAATCACTTTACACTGCAATACACGCAAGCACTACTTAATGACTTCAATTATATATGCTATGCTAACCACTAACTATTGAAGTTAGCTATTAGTAAGCTCATCTAAGGCCGTTAGGCCGCTAGGTCACGTTAGCTTAGCTTAGCAAACAAATATAGATTGTTTACAATATGGCACCAGTCAATGACACCTATGGTAGGTGGAGTCAAACTGGTTGACAAGTCGTTGTCATGGGAACCAGTGCACCCCAGGGCACTTTAGTTCTCAAAGAGTGTCTGCACAGTTCAAACAATCTCAAATAATTTCCTGTCCTTCTTTAAGGAGTACTTACACATTCAATGTAGGTTTACACTCATTTACACACATACAAGATGTTTGTGCCTTACACACAAATAGTGAAGAATTGAGAACACACTATTTTCATTCGGCAATTGTAACACAGTACTGATCACCATTTAGCTAAACTTGTATATGCAGAGTCAAAGTTTAGATGACTGGCATAGTTCTGACTATAATTTAAAGGTCCTTACAACGCAGAAAGAGGAGCATCACTCAAATCTACCTTCACATAACACTGTACTGAGATTCCTTCGTCAGAAAACAGGTTAAACAATATTGCAATTGGGATTTCTTCGCCAAAGCATATTGATTCTGGAACAGTTTCACATGCAGCTTATCTGAGATTCCTTCGTCAGAATAGACTTATGCATTGATTAAATACTGAAATTGGGATTTCTTCGCCAAATCAGATTTACCTTACACTGTTACCATTTAATCTATGTTAAGACTTTTCTAATTCATAGCAGAACTACCAAATCAATCTATCACTATCTGCATTAAACAAGCCGCAAATAGCAACATACATGTGTATAGCATGTTGCATCATAACGTCTTGATTTAAAACACACTTAGGCTGACAGTAGTTTAAGCTCATAACTTTTGTTTAATCATGCCCGCGTTCTAACACCAATTATGTAGTGAATTCAATGAGGAACAGAATTGTTTAAACACTATTCTTCATCAAATATGTAAGAATTATCATGAGCTTTGATCGCAATTATAAGTAATATTTTCTCCACCACCCTTTGTAAGGGAAACAAATATCAATCCAAATATCAATCGCGCTTCCTTTTCTCTTAGTCGTGCTCTTCTTTGCGTTCTGCATCTCCAAAGGATGGACTAGAAGAAGACTTCACCTTTAACCCATAAGTTTGTGCCAGGCTGCGGCCTCGTCTTTCCAGATACAGATCCTCTGCATAAAACTGGTTCTCTCTGATCACTTCCAGCCAAGATCAACTGGAGCCTTAACAAACTGCATCAGGACTCTTTCTTTCTTTGATGGGCAAGACGTGCAAGTATCAAACTTAGTCTTATTAATGGATGCATAGGGCATCTTTAATCCTTTTAACAAAGGTCCTTTACAAGAAGAAACTGATGTTTAGTTCAGGCTATTGATCTTCTGAATATCATATACTGCCATAATCCATGCTCTGTTCTTCTCTCTGCTTCAACTTCAACCATCTTCTAATGCTTAACTGTATGTGTGTGTATGTTAGATTAGTATGTGTCTTGTCTAGATAATAAAGTCCTGTTTTATTTCACACGTGATGTTGTTTGTAGTTCATGCTCATAATCCGGAGTCCCTAAACATTCCGATTCTTGCTACCTGCTCGTAATGCTAAGTGATTTCCCCAAATCATGAATTTGATCCAGATAATTATAATTGATCATTATTAATTAAATTCATCCCAATTTGAATTGATATTTGTTTCCCTTACAAAGGGTGGTGGAGAAAATATTACTTATAATTGGGATCAAAGCTCATGATAATTCTTACATATTTGATGAAGAATAGTGTTTAAACAATTCTGTTCCTCATTGAATTCACTACACCTGTAAGGTAAAAGAAATAAAGAGAAAATTAGTTTACAAGCCATAATGATTAATGAATAATAGAACTGGGTGTTCTGTTTACAATCTTACCCATCTACAGCAAAGCTGTGCTTATAACAGTAACTTAGCACTTCAATACAAACTCACCATGGGTAAAACTTATTGGAATGTGAAAATGCTTAAATATGAATAATGTAGGGGAGAGCGGGGCACAGCTTGTTGGTTTGAGGTAAATTACTTAAAAAATATGTAGCTGGATTAATAGTTTTACAAAGCAACATTTACTTCTTATTTACAAATAAACACGTAACATTTATTTCTACTGTTCCCATGCAATTATACCAAGATTGTCAGAAGTGTAAACATTACAACTTCACTATAATGGACAGAGGGTTAGTTGTGACGATTCAATTTGAAAACAAATAAATCAATATTATTACATCTATAAAAAAGGTGGATATTGTCTATATAGACAGATATCCGCACATCTGTCATCCAGCCACCCCTCATCTAACCATCCTTCTATTATAGATCAATACATATGGATAAGAGAAAATGCTGCACAATTATAACAAAAATCATAATTGTCAATTTCTTATCATGTTGTCATTTCAGTTATTTAGATCAATGGAATTTATATTGTTATTATATAGTATTAACTTTTATTTTAAGCAAAAAATAGCATAGTTACAGTTGCTAAGACTGGCACGTAAGGGATAATGTACAGGCAGCCGGTTGTTTGCTTTTTTATTAGCTAATTTTTATCAAATGCGGATCTTCCACGAGGAAAAGCAGTTTAGTTTGGGTTTAAAGTTAGGAACGACATTCAAACGTCACAAACAGGCAAATTGGTTAAATCATTCGTAAATATAATATCATATGTTGTTAAAAGACACATTTATAATTATTTTCTGTATTATTAAACTGCCCCTCTCAAAATGATTTGCCACATCCGGGTTACAGGGTGTTATTAGTATTGAGCGGTTGTTATTTGAAAAGAACAACCCTTGAAATGTTGCGACTGGCCAATCAGAATCAGGCATTCAAATGAGCCGTGTAATAAGTTTCAATATGGTGCTGTGTATGTACATACATACATAATATGCAGAGCGAAGGCCCAGGTCGCGAGGACCAGGATTGATAACTACTGATTTAAACTGTTAAGGCCTGAAAGTGCGAGTGATTTCTTGAGAAAAATAACTTACTAATGATGTCAGACGCTTTTTCAGGATCCAGTTGAGGTTTAGCGTCTTTGTTCTTAAAGGCATTGGAACATTTCCAGTGTAGCAGTGTGTTGCCAGTATTCTTCTTCCAAACACTGAAATCAGCAGGGCTTTTGTCGCCTTTTTAGCATCTGTCCACTTCACATGACCATACTGTTCTGCAGTGATGGATGTGTTTGGGCCAATTCTCACCTGACAGTGATCAGAGATCATACATTGAAACAAAAAAGTTAAAATGTGCACCTAATAATATTTGATTTGTTACAATGAAACCTACAGTGAGAGCAGAGAGTTAGAATCGCCCTAGAGCAAGGTCTGATGGCATTGTTGAAAGCACTATTTCATGTCCGCCACAATTAACCATTTTATACATTAATTATGACAACCTCAAACAGGATTGATTTTACTGCTCTTAAACCATGACAACAAATTTCCAACAAGATCGTATCATAATTCCCCATCTCAGCTGTTTCGCTTGGAGGCCTCTCTCTGGGGTGCCTGGAGAAGTGAAAAATGATTCACATATCCCTCATTGCCCCAGTCTAGTGACCTGCCTGCTCTTACTTAGTCATGCATTTTGTGAATATTTAAATACGCTAGGTTTAAAAACATGTAGATTAGCTTTTGTGACGATACAGTCCTGTCTTGTTTGGACAAGTTACATTTCTGACAGCTGTCCTGAGTTGTCGAGGAAGTCCTTATTTTCGAGCCCTGTTTTGTTAGGAGGAAAATCAAAATGGTTTGCCACTAGGTGACAGTGTAAAGGATGAGTCACTGGTGTCTGCTGCAGTGCTTGTGAAATTATGCCATCAAAACCCATGAATACACAAAAAAAATGCTTTTTAATTATCCGCCCACTATAGTGACCCCTCCACGTGAAAGGGTTTTAAACTATACCTTTTTGCAGTCACCAATGCTCCTAGTGTCCTTTACATGAAGAGGTTGTAGGCAGGCCCTTTGGGCAGGTAGCACAGGGGAAGACTCCGGAGCAAGTAAATCAGAAGGAGGTTCAGGGGGATTTACCAGTGAACTGGTAACTGGTGCAGTTAATAATGGAGTGCATCCTAGAACAAAATAACTTATTATAGCACTAGAAGCAATTGCATATAATGACATAACTGCAATTAATAACTATACAATTTTACCATTTTTTAAAAGTGTTAAAGTTTCTACCAGAACACTTTTGATTTATTTTAATTCTCCCAATATTTTCTCATTTAATTCACTTTCATTTCCTGATCTTGCAGTCTTTGATGTTGCTGCATCTTTACTTGATTCCTATAATTTTTGACAGTCATTAGTACAGTTTATAACATAGTTCTTAAAACAAGTTGTCTTTACTGATTACAAATATCACAGCCAAAGGCTTACTTTAAACAAAAAATAAATGTTATCAACATTGACTTACTCAAATATCATCCCAAACAAAAATCCTAGTAATGTTAATTGCACCTCAATAAAAACACATATTTTACCAATGGCCCGATGCACAAATCTAGCAAATAATAAACAATGATTTTCCTTGATTTGGAGTAGGAAACTGAGTCATGTCACAGTCGATGTGTGACATGTTTTAGAATTTCTTCCTTTGTCCGCCTTATACTGCTCTAGAAAGGATCTGGCTCTTATCGCGTGGATCTTCTTTGCAGACACTTGCTTTTCAACAGACTAGATTAAAGATTAGAGAGACTGATATAACAAAATGCATGCTGGGTATTAGACAGTACAAATTTAACCATGACTCCCAGCATCCATAGCGGTTGATTAGTTCTGCTGAAACTTTCCTACCACAAACAGCAACATCTTACCTGAAATTCCTCACTGCTCTCTGAATCAGACAGTATCCTACGATATTTCTTGCGCTGTCCTCACCCTACTTCTTCATCTTGCTGTGGTCTGTTTCTGACCTGGATATCTCTTTCTACACAGTAAAGCTGCTTCATCATGGCAGATCTAGTTCCTGATATTGTTAAATAGTGGTAAACACAACATGTAAATCATCAATTTTATCACAGCAATGCATTCAGGCATATTATAAAAACTTACCAATGTTCAAAATTTTTGTTGGGCTGGATTCTTCATTGTAAGACACATCGCATATACCCCGAATTTCACAGCGGCTGTTTACAATTTTGTCTATGGGAAGTACATCCCATGTTGGGGGATCTTCAATCCACTGGATCAAGATGAACTTCATTTTCTAAATAAGTAAGAAAAAAATGTAATTGGCATGATCAATATTCAGACAACAAGACACTCAGGGAGAGGTAGACTCTGCCACAGATTACACTGCTGACACAAATCCTGATTCTTATTCAGAATTTAAAAATGTTGGGGCACCTCTCTACACAGGATCAGAGATGACAATTGCACAGTCCATACTCCTAATTTTGTCTAATTCACTGAGGCACAGTTTAACAGAAAGTGCTGTGGAAGACCTCTTAAAGGTATAAAACGTTTTTCTCCCAAGTGGCAACATGTTGCCAACGTCTCTTCACCTCCTCCGAAAACTGTTTCATGATCCATCTGAGTCACTGAGTGTTCACATTTTCTGCAACAATTGCCGGGCATATATTCCAAAGAACAACATGCACTGTCCAGAGTGTAAAGAGATAAATGACCCATAAAGAAATACTACAGAAGGCAGTTTTTATATAAGTCTCTCAATTGAGGATCAGCTAAGAAATATTCTACAAAAGAAGAATGTGCATTGCAATCTGAAGAAAATGGAATGAATGATGTAAGAAAAGGAGAAATGTATCAGACACTTCCTAATTTCACAGCAAACGACATTTCTCTGCTTTGGAACTGTGATGGCATTCCGATGTTTAAATCTTCATCTTTCTCATTGTGGTCCATCAGATGTGTTATAAATGAGCTCCAACCGAATGTACGTTTCAAAAACATAATACTCGCTGGTGTTTGGTTTGGCCGTGGCAAACCTGACATGTCTACCTACCTTAAACAATTTGTTGATGACATTTTAAAAATGAATTCAAATGGCGTTAAATGGATGCACCCACTTTTTAAAACAACTGTGATGTCTAAAGTTTTCCCGATCATATGCTCATGTGATGCAGTGGCCCGATGTGTGCTTCAAGGTATACATCAGTTCAATGGTGCATATGGATGTGGCCATTGCTTAAATGAAGGAAAAACTGTGCCAAAGGGAAGAGGATATGCCAGAGTGTATCCACCCACTGAGGCGGAGAAAAGAACTCATAGCCATGTCATTGATTGTGGACAGAGGGCCATTGAGAATGAGGTTGACCATGTGTGTGGGGTGAAGACAATATCACATCTAGTCCTTCTGAATCCCTCCACTGGTTTTGACATTGTCAATAGTTTTCCAGTTGACTACATGCACTGTGTTCTGCTGGGGGTGACAAAGCAATTCTTGGACTTGTGGTTTAACAGCAAGTACCACGAAAGCCCTTGGTATATTGGGACATCACAGAAACATGTTGATCAAAGGCTGCTTACCATCAAACCTCCATCTGATATACCAAGAGTGCCACGGAGTGTGAAAGTAGCACAGAGGTGGAAAGCTGCAGAATGCAGAAGCTGGCTGTTATTTTACAGTGGGCCTGTTCTACACAAGATTCTGACAGCAACATTTCTAAAACAATGGTTACTTCTGGCCACTGCTATTTTTTGCTTTCTTAAAGACATCATCACAGACAGTGACATGGCCACTGCAACATCTAAAATAGCAACATTTGTGCAGGAGATTCCAAAGACATATGACTTGTGCCATATGTCTTTCAACATACATCAACTCACACACTTGCCTTTCTCTGTCAAGATGTTTGGTCCCCTTTGGTGTACATCTGCATTTTCATTTGAGGGTCACAACCAAAAACTAAAGAGGTTATGTCATGGAACGAATTACATTCCATCTCAAATTGCACGCCACTTTAACATACTTCAGTCCATTCCTAGACTACTTAAGCAAACAAAGACTAATGCTGATGTCTCAAACATAGTGGACAAACTTGTCAATGATTGGCTAGGTGTTTATCCTCCTGTTGTTAGGGCACAAAAGATGGAAGGTCTTGTTTTTTTGGGTTGTTCTCGACAAAAACGCTGGATCACAAGGATAGGTTCTTAATGCTCCCAGTCTGTCATCTCTCTGAAAATCATGAGTACTCTGCAGAGATTTATGACAGAGCCATTGTAAATGGACAACTGTTAACAACAGAGAAAAACGGAAAGGAATACAAACACAACAGTTTTACAGTTCTGCTAAGAAATAGTTGTATAGGAAAGATTGAATCAATTTTAAATATTGTACATGATAACAAACACAATCCCTTAATCCAGGTTCATCTTTTACAAACTGCTCTTGCTGGTTTTGTCTCTGTAGGATCCCCTTCCCATATAAAAGAAGTGTTGCCTGCTGTGGAGGTTGTCCGAAAGGTTGTGTATATGAGCTTTAAAGCGTACGTAACATGACATCATGAAAATGACGTTTCATGCAGTCTGTTATGTTGTGTTTGAAAGTAAGCTGTCTGCCAAGTTGTAAGTCCGAAGTTCAATAAATAACGAAGTTATTTGCTTGTAAAAATGGGAGTCGACTCTGAATCACACAAACGAGTTGTGGATGCATATCTACGTCACTATACATAAACGTGTTGCTGAGACTGGCGGGAAAACTTATGTCTCCTCCCCTAAACACTGTCGCACGTTCGTGATGCGTGTGTATCATGTCTAGAGTCTGTGTTCTACGGTGTGACACTAAGCCTGTCTTATTTCAGCTACCTAAGCAAGAACGTCTGAGGGAAATATGGTTACAATTCATTTTTCAAAGAATACCGAAGGAGTATAACCCCAGGGCTGTACTGTGCGCGCGTCATTTCACAGAAGATTGGTTTAATAATCTTGGCGCGTTCAGTGCAGGATATGTGAAATGACTATCCTTGAGAGAGGGGCAATACCAAATCTATTTGGACCTGTTAGCTCCACCGAGTCCCAACCTGTAAGTGTGACTTTTGATATTTGTCTGAACTTCAAGAAATATTTTCGTACCTTACCCTGTGTTTAGCTGATGCATATAATGCTAACATTAGCATGTAGCGTTATTTCTGGTGTGTTACAGTTTGTTTATCTTGCTATTTACTCGGCCGATTTAATTGTTCAATCCATGAATTCTCAAAGTATTTGTTTCAAGAACTAAGTCGAGTACTATCTGTATTGTAATAACATCTGAAGATACGAAAACGGTACACTGTATGCCGTGTCAACTAGTCCATGATTTATACTGTTACAAGAGAATTGTAAATGTCCTTTTTCGTACTGGGATCTGCAGAAGGATGAATTAATTCTCTAAATACTTTAAACGTTTATGAACTTAATAGAATGTTTAACAGACTACACCATCTGACCAATCACATGACACAAGGTTACCGGGTAGGAGGGGCCTAAACGGGTGAATCGCGGAACGAATCATTTGGGAGTCAGTCAAGAAGTAGGGTACGAATAACTGCATATAATTAGGAGATTAAAGTGTTTTTACACATAGTATCTAGATAAACTTGTTGTTGGACACTCCATTACCCAAAGTAGGGCCTAAAAAAACATATGTTACCTACTCTTTAAAAAAAGATGCTATATTTCATTACAACCAAACAGCATCAAGCTTGACTAATATGTATGACTTAAGAGCTTGACTGTTAAATAGATTTCTTGTACAGTCAACGTAAAATGAATAATGTACTGTACATAGTGTTCCAGTTAGTAATGTTAATTAAAACCTATTCTGTCAGGTGTAGTAAAATAGTTTTGAATAAAGTTGTATTTACATTTTATATTAATCATTATAAACAATATTTTATGAACTGATTGAATTAATAATTTTATAAATATCCTTACAATATTCTATAGTAGTCAAAATCAAAGCACATCTTGTACAGCACATTACATGTAAGATTGAAATAAAAAATGAATTATTCACAACTTTGAGGTAGATCATTATTCAGTTACACTTAATTATTCTTTTGTTTAAATAGTAGTCTCTCTCTCTCTCTCTCTCTCTCTCTCGATCGAAAAAAAGATGTATATTGTCCATTAACCAAATTTCCAATAGCTTTCTAATAACAATAAGGCTTTATTCGTAAAATTCAAGTGGATTTCAGACATTAAAAAATCAAAAAGTCTGAAAGATTCTAGGAGAAATTAAAGTCCAACTAGATTCTAAGAACCAAATAGAATCCTATAGGAGAAACAACGCAAGGTTGTGGGTTCGATCCCAGGGGATTGCAAATACCTATTTAAAATGTATAGGATAAAGCAATGTAAGTCGCTTGGGATAAAAGCATCTACCAAATGCATAAATGTATGTAATGTAGACTATGCATAGTCATCTTAAGCTGAATTGTCAAACGAAAGTAAAAGCCAATTGATTAGGCTGTTTAATGCACATTTATGGATTCTTAATTACAACCAAATTAGAAATTAAAAAAAAAAAATGTACACACAGTCGCCTAACTGTGCAGAACGTAAAAGGTATGCAACACAAAGGCACTGGATATTTAGGTTACAATACGCTCCATCCACATCGAGCTGAGTTTATTTATTGAAAAAATACGTGCTTTGACGAGTAAAATAAATCATATCTAAATTAAAGTTCGTTTCTCATTCTCAGTCTGTTGATGCCGGCTGCCTACATACATACTGCCTTCTTTTAGAAGTTGCTAAGCGATCATGTTTGTTCAAATGTTTTGTATTTTGGGATGGCTATTTTAACGAGGCAGGCGAGGCCGCTTATCTTAGATTAAGTGTGGGATTTATGCATAACTGCATTGTTTAATTTTTTTTTTTTATTTGTACGAATAATAAAGAACTCCCTTAACTCTTATTTGCTTTGCCAAATTATTTAGCCTTAATTATGCGTGCGTGTTGATCTTTTCAGCAGGGTCATGGACTTTATTATATTTATATGGGCTATTATATAATTTATAGTAATGTATTAATATAATCCATTTATAAATGATTGCAAAATTAAGATATTTTCTTCCAGATGTTTTGTGTCAAACCAAGAGTTAGAAAACGTGTTCATCATCTCCAGAAGGGTGGATCCCTATGGACTGCTCGCTCCCCAAAAGACCATATAAACATATATAACACATGTAACTTTATAAAGTTACATGTGTTACTTTACACATAAACTTTATAAAGAGCTACAGTACAAAAAAGAATGCTAAAAATTATTTGTGTTCTTAGTATGAGGAATGGTTCAAAAGAAAAAGAAGCAAGGCACTTTTGAGAGTATAAAATTAAAGGTGTTTTGTTTCTAATTTTAAAGCCATTAGTTAATAAATGCTGTTTTATTTATACTATCAAGTTCCATGGTTTTTAATGCTTTCATGAATTGAACTAGCTTTGATTCTATACAAATGCTTTTTCATTTTTATACTATGTGTTATATATGTTAATAACTTTATCTCTTTTTATGAAAATAAGTTGTTGTGTCATGTCAAGGGCATAGTCATAATACATGTGGGAGAGAGACGATTTCTTCTCTCTCTAGTCTTGTCATCGTTCCTACCCTCCCGTTTCCTAGTTTGTGTTAATTAGCTTTCCTTGAGTGTAATCCCTTGCACCTGCTCCCTCTTGTTATCTCTCCCTATAAAGAGTCCTCACGTTTCATTGTCCCGTGCGCATTCATTGTTTGCTGTAAGCGTTTGCTGTATGTGATACCTTGCCTGTGGATGTATGCTGTGCTAAACCGTTGTTCCTGTTTCTTGTTCCCCGTGTGTAGTAAGTCTAGTTTAGTGAATGTTAATGTTGTTCAAGTGTTTGTTTTCTTAGTTTAGTATTAGTCAGTGTCCTTGTCTTTATTTATATAAATTACCCTATCCTGTTTTCCCCCTCGTGGGTTTTGTTTTACCTTTTTGTCTTGTTAGCTGTAATAAAAGTCCCTGTTAACCCCTTCATCACCGTCTCTGCCTGCGTTTGGGTTCTCCCCTTGTCTAACCGTGACAGTATCATGCTGGCAACTCTAAGATACAAACAAAACATTAAATGGTGTCTCATAAATTATATTAATCATTTGATTTGTAAATCATATCTTAAGGTGAGGTGGAATCATGACAGAACCCCCGCCTTAAGGAGCAGCATCCTGATGCTCCTCAAAGGCACAAACTGGACAAGACAGACTGGGACAAAGACAAGACCAAACAAAACATGGAGAACAAGACTAGGGGCAGACAGGCAATAACAATCAGGGGATTGGGGTGACTCAATAAAAATAACAAACAAGGGAGGGGGGGTGGGGGCAAACCAGGGTACATAGGGGGAAGTCCAGAAGGGGCAGGGCTGGGTGGGGAAGTCCTAGCCCACGGGGGCGCGCCAGAGCGCGGAGCCCCAGGGGGCTTGACAGGGGTAGTCCTGGAAGGAACTGTCCTAGTCCCCTGTAGGACTGTCGGACTGGACACCGGCTGAAAGGCCTGCTGGAATGCCGGACGGGACACAGGCTGAAAGGCCGGCTGGAATGCCGGACGGGACACAGGCTGAAAGGCCGGCTGGAATGCCGGACGGGACACAGGCTGAAAGGCCGGCTGGAATGCCGGACGGGACACAGGCTGAAAGGCCGGCTGGAATGCCGGACGGGATACAGGCTGAAAGGCCGGCTGGAATGCCGGACGGGACACCGGCTGAAAGGCCGGCTGGAAGGCCGGCTGGACAGGGCTTGACGCCGGACTGGATTCCGGCTGGAAAACTGCTGGCTGGGCAGCGCTCTCCAACGCCGGTTTCTGGACCGGGCTTGGTGCCGATTTCTGGACCGGGCTTGGTGCCGGCTGCTGGACCGGGCTTGGTGCCGGCTGCTGGACCGGGCTTGGTGCCGGCTGCTGGACCGGGCTTGGTGCCGGCTGCTGGACCGGGCTTGGTGCCGGCTGCTGGACCGGGCTTGGTGCCGGCTCCTGGACCGGGCTTGGTTCCGGCTCCTGGGAGGAATCTGCGGCCGGGTTGGCCGCTCGGACCGTCCCGCCCTCACGGCGCCCCCCCAAAAAATATTTGGGGCTGGAAAGCTCCGGACTCGGGGGGACCATAGGACTCGGGACCACAGGACTCGGGACCACAGGACTCGGGACCACAGGACTCGGGACCACAGGACTCGGGACCACAGGACTCCTCTTCTTTCTCCGTCTGCCGAGCAGGTTCGGCGTAGGAGAGGCAGCTGTGGACGGAACGGAGCGTGTGGAGAGGCCCAGAATCCCGAGCTGTAGGAGCCCATCCTCTGGGATAGAGGCCAGGCCCGTGGAGACATCCGCTGGGGAGGATAACTTGGACCACTCACGATTCAATAAAAGTTCGAGCTGGTCCACGAATCCCAGCGGTTTCAAGCGCCGCATCTCAGAGAGTCCTAAGGGTTCATCAAGGCAGCTGTTAAAAATAACCTTGAGCTCGATCTGATTGAACCCCGAGGAGCGGGCTGTCGCCAGAAAGTCCATGGCGAACTCTTTAAGGGGCGTCCCCTTCTGTTTAAGACCGAGCAAAACGTGGGCATGGTGGCTTCTGAACGCCACGCTCGACTCGGTCGTTGATGACTGCTGGGTTCCTTTTGGCGCATTCATTATGTCACGGTTAGACAAGGGGAGAACCCAAACGCAGGCAGAGACGGTGATGAAGGGGTTAACAGGGACTTTTATTACAGCTAACAAGACAAAAAGGTAAAACAAAACCCACGAGGGGGAAAACAGGACAGGGTAATTTATATAAATAAAGACAAGGACACTGACTAATACTAAACTAAGAAAACAAACACTTGAACAACATTAACATTCACTAAACTAGACTTACTACACACGGGGAACAAGAAACAGGAACAACGGTTTAGCACAGCATACATCCACAGGCAAGGTATCACATACAGCAAACGCTTACAGCAAACAATGAATGCGCACGGGACAATGAAACGTGAGGACTCTTTATAGGGAGAGATAACAAGAGGGAGCAGGTGCAAGGGATTACACTCAAGGAAAGCTAATTAACACAAACTAGGAAACGGGAGGGTAGGAACGATGACAAGACTAGAGAGAGAAGAAATCGTCTCTCTCCCACATGAAACAGAGGATCCTGTATGATTCCACCTCAAAACCAAGAAATACCTGACAAGGTGAGGTGGAATCATGACAGATACAACAATTTGTTGTTGGGTTGGATTCCTCTGGCCATCTGTGGCAAACTTTTCAGAGGAACTTTGCAAAGTTTGGACCATTGTTCACATACACAAATCAAAAACTATCTCGTAATGACATTCGAAATCTAGAGAAGAACACATGGAAGCAATAATAGGGACCTGGAGGAGGACACCATCTTTCTGTGGGAGTGCTGGCTGATGTCTATTGAAAGTAAACAATACATATCATTTAGGTAAGATGCATTGTGCAAAATGTTATATTTTCAGTTTGTGTACTTTTTCCTGATTTCTCTAGAGAATGACTTAGACATCACGTTTGAAGACAGTTTGGTCTTTGCAATGGGAGCCGTTTCTGTTCCTCCACTGGGTTTTCCACGAGACTGCGAAATCCATTTCTACGATCAAGAGCCAAGAAGCCAGCGGATCCCATTCTCCTCTACCTGTGCCCTTATTCTACCTGCAAAGGGGCATGACAGCAGACACAAAATTCATGGAGCTCCTGCAGCTGGCCATTAAAGGATCCATAGGCTTTTGAAAGGCGTAATAGTGTTTGTTTTACATGGTGCTGATTGAGGTTGGAGTTTAGCCTATGTAGTACATTTTATTCTGCTAATTGAGGCTGTAAAAAAGTTCATTGTTATAAAAGTTGTCTATATTAATATGTGATACTTTATCAAAAGCTTAATTTTCAGCATCGTTATTTTGGTCTTCGGTGTCACGTGATTCTCCATAAATCATTCTAGTATGCTGAATAGCACAGGAATATGAAATTATCAAAATTGATAATATGAGCCATTTTAATAACTTCTGTATTAAAATAATTTTTCAAGGATCATGTGAAACCGAAGACTGGAGTAATGATGTGGATAAATTCAAATTTTGATAGTTTTTTTACCTTTCCTGCCAAGAACAGAATACACTTCTTCTGAACCTCAAGTTCGTGTCTGATGTTCTGTGTGGTGCTACGAGCCTGCGACAATAAAGTATATAAAGCTAAACTTCCTTGTCTTGTAATTGTCTTTTAAGGGCACTAATAACAACAACAATAATATAAATATTACATTGAAACGGCGATCAGTCATTGTAATGCTAAATACTTTACGTTGCTTAACAATTCTTTTGTACAAGTAATTGTCATGATTCCACCTCTCCTTGTCAGGTATTTCTTGGTCTAGAGGTGGAATCTTACAGGATCCTTTGTTTCATGTTGGAGAGAGACAATTTTGGCATCTATTTGCCGCCCTACTCTCTCTCTCCGGTCTGCGTCATCGTTCCTACCCTCCTGTTTCCTAGTTTGTGTTAATTAGTTTATCCCTTGCACCTGTTCTGTCTTGATTTGTTTGCCTTTAAAACATCCTCGTGTTCATTGTCCTGTGCTCATTGATTGTTGATGTTGCTGTAGCTATGCTGTTCGCTGCACCTTGTTTGTGTCATGCCTGTTCTTGTACCTAGCCTAGCCTTGCCTTGTTCCTGTTTTCCCAACGTCTAGTAAGTGTTAGTTTAGTGTTTGTATCAAGTGTTTGTTTTATAGTCTAGTCAGTCAGTGTCCTTGTTAAAGTTTATTATTTATCCTGTCTTGTTTTCCCCATTGTGGGTTTTGTTTTGTCATTTTATAGTGTTCTTTGTTATATATAATAAATCCTTGTTTACCCCTACCATCACGTCTGTATCTGCCTGCAATTGGGTTCCCCTGCCATGTCTTCCAAGACAAACCGTAACAGAATGAACGAGCCACAAATGAACCCAGCAGGCTTGGAGGTGAGACACGCAAATCAAGCCCGCGCCTGTGCAATGTTCGCCAGGGACACGGCGACGTGCTCGATTATGCGGACCGTTTTTACGAGGTCGCAGGGGAGATGGTCCATGATGAGCAGGAACAGATGGTCCTGTTCAATGGCGGCCTCAACCAACCTCTGACGCGGGGTGAGATGCAGATGCTGAGACCGCTGGGCTTCACCGAACTGATCAGGTACGCCATGAATCGGCCGGAGCCCAGGGTCTCAGTTGAGTCCTATTATCCTTCTCCGCTGGCCGTCATCCCCGAGGGTCGTTCCCTGCAAATCAGGGTCATGGGCCTCTCCCCACCATCTGCATCCTCTCCACCGTCCACCAGTCTCCGTAGACTGCGTCAACAGAGGGAGTCGTGGGACTCCCCGTCCGACTCCTCCGGCACGGAGCTAGCCGTGTCTCCCACCGCCTCTCTTCCGTCGGCCACACTCCCCGTGGGCCGCTCCCGGAAGAAGAAGCTGAGGAGGGGAGTGCAGTCCAGTCCTGCCCAGCGACCGGTGGTCCCAGTTCCGGTGGTGTCAAGCCCCAAATAATTTTTGGGGGGGCGCCGTGGGGAGGTGACGGTCCAGCAGCCGGCACCCAGCCCGGTCCAGCAGCCGGCACCCAGCCCGGTCAAGCAGCCGGCGCCCAGCCCGGTCAAGCAGCCGGCGTCCAGTCCGGCATTCCAGCCGGTGTCCAGTCCGGCATTCCAGCCGGTGTCCAGTCCGGGGTCCAGCCCAGCAGTCCTGCAGGGGCCTAGGACAGTTCTCCCCAGGACTTCCCCTGTCAAGCCCCTTGGGGCTCCGCGCTCTGGCGTGCCCCCACGGGCTAGGATTTCCCCACCCAGCCCCACCCCTTCTGGACTTCCCCCTATGTACTCTGGTTTGCCCCCAACCCCCCTTCCATGTTTGTTATTCTTATTGTCTCACCCCAACCCATTTATTGTTCTTGCCTGTCTGCCCCTATTCATTTTTTCCATGTTTTGTTTGGTCTTGTCTGTGTCCCAGTCTGTCTTGTCTTGTTTGTGCCTTTGAGGAGCATAAGGTTGCTGCTCCTTAAGGCGGGGGTTCCGTCATGATTCCACCTCTCCTTGTCAGGTATTTCTTGGTCTAAAGGTGGAATCATACAGGATCCTTTGTTTCATGTGGGAGAGAGACAATTTTGGCACCTATTTGCCGCCCTACTCTCTCTCTCATTTACATTTACATTTTACATTTAGTCATTTAGCAGACGCTTTTATCCAAAGCGACTTACAAGTGGGTTAGGTAATGGAAGCAATTAGGACAGCATAAGTACAACAAGAGCATAAGTGCAAACAAAAAGAAGAGGTTTCATATAGCCTAACACAGTAAACAGAAACATTCATTCATACATTTTTTTTTAAAAGTTTATTATTTACCCTGTCTTGTTTTCCCCATTGTGGGTTTTGTTTTGTCATTTTATAGTGTTTGTTATATATAATAAATCCTTGTTTACCCCTACCGTCACTTCTGTATCTGCCTGCAATTGGGTTCTCCTGCCATGTCTTCCAAGACAAACCGTAACAAGTAATACGCTTTAACAAATGCTGTGTAACCGGAAATGTTAGGGATTAGATGAACAGAGTGTCTATTTACACCGAGCCCGCCATGTTCGCTGAAGTCACGATGAAAAACAACTTTATTTGCGCATTCAATCTAGTGGGGTGGCGCGTTTGAGCGCTTATCGAATACTTTTCACGCAAGAGACCGATTTCGAACCTCCCCTTTGCCTCTTTTTGCACATCTCACAAGAGATCGTAAAGGCCTCTATTTTCAATCAAATTAAGGTTATGGTCAATTTAGAATTGGGGTAGGCTTGTTGTCAATTGGCGTCCATTTAATGATTCAATACACACAGGCAATGCAAGTTTATTTATATAACACATTTCAAACAGATAATGGTGAGTTATATAGAAATTACAAAAAAAAGAAGGATACATGATGTAAAAGAGATCTTCAAAAAGCGTTAATTCTTTTAAATCACACATACTTAAGAATTGAAAATAACAATAAATAGGAAATCAAATGTGCAACTGAAGGAATCGGAAGACAAATGCACGACTAATTGTGTTTTTAATCTGGATGTTAAAAGTAGCTAATATTGAAGAGCATCTGATGCCTGCTGCTTCAGCTGGCATATACTTTCTAAATGCTGACGCACCTTGTTTTGAGTCAACTTTATAAAAATCACTTAAATAATGCAGTTATGCATAACTCCCGCACTAAAACTAAGATAAGTGAATGCAGCCTCGCCTGCCTTGTCAAAATAGCCATCCCAAAATACAAAACGTTTTAACAAACATGATCGCTTAGCAACTTCTAAAAGAAGGCAGTATGTATGTAGGCAGCCGGCATCAACAGACTGAGAATGAGAAACAAACTTTAATTTAGATATGATTTATTTTACTCGTCAAAGCACGTATTTTTTCAATAAATAAACTCAGCTCGATGTGGATGGAGCGTATTGTAACCTAAATATCCAGTGCTTTTGTGTTGCATACCTTTTACGTTCTGCACAGTTAGGCGACTGTGTGTAAATTTTTTTGTACATTGTAATTAAGAATCCATAAATGTGCATTAAACAGCCTAATCAATTGGCTTTTACTTTCGTTTGACAATTTAGATTAAGATGGCTATGCGTAGTCTACAACTTTCATTATTGCGCCTTTGCTGCTTGTTAGTATGTATTTACAAATAAGTAAGTTATAAAACAGGTCTATATTTTCCTTTAAAAATTGCTATATAATAATAACGCAACAATCTTTTTTTGGTCAGCATTCCCCTTACTGTTTCTGTATGTGAACAGTCTCCCCCATTTTTTGATTTTTGATTGTAAAAAGCTTATAGGGGTTTATACTGAATGCATGCAGCATGTGCAGTCTAAATGTAGATGGAAATACAAACGGGTTCGTAGATGGGAAATCATTTTTAATCAATAAAAACATACTTAAACAGCGACAGTACAGTAGACTTAGCCCGCAACTGTTACATGCATTCAGGCCTTAGACCGATGGCTTGTAATACGAGTTTCTTGTCATTTAATAAGTTGCCAGCAACAGGTATGTTCCAACATTTAAAAACATGACCCAATAGAACAATTCAAAAGGAATGAAGAATATGGTCGGACCGCGGAGACGACCTCCAATTGCTAAAAGAGATGAAATTCAGCTGCTGCTCCACTATGCCACCGAGACTGACATCAATGAGTAATGCATTTTAAAAACATAAACGCACAGAGTCATGAACGTACTCGCTAAAAAATATGCCACTCGTACACATATGAGAAACGAAAAGGAGGATAAACACGCCAAATGGAATAATTCCACATACTGAAAGTCTAAGCATTATTCGCAATAAAGTTAAAAACAGGAAACATTATTCAGATCGACATTCTACTACACATGTCTTTCTTTTCATTGGAGGGGCGGAACTGTGTAGAAACGGCTGGGCTGCTTTTAATATTATAGAAAATGCCGCTATTACGGCGTCTTTGTAAAACGGAAGCGCCGTAATTTACGGTGTACTATGGAAGTTCAAACGGCGAAATGAACGGCGTTTCGCATTGTATTTGAAACGCCGATATTAACGACGTTTCTACGGCGAAAACGCCGTAATTTACGGCGTCTGTATGTCTTAAACGCCGTAAAAGCAGGCGTCTTCTGAACACCAGGCGTCTGGTTGATGGCAAAATATGACCCAAACGGCTTTCCATACTTTCTCGTACACACTCGCTCCCTCTTGCGCACGTTTTTGGTTCGCGCGTATTCACATCATCTCGCGCACACTCACTATGAGATGTATTTTCTGCCAATTCGAAGCCTAACCAGGAGAAGGAGAAGGAGCAGCCTACCCTCTCGTCGCCGTCAGTCCGCGTGGAGTTATGAATGCATTTGACAGGGAACGCAGACGATGGACTGGCGGCGACGTCACGGCGACGTCATGGTAGGAACGTCAACTAGCGGCGACGTTACGACGGCGTATGTTAGAATTTTATTAAAAATGCACGTCTACTAACTACGTCTGAACTATGTACGTCTCCTTACATGACGCCTGATACACACGTCGTCACTAAGCACGTGTGATACACACGTCGTCGACTCGTCGCCAAACTTGAAGTGTGATTTTTTTTGTAATCCTAATGAGGCAGTTCTAGAAAACGAGTTTTATTGTGCGATATGCGGAACTGGATGAACTTAAAAACTCTAGCAACAAAAGGACACTAATACAAGTTGTACAACAATATTATAGTTATTTGTTAAAGTTGGCAAAGTGATTATAAGCCGTTAAGCTTGTTGCAAAACCAACTGTTAGTTTATCTTGAAATATGCTGATTTATTCTGAACATGAATTTAAGTTTAACAGATACTAACAGCACCTTCTCAAAAATCAACCATGGTTTTATTAAAGTAATAGTATAGTAGAATGGTTTAAGTACAGTAAAAGTTTGTAACAAAGTGATCTGCTGGCATCAGTATTAAAGTTAGTTTAGTGATTAAACTGATATAGGTAGTTCCACTGTGAACTTATTACAAACTACTGTGATAGATTTGGTCTATAATCATTTGATGTGTTGTAATGTAGAATTATTTCTGTTCAGTCTTTAAATTTCAGATGTTTACTTTAATCTTGCAATAGATGTTGAACTTAAAACCCAAAACCAAGTGTGAAAAGACTGTGAAGAACACAACTGAGTTTCACTGATAAAGTTCAGTTTGTGCTGTTATGTTTCCAGAGTATGCCTAACCGTTTTCTGTTTTTGTGCATGCTCCTGCTCGTGCACGTACTGCAAATTATACTGTAATAAGCATGTCTACCATGGTGCCACTTGTGTACAGACCTGTGCATTAACACTTGCTTTTGTGTATTTATTTTGTTAGGCCATCATATATAGGCTGGCTGTATTGCAGAGTGATGCAGAAGGAAATTGAGAACTCTTTTTCTTTGGCCCAAGTAAGACTAGATAAAGTTTTTAACACAATGACCAGTGTACAACTTTCATGTGTTACAAATAGTTCTGTGATTTATTTCACTGCTTATTAATTCAGTAAAGTTGGGAGTAATTTAACTGAGGGATAGACAAAATATTTAGAAAGATGGGATAAAATCTTTTTGTACATTCTTAACAGGCAGATGTTTTAATATTTAACGGTCAATTTAAGACATAGTGACATGTAAATAAATAACGTTATTCATTATAGGATTACAATTGTATTGTATAAAAGAGGACTGTACATCTGAGCTGTGTTTTGACAATTTCTAAACATTGGATTTTTTCAAAACAAATTTTTAGTCTTCAGTTTACTGATTTTGCCAATTAAATATGCTTAATTGACTGATCTTCAGTTTGGCCAGATCTTCAGACAGTACACAATAAAGGCACTACACTATTAATTAACATTAATATTATATATATATGGGCTATGTGTGTCCTGATGATTCACTTTCCATCCGGTTGTGACACGTTGAAACTAATTGGGCAACACTATATGTCCTGTCTCCTTATTTCAATTTGAAGAGGACATTAAGCTTTTTTAATGCAAAAATTGAAAATGAACTGAACTTCACATCTTACTGTAAATGCTTATTCTACTGCATTGTTTCATGCACTTCTCTGACCCGTTTCTCTCCTCTCTCAGGAGTCAGTGAAGCTTGTAGAAGTTTACATATTATCTGATGTACACAATAATTTGAGGGAATAAATTCTCCATTAATAAAGACTTTGTTTAGTCTTTTTAGGTTTCGATTTGGAATTAATCAGTGTTTTGAACCAATCCGTTTGATGACTTGATTAATTGAATATGGAAATAATTCAAATTATATATTTATAATTATACATTTGAAATATTCATTGCATAGCATTATTCATGCATTTTTAATTTCAGTCTACAAATGCAATAATGCTACCTCTGAGTAAAACAAACTCTTGATTTTAAAGCTTAAAACAATTAATTTTAATGTAAACGATAACACGGATAGGTGGATTAGAAAATTGATTTTACTTGTTGGTACATTTAGATATGTGTAGGAGCTAAATCTAAAACTTTAAACCATTGCGTTGTTTGATCCAGAGATTCGTAGGTTTACGCGCTTTCATCATGTACTGTTGTTTGTCTCTTTGTTTCATCTCCTTTAAGAACGAGTTTATTGCCTCCACACCGACGTGCATAATCCAATGTACTTACAGACGTAAGGTGCACACAATTTCCATGATTTTGCATACAATTTCCTAATTTCGCTAAAATACAAAATACACCCACCTGATAACAGCGCCACTTAATGGCTAAAAATGGAAATAACACCATTTAAAACAGTTTGGCTCCTACAATGTTTTTATATATTTTCTTTTTTTTAAGTTCTGTAAAAAAGGATACTGAAGGGATTTTAAAAAATCGACATTTATTCATAATTTGTTGCCAGTATTAGTTATTAATTAAATTGCACAAAGCAAAACCACATATATTCATCCTGTACAACAGCTATAAATTACAGGTGAATGCATCAGCAACCCCTTTCTCTATCAGACAATATTGTATTTTTCTCCAAAGGGCATTAGAAAGCAACATTAAATAAAGGATAAAACGGGCGAATATTCTATTTAGCATTGAGAAATGTATTAGAATCACATGTACAGCTTATTATGTTTGCATTGGGGGAGGAATGAATCATACATTTTTTATAAGATTTCTTTGCTATAGAGTTTGGATCCGGAAGCAATGATGCGTGACTTTAAACTGAACAAGCATGTGTCATTGGTGGCGACGTACTTATCCACGACGTTAGTTTCACGCGTCTATGGTGGCGACGTACTTATCCACGGCGTTAGTTTCACGCGTCTATGGTGGCGACGTATTCTTCTCTCACGTAAAATTACACGACTGTCTCCTTCGGAAGGGAATCCATGGCACTATCCACCTCCCATACACTCACTCCCTCTCGCGCGCACTCACTCCCTCTCTCTGCATTTGCTTTACGTTTGTCAACTTCCGCGCGTCATAGAGGTCATGGCTGCGCGAGACTACTGTAACTCCAACAGCAGGGGTCCTTTTTACCCCAATCACCATACTTTTAGTCATTAACAAATCATTAACAAAAGACATTTATCTCAAAATATCTTAAGTCCTTTTAGCAATTCGCATTTACTGCTTAAATCAACAACATTCTGAAAAGCATCAAATATTAGATCAAATGATCACCAAATCAAATTTGCTCTGCTGCCCGCGATCGTGTCAAAGTTCAGCAGAAGATCCACGTGCAGATGGAAAAGTGCATGTTTAGGAAAGAGTCTTATGTGCCATATGGTGTTTACAGGTGAGTAAAATCATGGAGCCTTCAGCCCCGTAACTTATATAGACTACGGTTTGATCCTAAAGACGTCGCGTTGATGATTATAAGCAGTAAAGGGACACGTTTAGCAGTCTGTGATTTCCTTTATCGGCTCGATGACGTCATGAAAGTAGTTTATCTAAAGTAGCCTATTACATTTCAGACGCACCCTGAACTCACGCCCACTTTTCACGAAACGAAAGTTGAGAGAAATGCGCGAGCTCTATAGCTCTTCTTCCTCCTCATCCTCGGTCGCTTCAGGTTTGTGGAGCTCATGATATAAGCGTGATCGGATCAGAGCAGCTGAGTGTCAAATGCACGATGACATGCAAACGTGACATGTATGTTCATTTGTGACAACACACACACGCCAGCACTACTGTAGGTAAGACAGCGTCCACTTGCTGTTGTGTTCCGTGTTTGTTTAGCTTTAGCACGTCATTGGAGAAATAGGTCTGACAGCGAGTTGTGCTAGATTGGGCATTAAGATCACACATCAAACATCTCTAAGGTTAAAATGACATCACAGTCTATGTTTTCCTTTAAGTAAACTTGTCTGAGCTAAATAATGGTTAGCTTGCTTGTTATTGTGTTATCGTGTTTGTTTTGGGCTGTATGTTGTGCAAATGCACGGATATAATAATACTAGGTTATTATGCACAGATCGCGATCGTTGAGCTTTCGATAAATGAGAGACGCGTTTTGTATGTTTCATAAATTTGAGCTGGTTGTGACTTGTGAGATACAGGTTCGCAATTCAGAAACGTCATGTGACCAGGATGGTTAATAATACATTATGTTAAAGACATAGTATGTCATATAGAAATATTGTTATATATTTCTATGTATACACATACGTTTGTCTGCCCTCACTGATTCATTTGGCCATTTCTATAAATGAATAATGATCAATGATAAGACCGTGAGACGCAGTTAAGTTTCATTTTGAATTGAATAAATTGCGCGACAGCGGCCTCTATTGGCAGCGTGTGGATGAACAGTAGTGGATTGTCTTCCTTTATTCGCGTATTTCTATTTGAATATGTTAAATGTGCTTTATCTGTTTTATATATTTTAGTGCTTGAAGTAGAGGGGAAACTTGATATATGGTACACAGTTGATATATGGTAGTTTAAACCACAGTTCTAAACAATAAAACTGTATTTGGAGATAATGCTGGTACAGTACGCCATATTTATGTACTAAAGGAACCATTTGCCAAACAACTGATTTCATAATGTTGTGTCTGTGTGTGGAAATTAATTTATTTATAAAATCACTGGAAGCATCTTGAGCGTGACTTAAAGGGAAAGTTCCCCCAAACATTACTCACTCTCTAGTTGTTCAAAACCTGTATACATGTCTTTGAGTTTGAGGTGGGAATATGAGAAATCCAGTTGTTCCAAATTATTCAATGATATACTCATCCTAGGTCTATCTGACCCTTTCCTGACGAATGGAATCTGAGATGTATTCAAAATATACGCTCGCTATCAGCTTCAGAAGGTCTTTATTGACCCACTGGATTACTTCTGTGATGGATGAATGCAGTTTTTGGGCTTTAAAGGAAAAGATCATCTCCAAATTGTGTTATTTCTTACTCACCCATGTGACATTCAACATGTTGGAAACACAGATAAGGATATTTAGGTGTCATCCTAGAGATTTCTAGGCCTCTTGAAAGACATCATGGTTAAATCTGTTGTCAAGGTCCAGAATAGTTCAATTGAGCTGCGAGCGGATGGAACATCATGGTAAACCGTGAGGACAGAAGAAACAATACTGCTCAGAAAGAATGTTCTCCAACCCTTTATCATTGGAGTGGTGATTTTATTTAAGGGAATGTAAACCTTTCCTCCTTTTTTAGGACTGTCTGAAGAGCCACCGCACATGTGCAGCAAACGCGCAGTAAAATCAACATATTTGTACAAGGATGTCATCACATAATGAGAAACTCGACCTGTCTTAACTTTCATACATAGTACATAATCAGAGAATATTATCTTAAATATGACCAAAATGACTGGAGAATTTAAGTCTTTCTCTGCAGTAATAAACAAAGATGTGGCAGTGCGTTAAGAAATAAAGGAAAAACACTTATTATTGGAGATGCTAAAACAGGTGTACTTGCCAAAACGGGCATTATAACGTGTGTGTCTGAACATTTATGTGTAATAAATTGGAAAAATCACTTAATCTGACACTAGATGCGAACAGTTTGAGTGGCGGCTGTGTCCCGTGTGCCCTGTGTCCCTGTGTCTTTTAAGAGCACGCGAGTACTTGATTCTTTAAAATGGTTGTATTTGTGATTGGCATGAGTTCAAATAAAGTCCAGATGCCTGTTTCGTCAACTGATGCGCGATCACTGAAGCAGCTCGAACTAGCAAACGTTTGCAGTGCAAGAGTATAATCCTTTCACTGTCTTCAGCCTTCTGCGTTGAGTGGTCAGACTCAGCCAATCAGATGGGCGGTGGGCGGCATTGCTCTGGGCTGGGGGGGTATGGTACGACAGCATTACAGCCAAATAGTGCCTTTCACAAATAAATCAATTTATCCGCAAATCGGCTTTGAAAATGACCGATGTCCATAATCATAAAAATGCTTAATATCGACGTCGGTAACCAACCAGGCCGATAATCGGTCAGTCCCTATCCATGAAGTCACATAAATATCTTTATTTGTGTTCCTAAGACACTGGGAGGTCTTAAACCGCGTTGAACCTTATGTGGGTGAGTAAAACAGATTTGATTTTTTTAGATGAACTTTTCCATTAAAATCTCGAGCCCCATTCAAGCAAATGGAAACTGAAAGCAAATGTAATTCTCAGAAATCATGCGAGTTAAATATTGAGTAACTCATACTGATGGACTCTTTGCAGACATCACCTCAGAATGAAGTGTCTTCAATGCAATCATGAGCCTTTGGAAAAGTCTCCTAAATTCTGCAGTGAGTGCGGCTTTAAGATGTCATCAGAGTCCAGTGAGACGGCAACAGGTAGGAGCTCCAGGCTTCATGCAGCACATTTCTCTCTATGATCTCTGATGTTTGTTCTTTCATTTCTTACAGTAATATCCTTCTCTTTAATTATTCTTGTTTATTACTGTTAAAGACTGATTAAAAAAGAAAGACGTGTTGTAGCTTTAAAGGGGTCCTTTATTATGATTTCTGCCCTGCCCTGTATGCGATCGCGAAGGGACACACATGTTTCCCATCTATTACTCATCTATCTATTATGTAAACAAACTAGGATTTTAAGGGTCAAAACTCTGAAAATTTATGATTGTTTGGTCGGCATATAAGAACTGATTCAGGTGAAAAAATATCTATTTACCTTAGAATAGTTTTATGACATGGACAATTTTGTCCCTTTTCAGCATAAGTGTGAGTGTTTTAAATCTTAAATTGCTCCAAAAATAATAATGCACTAGAATTATTGTTGTTGTTGATTTAATAACTTATCCAAGACTATAAAAATAGTGAAAAAACTGCTTCAGGTAAAGTATATTGAAAATAATAAGAATTAGGGCTGGGCGATACAGCTGAAAAATGTATCATCAATATATTTCATGTCATTTGATATAGAGACCTTCTATACGTGTGCCGTGAACACGTGTCTGTGTGCACGTGCGTCAGAGGCGCGCTAACATGTCAGAAGAAACATCTGTAAAAATTTAAACAAGCACAACTTCAAAATGCACGCAAATATATACTTAACCGCAATGTGTCTGATGTCAGAGATACATAAGCTGTTAAATAGTGGATGTGAATGTGTGTGGCCTTTATTTATATAGCACTTTTACAATATTCATTGTTACAAATCACCCGTACATGAAACGTATATAAAACTATATTATATGTGCCGCTTTTAGTCACTTTGGAGTGTAAGTTGCAGCATATTTTAGGTGATACAACCCAATATAACATGTTTTACAGTGTGCAAAATATTTAGCATTTTCATTATTGAAATTTTTTTGTTGATCAGCCATGCCACAAGTTGAGTCTCAATCTTCGGCAAACATTCCATGTGGCATGGATGCAGAAATGAGTGATATGGGACTGCAGTCAGAAACGCTGGATAACCAGAATGCCAGTATATCTCCAAAGTGTCCAAATGAAGATACCAACCTTACCCCCCAAAAAAAGGTGTTGGACATGAAAATCTAATTTAACAATCAAAGGGTTATTTCTTATTCTTATCATTAAATTCTGTTCTTGATGATTTATAATGCTTATATTCATTCTGCTTGTACAGAAAAGAAAGAAAAAGAAGAAGAAAGCAGGTATTACAGTGGGCCCTTCTTCTCTGACCTCTGACATATCTCTGACTGGTAAAGAGGAGAAAATGGATGAAGGTCAGTCGTCTGACAGTGATGAGTCCAGCTGCACTGCACATGACATGCAGAAGTCAGCTGAATCCTCCTCTCATTTGAGCAAAGCAGAGAAGGAAAGCACTGGGAACGTAAGCGCTTCATCTTTAGATGCTGCTAAAGGTCAGTCTGTGGAGAGTTGTGCAGCGCCTGGATTGACTCAAGAGCTGAGCAGCACCTGCCCTGCCAAAGCTTGTCCACCACCAGATCAGCCAACTGAGAAAGTTGACCATGAGAAAAAAGGCCAGACGAGTACAACCACAGGAGCACAAACTCCAGTCGATCAGAATGCAAACATGAAGAGCAGCACAGGCAGTCAAAGAGAGGCAGATGCTGAAGAACAGAAGAATCAGATCTCCAGTGGACATTCACCAGTCAAGCTTGAGCAGAGTCAGAAGCAGCAGTCTACTCGTTCTGCCAAGAAGAAAACAGAATCTGAGAAACACAAGGAAACCGGTCAAGACACTTCACAGAAGTACGCAACTCGTTTTGAGGAGATTTGATAAATGCCTCCTTTTTTACGGCTTCTCGTGTCATTTGTATTATATCCATAAATAAACTTATGTTGAAATTACAGAAATCTGAATGATGAACCACAGGAGTCCTCACAGAAGATGATGTTTGGCCCACAGACTGCACTCAAGGTATGATGTTTTGGCCCAATACATCTAAAATATTGTCCAATCCAAATTTGATTCTAAGGTCCAACCTATTTATTTCTCTGTTACTGGTAATCAAAACATGGAGTTTAAAACTGTAGGAAACATTTCTGTTCCAACATTTAGAAGGATAACGGCTCCAGTGGAGATTCACCAGGGAAGTCAGAGCGCAGTCCGAAGAAAGATTCTGCTGCTCACCACAAACCCAATGAAAGCAAGACAGAGAGTCAACGTGACGCACCTCCTAAAAGGTATTCAGACTAGACGCCAATGTATTGAATTTGAAAAAGATGGAAACAAGATTGTGAGGGACCACATGCAATGTTTACAATTCAGCTTTCAGAACTGTTTCATGGGGTTTTTGTCACCTCAGTCTTTGTACTATATCCACTTTACCATGGCGTGCCGCCACATCACGGCTTTAGCATCTCGGTGACGCACTGTTTCCCATTCATTCCTAGTTGTGCTAGTTTATGAGTTCCAAAAGCACATACATCCAACGCAAGCGTGATCCCCACAGGTCCTGGTGACACATTGACGTCTTGGGAAGCGAATAGATTTTTATTTGCAATAAACTGAAGGTCACTGATAACATTATGAGCATGAATCTACAGCAGCGGTGCCCAGTCCTGCTCCTGGAGAGAAAGTTCGACTCTAACCCTGTTCAAAACACCTGTCTTTAATTTGTCTAGTAATCCTGAATATCTTGATTAGTTGTTCAGGTGTGTTGGATTAGAGTTGAAGTGAACACTGCAGGACAGTAGATCTCCAGGAGCTGCACTGGGTCCACCTGATCTACAGCTTCTGTTCTCTTCAACATCCTGATCGAACTTTCTGTCGTATATATGACATATGATTCATCTCAAACATGAACGGGCAGGGTTTGTTTACAATGCAGAGGGAGGACGCGTGTGCAGATCTTAAGATATGTCATTTGCGTCAGGAAGTCGCTGAACACTCCAGTTCTAGAGGTGGCGCTACACGCAACTGAAGCTGGTTTACGATCAGAAGATGACTGCTCATCATTTACTGCACTGAACAATCGATTCTCTTCAAAAGATGTCAATACGGGATCACACTTGTGTTGGAAATGTGCTTTTACATCTCTTAGAAATTGGGGTGTATTACAGAAGGATCCTAACTTGAAAATCTTATCCTACATGTTTGATAACCATGGTCATTTCAGTTAGGACCTCATTTAGGACAAAAGCTATTACAGAACAGAACTTCCTAAGTGCATAACCTTATCCTAACTACACAAAGGAACGGGGTATTTACAGAAGGGACTTACAGAAGGGTCCGACTTAAGGACCACCCCACAGCTGCCTTAACTTGAAAATCATTTAAAAACAGACAGAAATGCTCACAATCGCGCTGTCCAACAATGCCATTACATTTATTAATCATTGAAAATGAAGAACGGAGATGTTTTTAATGGAAGAAAGACTCTTGGAGGACCCTGACGATGTGTTGATGACAAAACACATCAGTAACTACAGAATGCCGCACAACATGACATTACAGTTAGCACAGGAACTGCAAGCAGCATTACACAGGCCAGCAGAGCGTCACAGAGCGTCACAGAGCGTCACAGAGCGTCACAGAGCGTCACAGAGCGTCACAGAGCGCCACAGAGCGCCACAGAGCGCCACAGAGCGCCACAGAGCGCCACAGAGCGCCACAGAGCGCCACAGAGCGCCACAGAGCGCCACAGAGCGCCACAGAGCGCCACAGAGCGCCACAGAGCGTCACAGAGCGTCACAGAGCGCCACAGAGCGCCAGCCACAGAGCGTCACAGAGCGTCACAGAGCGCCACAGAGCGCCACAGAGCGCCAGCCACAGAGCGTCACAGAGCGTCACAGAGCGTCACAGAGCGTCACAGAGCGTCACAGAGCGTCACAGAGCGTCACAGTGCGTCACAGTGCGCCACAGAGCGCCACAGAGCGCCACAGAGCGCCACAGAGCGCCACAGAGCGCCACAGAGCGCCACAGAGCGCCACAGAGCGCCACAGAGCGCCACAGAGCGCCACAGAGCGCCACAGTGCGCCACAGAGCGTCACAGAGCGTCACAGAGCGTCACAGTGCGCCACAGAGCGCCACAGAGCGCCACAGAGCGTCACAGAGCGTCACAGTGCGCCACAGTGCGCCACAGAGCGCCACAGAGCGCCACAGAGCGCCACAGAGCGCCACAGAGCGCCACAGAGCGCCACAGAGCGCCACAGAGCGTCACAGAGCGCCACAGAGCATTAGCAGTTATAGTGCCTAATGCCTAATGCAGAACCTTAAATGAAGAAGTTACAAAACGACCTGTTTTTACTTGACCTTCATGGCACACTTTCTCAATGACACCCATCATTCGTGTTTCCCTCTCTCGTTTTCTTCATCTCTTTCTTTTTTAATTCGCTTGGAAGTGTGGTAAAGTCTTTCTTCATTTTACTTATTGAAGTAAAACCTGTCTGTCAAACCGGGCCTAAAGTTTACAAACATGACATATTTTTGTAGGCAACATGCTAATGTTTCAATATCTTCTTAGTAATAATCATTATTTAAAGAAATTCAAATTTTCTATTTTTAATTATAAGATTTGTTTTTATTTTCTAGTTTTTTAATAGGTTTTAAAATTGGTATTGAAAATTGTGTAGCATTAGTATTGTTTTTCTGGTTTTGTGTCAACTCTTATCTTATCTATTTTCAATGTTTTTGAATTGCAGAAATCCAGCACCCACTCAGCATATAAGCTCCAGTGACAGACTTACTATTTACTTTCATGCAGTCTTGTCAAAAGACTTCAAGTTTAACTTAGATAAGGATCGTGTCTTCATAAGGGCTGGAGGTCACATTGGTGACTGGGAAAAAGATCTGGTTGAACTCACTGTGTCTCGGTAAGTAGAACTTTTGTAAGGCAAAAATAACGCCTGAATGCACACTGACTGATTTCGAGCTACAGAAAAAAAGATTTTGTTTGAATTCAAGGTTTTCACAAAAAATACTTAAATAAGTTGCAAATGTTCCAAGTAGTAATGAAACATCTAAAGAGATCTTTATGGGTACTCTCTTCTTGACGCCCAGTGTTTCCCTTAGCACCCGATGTATCGTTGAACAGCACTTCTGCCAGCTTTGTGAATAATCATAGCGTGTAAAAGACGCGTGATGTATAACAATATACAGTTGACTTATTTGTTATTCTGTTTAGACGTAAGATCAATAAAGTAATGCACTGATTTCATTTTTCAGATTTTTGTTCTGCTGTTTATTTGCATCTTTGTTCTCATTTTAAGATCGAATAAATTTGGTTTCTCTCAAAACTCATTTTGCTGACTAATTCCAACAAATGATATATTGAAGGAGAATGTGAAAATAATGTGAATTCATTTTTCAATCTGGCAACTCTTTGTTTTGTCGGCACAGCTCATCATATTGATTATTTGTGACGTGACCCTGTTGTTTTAAAACGGTTTGATTGCAGGGATCTTGACGTGCATGGATTCCTTGTTGAAGGGAAACATGTGTGTAAAAAGACCAGTGCAGGACCCATCCCATACAAGTATGTTGTGTATAAAGAAATAAAGGGGAAGTATGAGTTTGAATACATCTACAAACTGGATTCAAAAGAAACCACCAACAGATGTCTTGTCGTCAAACCACATCTACTAAACGCTGAAGGTAGGTGAAGCTCATTAAAGGCTATATTTCTTTGTTTCTTTTTTACCAGGTCTAATTTCTTCTTTTGCTATATTGCAGGGGAATGGCATCAGTATGACGATATAATCTGTGCAGAACCGTCTAAGGTAACACGGTTTAAAGAAAAAATTTGGCCTGAGCAGAGGAAAGGTGTCATACAGGGGAGAGAAATTGCTGGAAGGGTCATGCTGGAGACGATCTTTGACCTCCTGAGAAACTGGAGCAAAACCAACCTCACCAACTTCTTCAGTCAGCTCAGACAGTTTTATGAAGTGTATGGAAACCCTTTGGTATATGAAGAGAAAGAGACAAAATGGTACTCACTGGATTATAATGAAAAAGATGTAAGTCAACCACATGCATGTCAGGATACATGAACACATTCATACATGACAGTAGTGAAGGGAGAAAGAAAGCTTTACCTAGCTTTGAATGTTAAAGCGTTGCCGTTCAAAACATGTAAATGCAGTGGAGATACGGTCAGACAACTCAACTGCAAATGTTTTCTTGAAGATTCAGTCTATGGAATGCTTTTAAGTAATCATCTAATGCCATTTTATTATTATTGTTATAAGCTTCATTTGAGCAGGAAAAGCACATTGAGATTTAAAATCTCTTTTTCCAGTGCCAAGATTTTGCAACATAGCACATTTGGGTTTGCAAGCATCATCCATCTATACATGCACACATGACTTTATTATAAAAACAAAAGCAAGTTCAATCAAGTTTTAACTCAAATCAAACAAAGCACCTACAATCACTTTCTGTTTCCAATGTATTTAACATCACTTTTTATACCATGGTGTGTTTTAATTAGTGGTGGGCATAGATTCATTTTTTTAATCTAGATTAATCTTGGAATTGATCTAGATTAATCTAGATTAAAATGGCTCATTTGAATTCTGCCGAAGGCATTCAGAATATGTGTGCTACCCAAATAATGACTAAAAGTAAGTCTTTGAGAACGGGTTTCTCAAGCCAGGTGGCGCATTAGACCAGGGGCTCATCTCCTGTTTCCAAAATGCATCACAAACTGCTTGAGAAAGCTGTTCTACTATGATAATTTGTGATGAAAATTAAATTATGTTCAATAAGATGTACTTGTGTTTACTTCCGCATTAGCTAAGGGATGCTTTGCGTTTAGGTGGTACTTGAGACTGGAAGAGCTCCTACAGTACATTTAGTCTTTTAGCAGACGCTTTTATCCAAAGCGACCTACAAAGAGTTAGAGAGCAACAAGCGATATGTCATACAGGAGCCATAATACATTAGGTGCCCATACACAGTTACTGGTTTCAACTAAAGCTAGACCTGTTGAGAGAAACTTTTTTTCTTTTAAACCAACTGTATGTAAACCAATTCCGTACAGTAAACCAATTCCACATTGAACAAGGTGCAAACAACCTTAGTCTTGTCGAGGTTTCCATTGGGAAGCTTCTTGAAAATAAATTTTCCCTGAAGTAAACCCGGCGGCTTCATAGCTGCATCCATGTTAGCACGTCACGTTTGATGTGGTCATTTCACAGTAACGTTATGTTGTGTTCAGACCAAACGCGAATGGCGCGTCAAGCGCGAGTGATTTACATGTTAAGTCAATGCAAAGACGCGATAGACCTACTTGCGGCGCAAATCGCGCGCATGAAGCCCTGGTTATTAGATGATGAGGCGGCGCGAATGACGCGAATGAAGCCCTGGTTATGAGATGATGAGGCGGCGCGAATGACGCGAATGAAGCCCTGGTTATGAGATGATGAGGCGGTGCGAATGAAGCGAATGAAGCCCTGGTTATGAGATGATGAGGCGGCGCGAATGACGCGAATGAAGCCCTGGTTATGAGATGATGAGGCGGCGCGAATGAAGCGAATGAAGCCCTGGTTATTAGATGATGAGGCGGCGCGAATGACGAAGATCACGCGAGTTGAAAAATCTCGTTCTCGCCCCCTACAGTGCAATTAAGCTAGGTATACATCCGCGCTAAAATATCAAGGTGAAAGTCATCATAGCTTGTGTAGTATAGACCCAGCTCCAAACCCAACTTTGAGAATAGATTTACGGCGACATTTTATTTATCGCGCGATAAGAGTCTCACTTTAAAGCAGCACGTTAATGCCGATAACGGCCCACCACTAGTTTTAATACTGGATTCTGATTGGCTGGCTGGGTACTTGCACACACTGGATTTACATCTTCATTCACACTGATGTTTCTACATTTGAATGACAAATCATTAAATGTGCATTGGAAAAGTCAAAAAAAATTGGATGATAATGTATCCAGAACTATTCAATGAGCTGATATAATACCTTATCATTCCTCTTAAAAATGGGTTTCATGAAATGCTATGTTTGAACTTTTGGGTGATAAAATGGTATCAATATTTATCGACATTACAGCTTAATTGATAATGTTCAAAAAATATATGATATATATTATAATTGTGTTTCTGTGGGGATCTCTTGTGCATTCGCCATCTGAAAACGTCATTTTATTGTCAGAATCCTGCCCTCATGTTTCTTTAAAAGGTCATTATTTGATTTGTATATGAAATAGAAGAAAGAAGATGTGTTCAAATGTAATTTTAACATTATTTGTGGTGTGCCCTAATAAAATGGCGTAAATGAATAATACAGTGGGTAAATTTAAACCTTTTTAACTGGTCTTTGTTTAATAGTTTATTACAGTTTTCAATAATTATTGATATCAATGATATGAACCATTTCTTAAAGCTGTAGTGGCCCGGCCTGGGAGGAACACATTTAATCTTAAACTCCCCTGTGAATCCTCACGTCAGAGCCCACTGTAAGAGATGTAAAGTCATCTTGTCATTTGGATGTTGTCAGGTGAGCAGTCTTCTGAAGCGCTTCATGCTGGAGCGAGTGACTCCAGAGCTACAGAAGGACAGCGAGGGAAAGAGTTCATTCATCCAGGACCCCATGAAGGGTGCGTTCATTATGCTTTACGTCTGGAAACACTTCGCTCTGGACTTGGACAACGCTGCTCTTTCTCGTCTCTGCTTTGGCCTCTGTCTGCCTAAACTTCAGAAGACTGACTTCCTGTCCTTCTGGGATGACTTGACAGAATCATTCTCAGAAATAAAGAAGTGAGTACCGTTAGAAATCATATCTTTTCTTTCTTCTTTCAATCTCTTTGATTCTTCATAATTGTTAATAAACTTTTTATTTTAAAAGAACTCTTGCGTTAACTCATAATAAAATGAAAATGAACTAATGATATCCTTCACATAATCTCTGGACCAAGCATGTGGGATGTTTGATCTGGTTGATTTATATCTGTGATCATGTAAATTGTTCTCCAGAAGCCAAAGGTTCATCACTGTGGTGTTCAGATGAAGCTTCATGGAACCGCTTGAGTCTGCTAGTGTTCTCATGGGTCGTTGTTTAGGAGTTTAGTTTTCCAGTTTTGAGTTCCATGTGTCACTTATGTTGTTGTCTCTGAGTACAGGACTTGTTTTGTACGGTGTGAGTCAGGTAGAATGATGGTATATGATGGTTTACACGCGAGCTTCCCCACAAATGTTTCTGCACCTCTAGTGAACTCAAGTGCTTGCTGTACACTGTGTGTGTCTGTGAGCTGGACATTAGGGTGGGCAGGACTGCAGTTTCATACAACAGCACTAGCACACAGGAATGGATTACTGAACGGGCCAATGGGGCCAGTGCCCAGGGGCCCTCGACTACCATGAGCCCAAGGGAGCCCTGAGCTTCAAGGTTGCGCCATCTAGTTTGGGTACAGAAAAAAACAATGAAAACAGACGTTTAAAACAGGGCTATTCAATTAGTTTTTCATGGGGGCCAGTTCATGAAAAGCATCCCAAATGAGGGGCCGGAGAGATATGGCTTGCAATATGAGGGATGACACCACAACAATAAGAAACCCCAATTCTGTTTTTACTGTTTTCATTTTTCTGCATTCTGCATTTTTCGTCCTTTACTATACAAAAGTAATATATTTGTCCACATGAAAAAAAATACAACAGTATTTACTCATAAAACATATTAAAAACCCTACAGTAGATACGTGGAACCATACAGGGGAAAATAAAAATAGAAATAATAGAATCTTACATAATACATTTGCAAAATTCTGTGCCATTCCACTTTATACAGCAAAATCTGTTTAATAGCAGAATCCGTGATTCCATCATAGGGATGTGTATGTGGTATTTTTTATCCCATAGGTTTTTTCCTACATTTAAACATGCTGATGTTGTATTTCAAACTGCACAAAAACAACATCGGTGCATTAGCAGCTTTTCTACATTCAAACATGTTCATTTGTTGTATTTTAAAACTGCATAACAAACAAGGAAAATTCAGTGAGTGAAACAGCATTAACCTACACAGGCGCTGTTCTCTGACGCACTATTCTCTGCCCTTGCCTCAGTACTTTTGCAATGGTGGTCCTATTCGTGCTAGCAAAATGTCAGAAATTAAACTAAATAAAAGTTATCATCTGTCATCGTCCTGTTCACCGCGTCTCACAGGTCGCCTAACGTCATGTGACTCCTGCTCGGTGCTGCTGCATCTCGCGCTGAATGGAACAGGTGCGCGTCACTTCATAACTGTAGGGTCCGTTCCCGACTGAACTAAATTTATTCTAGAGATTATTTTTCACACTATGCTACTTGAAGTGCCTGAACAAATTACATCGAGGGCGGGGTTCGGCCCGCGGGCCGCCAATTGAATAGCCCTGGTTTAATATATGGGCCCCATAGCCTTTACAAGGCCTTTGTGGATACCCTGTAAAAAATGAAATTATCAACAAATCAAGGCAAAATATTTTTATATTATTTTTAACTTATTAAATTCAACATTTAACACGCACATTTAAATTGTGTCTCTGAATCTTTTGCTTGATGATTTGATGTTTACAGACATGTGTCACGTGGGCATTTTATGATGATAAATATTATTTTTATTTATGGCATGCATTATACATGTATATTTGACAGTTAATTAAAGACATGCGTTTCATACGGCTTAATTTGGTCCATTGTTGATTTTTTCGCAGTGCAGCTAATATTAGACTTCTATAAAGCCTGTACAGATTATCATCTTAGCTTTCACTTTCTTTAACTGTGAGTGCACAGCTAAGGGAAGGCTTCAGCGTTGTTGCTTTTCTTCTTCCCGATGTCATTCTGCTCCTTTCTCAGTTTCTTAAGTTGCTTATCTTGCTGCTATAGAAGGTGATGAGAAGCCTCGTCTCATGTGTGGGATCAGTGTTCAGGAGGTCCTCATATGTGCTCCTTCTAGCTGTTATCATCCCTCAGCTGTGATGTGCTACACTCTTCATTGTCTGTCATTTTGATGGAAAGGCTGGTTAAAATGTGTCCTAACCTATTCTTACCTGTCACTGTGACTTCAATGTGAAGTTATGTGTTCATTAGCGTGTTCACAACGCCATATCACACACAGTACTTGTGTTTACTCTCCAGACTTATGTACTTTTAATCCAACTGAATACATAATAAAGCTGTGCTCATTTATATATTTCATGTTTCTGTTGTCAGACATAAAAAAGTCATTACAGACAAATGTTTATGTTCGTATGTCTGTTGTTGTAAAGTCTATTTTGTATTTCTTCATTCATTCACTAGTATGTTGGGGTTTGGTCATGAATTTTGTATTGGCACCTAATGTATTATGGCTCCTGTATGACATATCGCTTTTTGCTCCCTAACTCTTTGTAAGTCGCTTTTGACAAAAGCGTCTGCTAAATGACTAAATGTAAAATGAATGTGCTGCTTCTGCTGCTCACTGAACGTAGAAGAGACATTTTTACACTTACTGAAAGCTAATGTTTATCGAAAATGACGGATGCTTTACTGAAAGAAAAAGTCTGTAATCACCGCACCACTGGTTTGTGGGAGGGCGTGCATGCGTGTGTGTGTGTGGGACGAGGTGTTTAAAAGTAATAAAGGGGAAACGGCGTCCCTTTGTGATCTCGTTGAGTACAGGTTAGTACCTCTGACCGCTCTCAATCACGTTCAGTCCATTCACCATCACGTTACCATGAAAGGAAATGATTGGATGTTACCAACTCACCCAAACTGTAAACGTACCAATTGCCCTTATTGTAATTCATCAAAATGACGGACTGCCTTCAGATCCGGAGGATTCGGGGTTAACCAGATTTAGTGTACACTGGATGCAGCACAGCATGACACGTGGAGTCTCCAACAGTGAACCTTCTGATGTGAAGGACAGGGGTCTTCTATCTCAAAAACATTGTGATGCAACAGTGGCTGTCAGGTGAAGCCCATCATAGGATATGAGATGTACATCCATATACTGTTCCTATGATGACAAAGAAAGCTTTCATGTCTGCAGGATGTTGTGTTTCTTCAATTCCCTGACCCGTCATGTGCTGTTGTTGATGTCACTCTTCCATTTTTATCAAAGAGGTTGTGTTGATTCTTGTGTGTCCAGTGGAGTTCATGTTGAGGTGTTCAGTATTCACTAGGAATGTGCGAGTGTTCATGTTGAGTGTTTTTCTGCAAGCCAAATCTTGACTGATCGGTGCTGTGCTGGAAGATGCTTCAGGAGGTCTTTCACTACGAGACCGGTTACATTCTCTGTTCATGAAGTGAACTTATAAGTATAGGGCAGTCGTTGCCTAATGGTTCGAGTCGGACTCGTGACCAGAAGGTTGGCGGTTGGATCCTCAGGGCTGGCGGCGGTGGGTAACGAATGAGGTGTCCTTGAGCAAGCCCCCTAACCTCCTACTTGCGCTGCAGTGATAGATTCCCACTGCGCCGGGTGTGCGTGCGTTCACCACTTGCTGTGTGTGTGTTCATTACTCTCTGGATGGGTTAAACGCAGAGGTCACATTTGGGGTATGGGTCACCATATCTGACAAAAAAGTAACTTCAGAATCATCTCGTCTACTCATCAGAAAGTGGAATGTGAATGTGAATGTTTGTTTCTCATTCAAGTCCTTCAGCAAACATACAAGCTTCACACTTCTTCGTGAAAATCTCAAATGTGTTGTAACATCTCATTACTCTTCAGCTGGTCTGAGATGGTGATGTCGCTGATCCTCCGAGTGAGTGCGGCCAACATGACCAGATGGGTCATTGTCATTCCACTGATGCACTTTCTCAAAGGCACTTCAAAACCATTTGAGCCTGTGTTTAACAAGGTCAACTCACAGTATGGACAGAGCTGGGCTGGACTCCAGGGACTCAAACCAGCTGAAGTACTTTCCTTTTCAAGCCAAGAACGAAGGTATTTAATCCATCTTTTTGAATGTTTAGACCAATAACTGTTTGAAGGAGTCATGTGACATGGCTAAAACCAATATTAGCGTTTGTTTTAGATGGAATGCAATGAAGGGGTCGACCGATATGTGCCGATGTCAATATGGATCAATGCAAATCAAGTAGACCCATAACTGATATATATGTCAGGTGTAAAAATGAAAAGAGAGTTAGTGTTAGGGAGTGCAATCCTTTCAGTGTTTTCAGCCTTTTGCGATGATTGGTCAGACTCATGACCCTTTCAGCCAATCAGATGGGCGGTGGGCGGCATCGCTCTGGGCCAGAGAGTGACGTGTTACAACAGCATTACAGCCAAATAGAGCGTTTTACAAATAAATTAATTTCAAAGCAAATCGCCTTCAAAAATGACCGATGTCCATAATCATAAAAATGCTGAAAGGTACATGCTTGTAAGAATCAATACAACAATAATGGCGTAGCTTGATGACGCTGTAAATGAGCATGGAATGATGGGATCTGATGTCTTCAACTCCACCGCTGATGGCCATCAATCAGACGGGGAAGTAGAAATCATGTTGGAAGATGAGGGAAAAATGTATAAATGCTGCATATCATTGTGGTATATAAATAAGTGACTGCTGGAAACAAGTAATTGGCTTGCTAGACTGTAGACACCACTTCTGCATTTGTTTACGACACTGTTGTCATGCAGTTTCTACGTCAGTAAAGGCGGTAATGTGGATATGATGCCATTGACAAGCGACTGCACAGCCTCGTGACACTGTTTAGGATGGAGATTTGGAGACAAGTAGTAGGAAACCTTTAAGATATTGTAAGTACTCAGCTGAACAAAATATATAACTCTAGCGTAGCGGTTTTGGGATATTTTACTGCAAAATTGTTACAAACTCCATCGACGAGGGCGATTATCGGTCAACCCCTATTGCAATGTGTATACCTGATTTAAGGTTGAAACATGCTCTATTGTCCACATAGCGTGCATGTTAGTATCTCCTCTTTGCTCCGCCTCTCTGAAACGTGTGGATTCATTAGAAAGATCCTGGCTCTGAAAAGCGAGGTGTGCTCTGATTTGCCAGTTAACCAACTTTCATGAGACGGAAATGTAGGCGAGTCAGGCAGGTCTGGATGAGCCTTCGCTTTTAGATAGAATTACTCTTTTGTTCTCACACTTAACTTTTTACAATTGTACGTGTCTAATACAAAGACATAGAAAACATGTGTTCACGGCAATTGAGCCCTTTAAAGTGTGTATCATGGAACTGTTCGTGATTTTTAACTGATTTAGGGCAATCTTGAATCTCATGAAGACTCATGGACATCTGGTTGAGGTGGACAGGCTGCTGGCCCGGTCTTGGATGTATCTGATGACAGTAGATGAGCTGGTGGAGTGCAGTTCCATAATTCATGCAGAGCTCCTGGACCTCTTGCAGGTTTTCACCATGAAATGCCCTGATAATATCAACTATAGCTCTTACACAGTGAGTGTCAACCTTTGACTTTTGACAATCAAAAGGAAGAAGAATTGAGAAAAATGCCTCTGTTGTATGTTTTTCATTGTCATTCTTTGATCTTAGGGTGTTTCAGAGACTCTGGCACACATTCACAGTCAGTTGCTCGAGCAGAGATACAGGTAAAATTGATCCATTTCCTTCTGAAATTGTTGCTACATTTGAATAAAGCAAAGAATTATAGCCCTTTTTATAAAACAAAATTGAACTAAATTGGTATTGAAATGTTTCCATAAATGTCCATGAATGAGACCCAAGGAAACTGGGAAATCAGATCTGGCCGATCATTTAGAAGAGGTTTCATCTGTGAACTGATATTCCTTATTTTATTCCATGTATTTGAATGTATTTCTGACATTAAAGGGACAGTTTACCCAAAAATAGAAATTCGTCATCATTTACTCACCCTCAGATTGTTTCAAACCTGAATTAATGTCTTTGTTCTGCTAAACACAAAGGAAGATATTTGGAAGAATGTCAGTATCCAAACAGGAGCAAGTTGCATAGAGGCCGCTTATTAGTCTCACTGACTAGCAAGTATTTATTAGCAATCAGTCTTACTTTACAGATTTCAATTAGACCACTCTATCTTTTGATGTAACTGACTTGAAGAAGTTATGAAGAAAACAAATTAGATAGTGAGACTAGCAAAACTAGTCGAAGAAGTTTATGCAACCGGCCTCAGATCTCAACCCCCTTTAACCACCATAATAGATACTATAGGAGTTAATGGGGGATGAGATCACTTTGGTTGCAGGCATTCTTCTAAATATCTTCCTTTGTGTTTAGCAGAACAAAGACATTGATTCAGGTTTGAAACCATCTGAAGGTGAGTAAATGATGACAGAATTTCCATTTCTGGGTGAACCAACCCTTTAATAGCAGATATGTGTACATGCTTTATATTTCCTGAATAATTCCTTACATACAGAAATCTATTTTATTTTGTCTGTTACCTGACCCTTACCAATAAAAACCATAGTTTTTAAAAGTGAAAAGTTCATTGCAAAAGATCTTAAAAGATGTTTTAAAAATCATGTTATATATTATTTTATCGTACGGTGGCCCTGAACCGCAAGGCGAAAAATAGAATTCATTGTGGGGAGAAAAATAAAAATAGTGTCCTAGATCCTTTCTGAGCCTAATGTTGTGTTCAGACCAAACGAGAATGGGGCGAATAAATCGCGCTATTCACGCATAGCTGGACGCTTCAACATTTTAGTTTACTCGCTTCATTCGCGCGTCAAATTCGCTTCATTCGCGCGTCAAATCACTTCATTGCAGACGCGAATTCGCGTCATGGGAGGGGCTTCTACCAGCCGGCCCCAGTCCCATTAGATAAATTGCTTAAATTGTGTAAAGATAGTTTTTGACAACTTGCCAGATTGTCCGACCTCCTCACTCACTTTCTTCCAAGCAATATCCTTTTTATTTCAGTTTCGATCAAAGTTAAATGTTCGTACAGCCCCGGGTATCCACATAAAGCAACGATGATTTTGTCCTCCATTGCTGTTGGAGATTTCTGCCTCCCCTCGCAACATCATAACCACCTGACTGCTAGAGCAAGATCCTGATTGGTTAACGGTCTCTGTCTCTCTCTGGCAGCTGGCACCCTGAAAATGTGCTTTGCCACCTCTGTTGCTTAGGAACTTAGGAAAGAATGTGTTATATGGCAACATAAACAGCCGGCGGCCCCTCACGGACAACTGCCGGCAAAATAACATAAATACAAATACAAACATGTTCGGGCCCGGTCATCTCCCATCGACGGTCGCTCGTTCTCTTATATGCTCCCAATCTCCTACGTGATACGAGACCGGTGCGCGCACAACTGGCGCTCATTAACAATTACCCACGGTCTCGCCCCGCCTACTCCACTACAGAGTGAAAGAGAGTTCTTAACGCAATCTCTTTCCTTCTCTCTACCTCAACAAGTTCAGTATGAAAGCGCATTCCCTCAGAGCCTATTTCTTTATTTTAATCACGGTGTAAGGCAAAGTGTAAAGTTCTAGTGTTGTGTAGAGTTAAAGCTGTTAGCCGCTAATTCGACATACAAATGATGTTACAAAGTGTCTGTAATAGCTGTAGAAGATAAAACCATCACATCTGTTTTGAGAGTAAATAAAGTGTGTGCTGCCGGACAAAAAAGAGCCAAAGCAGTGCATGCTAGGAAGTGAAGACTACATCTCTCAATCTGATTTCGAGAGATCTGTCGGTCAGAAACAGCTTTACTCGACTTCACGTTTGTGTATATATTCATATTTTTTCTTTATACATACATGTAAAGTGTCTGTGTTTATACATATGATGTAGCCGGCAAAATAAGTCGTAATTTTCTTTCAGGATTTTAGATCAAATTCATAACTGTTTATAACTTGCCTGACACCTCATTGTTTATTGCTACAAATTGAAAACGGTCGGATAAATTAGACTTAAACCATTTCAGTGCTATTCCGTTAATGCCGACGTAATTTTGGAGTCTATGTAGGAGTATGCTGTGGTCAATGGTGTCAAGTGATCTACTGTAGAAAATAATTGCAATTTCTCCTTAGGGGTGTTGTAGTTAGTTTGTTCAGCGGGTTTCACTACAGGTTGCATTGTTATAATTTTTTCTGTAATATCTTGGATTTTACTAGTGAAGTAGTTCATAAATTCATCACTGTTATGCTTAATTTAGCCACGGTGTTAAATAAAAACCTAGGGTTGTGATGGTTTTCCTCTATTAGTGATGAAAAGTAGGCGGATCTAGACTTTTTATGGCTTTCCTGTATTTTCGAGTACTATCCTTCCATGCTATACGAAAGACCTCTAAATTAGTTTTCTTAAAGTTCCGTCCCATTTTCCGGGACGCTTTCTTTAGAGTCTGAGTGTGTTCATTATACCACGGTGTTGGGCTGCCATTTTTTAATATTCTTTAAACGCAGATGATCAACTGTGTCTAATATTTCCGAGAAGGTAGAGTTAAAATTGTCAATAGTAGTGTCAAAATCGTCAACGTTTTTACTCATGCTAGATATTTTAGACAATTCAGGCAGATTATCGAGAAACGCATCTTTGGTAGTAATCGTTCTACCATATTTGTAACAAGGAGTTTGATTTGCAGCCGTAGGCCAGTGAAGCAAATATAATATCAGATAATGATCCGAAATGTCTTCACTCTGCTGAACGATTTTAACATCATCCACATTTATACCGTAAGAAAGTATTAAATCTAAAGTATGATTACGAAGGTGAGTGGGTCCTGACACATGTTGACTAACGCCCATGGAGTTAAGAGTGTCTTTGAAAGCCATTCCCAAGGCATCTGTATCATTGTCTACATGGATGTTTAAGTCACCAACGACAAGGACTCTATCTGCGGCCAGTACTAGTTCTAGTAAGAACCCGCCAAAATCTTTAATAAAATCTGTGTGGTGCCCTGGAGGCCTATATACAATAGCTAGAATAAAATTTAAAAATGTTTTGTCCTTAGTATTAGGTGTTGATACATGAAGTAGCATGACTTCAAAATAATTGTATTTAAAATAGACTAGACTTTTGGGAGATGGGTAAGGGTTAGGGAAAATTTATTGTAAAGTACCTTTTAGACGAGGCTCATGTTTAAAATAATAATCTTGGGGGACAGATTCATTTAGAGTAATATAATCATCTGGCTTTGGCCATGTTTCTGTGAGACAAAGCATGTCTATTTTTTTATCTGTTATCATATCGTTAACAAAAAGTGCTTTATTAGAGAGAGATCTATTATTTAGCAATCCGAGTCATAACAGTTGATTATCTTGTCTCCTATACACGCGCAACTATACTGTCAGACTCATCCTCTTTATATTGTAACATAAGAATGAAACCTTTTTAAAAAGCCGTCTGGTCTCTAAGAGAACTCTGAACTTCATCTCATGTAATAGTAGGTCTAATACAATTTTCTGTTTCATGCCATTGTAAACCTCACTTGAAACAGTGGCGTACACATTTCATTTCTGGAAGGGCAGTCAGAATGTTATCTGCAGAAGGTAAAAATCTGTGTGGGTCTGCGGCAGCCATCCTCAAATACGTGACATAAAACAAACTACATTACATTACTACACCAACATGATTTTTATAATCAGGCGGAGAGACCCTTTAACTCATTTGCCCCCAGCCTTCTAAAAAAAAGTTGCCAGCCTACGCCAGCGTTTTTTTTAACATTTTCACCCAAATTTAATGGCTCAGAGTAAATTTTCTGTAAAGTATATATGGACAAACATTATGGTAAATGAAAGCTCAGAGTCTCAGCTTTTAAACAAAAGAACTGTATTCTTCTATCTTCATTTGTTCTTTTTTTATCACTCTGTAGATGTGGGTAGGTTTCTTCAAACATGCATCACTTTGATTAAACAGCTGAGATGATATCTTTTTTTTGACAAAGATTCCGCCCAGATTATGTTCACAAGGTTCAGAGATTCTGTACTTTTTCCCAAAGGTGTATAATAGCACCACCTGCTGTACAACAGTACAAACACTGATTGCCGTAATAACTCATCTTTGGAAGGGAAGCGTTTTTTTTTTATTCACGAGATAACTCTTCATTGGCGTTTTCCAAATTGACATGGAAACGCTTTTTCTCAGGTGTCAAAGAAATCTGTGATCTAGGTTGAATGCAAACACAATTGTGATTTAAAAGAAATAACAGGATCTTCAATAGAAAGCAGAACTAGTCCAAGAGCACTATCAAAGTTCAGTGTCTTACTCTTGTAGCTGTCTGAATGAGGCCGATGGCGTTTTGTGCATACAAGCAGCTTGCAAACTTCTAGAGAAGATCTGCAGAGGAGTTCCTAACCACACCTACTCCCAGAATTTCCCAGAGATTCCTGTCACTTGCATCAACCTGGTGGCCTCTGTATCAGGATTTTCTCAGGTATTTCATCCTTACATCATTTTATGCTTGATTTAAATGACTGATTGCAACCATAAAAGAAGCACTCCGTCCATCTGAATATTTCTTTAATCTGAAGACGACACAGCAGGAGGAGAGTTTTTCTGAGAAGAGTCTTGCGTTCCTCAGTGAGGCCAGACAGACCGTCCGAGCGTGGATCAGACAAGCATTCAGAGGCCGGCTGTTGAACAAAGGCTATCTGACGGCTGTCAGCTTCACTTCAGAGATTGAGGTAAGCACAACATCTACTGGATGTTCACTTCCTTTGTCCCACTTGTATTTAGTTTATTATAATGATCTTTTCTTCCCCAGATGTGGAATAACATTATTGCCATAGATTTCAGCAGTAAGGACTTCACTAAAGAATGGAGAGAGACCTTTATACGAGACTTTGAGGGGAAATATCAACAGGTACAGTATATGTGTTTAGTAAGACCCGTCCAGTATATTGATTTAGGATTTGTTTTCTTTCTCTTACAAACACGCCAGAATATGAAAGGTGCACATTCTCAGTCATCTAAACCAAAAAACATAAACAGATCATCCGGAGAGTCTCTCAAACATGCTCTAGACAGCCTACAGGTGTGAATTGAATCAGATGTAGTCTACTATTCTCTTAAATAGTTCCTTTTCTGAGACAAGGCCAAGATGTCTCTCTTTTTATGACTAGGGAAGATTTGTCAAGCAACTGTGTGTGTCTGTACTGTGATTTCATCTTCAGATTTAGGATTGGTTCATTCCTGATGATCCCTCAGTCCTTCTGTTTCTTGAGGTTTATTTCAGTTCATCTGAATGTGTTGCTTCGGGAACATTGATCAAGTTGGCGAAAGCATAGAACATCAGAGCTGCCAACACACTAAAAACAGAACATCATAACAACAGATGTCCCGGTGAAACTACAAAAAATGAGACTAGATGTGTGTGCACCTGATAACCTTCTCTGTGTAAGAGTCAACGTGAAAAACTAGTCCTTTTTTCTCTTATTAGGAAGAGCAACTTGATCAAATTGAGATTTATTGCTCAAAGATTGAGGAACTTAATGGCTCGCAGCCTTTTCTTGCGAGTTGTGTAGAGAAGTGTGCTCTCCAGGCTGTGACCACGATATGTCAGGTAAAGGACTCACACTTCATGACTCATTCAGAATCATTTTATCACACATGTAGAAAATGGCTTCCTCCAGTTCAATGGTATTTGCCTTTTATTAAATCTGGCTCCAAATGCAAATAGAAATGATGATTAATAATAAATAAATAAACAGAAACGATGGACCACAACAAATAAAGTTTACAGAGGTTTTCACAGAATAATGGTTTCAGTGTTGGTCTTCTCCTAAAACAGGAGCCTTCAGAAGTCTTTGAATGTAAAGTTGATATTAAGCAGGCCGCCTAGCCTTGATTCCCTTCGTGTACTTTTAAAGTAGTTGAGTGTGTCTGTGTGTGTGTGGAATAACATGAGAGCTCTGCTAACACTGCATAGAGACAGTGAATATTTCACATTATTAGTTCTGTGCATTATAAATATATTTCTTTATCATATCATATTTTAAGTGTAATGTACGTTTTCCAAGTGCATTGATACCATATGACAAGAGCACATCAGTAATACTGGCTTTTGTGTGCGCGCAGATAAACTCACTGTACAGACTTCTTTTCAACAGACTAAATCTGAGGGGAAACTTTTTGAGAGACTCAGTAAATTGCACATAAACTGGAAGTTTGGAAAGCTTGTGTCCACCATCATCCTTAAGTCATGGCCAAAAGATGACAAAGGAAACTATGTGGACGAAGAAGAAGTTGTTCTCAGACATCTTCTGGGCTGGACAGCGGCCAAAAATATCTTTCAGCTTCATGGTACTTCAACTATTCCATATGCCCACGTGACCTTTAATGTTTAAATCCGATGACGGCAATATTCTGTGTGTTCTGACTGCAGGTGCTGATGAAAAACTGATCGATCAGCTTTCTGAAGAAGCTAAAGAGAAATTAGCCATCGCAACATCATTATTCACAAGCATTTTAAATCAACTTGTGACAGGAAACATAAAGATTAAACTACTCGAGGTCATTCTGAAGAAGAGTGCTGCATTCCTTGAGCTGCTCAGTTTAGGTAAAACACCTCACACGTTACATTTCCTAGTTGTAACATACTGCGTTGTGAGGACTTTTGACCCCACTGGTTTTTCCCAGAGTGTTTTTGTGAAAATGAACAACACGAGGACATCAACGCCATGAAGAGGCTTCTTCGCTCTCGACAAGAGGAGCTGAAGGCTATCCATCACGAGAGCGAGCTGGTGGACGCTCTCATTACAATGTGCCGCAGTCTAGAGGAACATGTGACCGGTATAAGCTATCTTCTGAACAACTGACTGTAAATGATCACTTTATTTTGAGGTTTTAATACGACACTTGTTGTATTTTACAGTTCAATTTGAAGAGTTGGAAGAAAAACACCATTTTGACACCAATGAGATGGAGCTGGCCGAGTTCATGGATGTTCATTTATTAAATCAAGTTTCCTCTCCAGTGTCAAGAGTCACCTACTTTCAGCTTGAGGACGATGTTCGCTCTATGGCAGAGGTCCTAAATATCTATAAAGAAAGCTTTGTTTTCAAATCGTGTTGGGTGAATGAGGCAAAAGAGTTTGCAGAGAGGGGAATATTTCCTTCAGAGGAGGATACGGATATCATCACACTTGAAGATCTAAACAGAGAAATATTCGAAACCTGTTATGATACCTACAAAACCATATACACAACACTTAAAGATGGTTGCATCACTTTTGATGACGTTGATGTAATATTCAGAGCCTACAAGGGAAAGTATGAAGAACTTGCAGCGGAAGTTGCCGTCATTTGCAAACTGGATGGCAGTGATGACCAGCGCTGGGTCCAGAGCAGAATCCAGCAGATCCAGCAGTACCATGAGCTTCATCTGGCAGTCGAGTCGGCTCAGGTGGTCATGAAAGTCAAAGAGACGCTCTGCCTACAAGGAGACTTTCAAGTCTTGGAGAAGTTGCTTGTAAGTCATCTCATTTTTGCCGATATGTGTCCTCTTGTCTTGTCTAGGCTAAGAGTTTAAGCCTTTTTTCTCTTTAGACACGCTTGGATTTTAAACAGGATCGTCTGGACAGCATTGACGTGGAGTTGATTCAGGCAAAAACTATGCTTGTGGACATCACAGAGTCCCGCAGACTGTGCCTTCAGGAACTTGGCATCAGAAAGAATTTTGTCATGTGGGTTAAAGAGGCTCTTGAAGGTAAAGAAACACATTGAGGGGGACTTCATTGTTTTTATTCTCTTTCTTAAGCAAATGTTGTTCCTCTTTATCATTTCAGACATTAATGAGTTGAAGGTGTTTGTGGATTTGGCTTCCATCTCTGCTGGAGAGAATGATTTGGATGTGGATCGTGTGGCCTGTTTTCATGATGCAGTTCTTGGCTACTCCTGCATGCTCTATGATTTAAAGCCAGAGGCCAACTTCAATCTTTTTAAAGAAGTGCTGAAGAAACTGTGGAAGGCACTCGACAATGACTCCAACCTCCCCAAAAAATTGGTACGAGTATTTGACAACCAAAAGAAGTAAAACCAGATTCTTCATGTTTTGGTTCACCAACAATTTCTCTGTTTCAGTGCGACTCTGCAAGGCACCTAGAATGGTTGAAGACGGTCAAGGACAGCCATGGTTCAGTGGAACTGTCCTCTTTGTCTCTGGCATCAGCTATCAACACAAACGGCATCTACATTATCAGTGCACAAAATCAAAAGAAGGTTTGTCATTACTGTTTGAGTTTAAACAGATAATGCACACCAACATTTTGAAATACTTGAATGAATATTTGCTAGCATTGTGCTGGATTTTTGACTAAAACATTAAAGTATATTAATTGGTGTGTTTTGGAACACCATCTTCTTGCTTAGGGGCCTTGCAGGGAGCTTTTGCTCAGAAATCAGAATTTTGAAGCATGGCAGCTACTTTGTGTTAGACCAAGATGGTCTACAATCTCATCTAGCATAATCCAGCAACTAACTAGTTTGGACCAACTACAAGTCCAGTTATAAGGTTTCAAAACCCAGAATATTTTCTTGAGGAGCAGCATCATGTCAAATCAGCACAATGGTTATTTTTAGCTAATGTTATTAACCCTTTTTAACTAACTTTTTCAGTTATGCTTGGAAAATATTCTGAAGATACAAATTAAGGAAGAGCACGATGAGGGCTGTGAGACACGCATTTATTCTCTTGAAGACCTCAGAGATCTTCAGAATAAATTGATGCTTATGTCTGGCAAAGGAGACCAGGGCCAGTGTGAAGTCGATCAGTTTGCAGAGGTGACTTTCCAGCTGTTTGATTTTGTTATATTTCACTAGGACTATTGTAATTACCCCGAATGAACTTCTTCCCTGTTTCCAGGTGTTTGCCAGTGTACAGAGGTTGGCCTCTGCGTTTATTGATTTGTATGTGGCTGGAAATCCATTGTTCAGACACTGGGAGGCAAAAGTCAACTGTAACAGTAAAGAAGCATGCATCGTAATGGACTTCAACATAGGGAGTGTGGTCAGTGCCATCATGGTGGAAGGTGATGTCACAGAACAGTTGATTAAGGTCTGTAAGAAAATGGAGAGGTGCCTATGTTTCTGGAAAGTTTTTATGGACAAACAGAGATCTCAGCATTACTACTTAAACTATTACACTGCAGAACAACTAGTCTACATGTGCCATCAACTCAGCCAAAACAATGTGATTGAAATAGAAGATCAAGCTCTTATGATGCTCTCTTTTATCAAATCTAATTGTTCTACTTCAGATTTGAGACAGGCTTGGCACAGGCTTCAGTATGAAGTCATTAAGGAGGGTCCTGAGCAGAGTGATGACTTCGACTTTCAAACTTTTGTTGAAGTCCCAAGTTTGATTGACAGTGATTGTACTGAGCAGGCATCGTTTGAAGACTTGGAAAGTCAGATGGTTCATGCTAATGAGGCAGAAAAGCTAGATGTGATTTGGAATGTTTACATGCGAGACATGAACAATCTTCTACCAGACTCTCTTGATGTCAGAAGTCTTGGATATCTTCTAGACATTTTGGCCAACAGCCCCAGCGAATACAAGGGTGACCGGAGTCCCCAGAATCAGAAAAGATCAAACATTCAGAGGGAACTTCCGAAGGGAATGGCTACTGGAAGACCAAATCTGATCGTCTGCCCTTCTGAAGAAATTCTGCTGTCATGCCTTTCAATTTACATGAGCAGCAAGAATGAGCCTCTACCTACCTATGATGAAGTACTCCTGTGTAGTGCTTCCACTCCATGTGAAGAAGTGGAACTTTTCCTCCGGCGCTGTCTCTCTGCTGGCTACAGGGGAAAGAAGATTTACACAATGCTCTATGTGGACCAACTGACCTACGAAGTGAGCTACAAAGTGGAGCAGTTTTTTCAGCATCAAAATGCACAGAGCGGAAAAGATTACAGGCTGGTGTTGATCTGCAGCTCAAATAGAGAACATACGTACCTTCCATCAGCTTTTAGTCAATTTAGGTTGCACTTGATTCCCCAAGAGCCAATCATCAGTATTCAGCAATACCTTGCTAGACATTTTACAGTGCCAACTGACGTATCCAGTGCTGCCGCGGTGTTCAAAGACAGACAGTGCGTGGGAGTTGTATCCTCAAACAGATCAGGAGTTGGTGAGTATGTTTGCAAGTCGTGGAGATAAATTTCGTTTTTAGAATTAGAGCATTCCTGTAGCTCAGTGGTAAGAGCATTGCGTCAAGAACGCAAGGTTGTGGGTTCGATCCCAGGGGATTGCAAATACCTATGTTAAATATATAGGATAAAGCAATGTAAGTCGCTTTGGATAAAAGCGTCTGCCAAATGCAAAAATGTAAATGTAGAATTCATGTTAGTTTTACACTGGCCTACAATAGCCTATTTAGATTTAGTTTTCTGTGTGTGTGTGTGTGTGTGTGCGCGTAAATCATGTCTATGTGGGTTATTGTAGGTAAATCCCTTTACATCCGACGAATGTATGAGAAATTGAAGAAGGTCACCAAGAAGCCTTCACAGCTGAGGTGCATCAGGTTAATTGAGTCAAAAGTTGATGAAAATGTCATCCTTCAGTCATTGCTTAAAAGCCCTGAGAAAGAGGAGCTTTCAGTCTATCATTTTGATGTCACCACCATGGTAGCTACTGGATTTGACTTTATGATCTTTTATTATTATTATTAATTTGATTAGCGTAGAGGGAATGTTGCTGGTGTTTTTCACTCTTTTTTCTGAAATATTTCAGGTAAAAAAGGGACTTCATGAATTTCTGTTCAGACTGTTGATCCTTGGATACCTTATGGACTCCCAAGGAAATATGTGGAAAAACAGAAACAAGCACTTGTATGTCATCGAGATCCTGAGACCTGATGGTGGTGCGTACCGAAATGACCAAAGAGCTGTAAGTAAACGAAGAATTGATTTCATTAGATCATGTAAGGATGGTCTCCATAATGTAATACACCATGAATGAATTTTTCTTGGTAGGTTGCAAAAGTTCCCTGTGCTTTCTTGGATGTATTTCCAAGTGTCTACTGCCGTCCACCCAAAGAGGTACTTCAGTTGGAAATGAGAATCCAGGAAGATCTGTCATTAATGGAGGGGGATGATCCCCTTATGGATGACCAAGAGTTCAAAAGCGAGGCATTCCAGCGCCCTTATCAGTACCTGCAACGGTTCTACAACAATGTCAGTTTAGATTCCTTCGTGTATCAAGGAATTGAGGGCACTCACGTGGAATGCCTGCAGATGTTGTTTGTGTACTGCGGCATCATAGACCCCTCTTGGGCAGAGTTGCGGAATTTTGCTTGGTTCCTGAATTTACAACTTCGGGATTGTGAGAGATCAGTATTTTGTGATTTTTCATTCATAGGGGATACTCTTTTGGGATTCAAAAACTTTGTAGTTGACTTCATGATTCTCATGGCAAAGGATTTTGCCACTCCTTCACTCAGCATCTCTGACCAGAGTCCAGGGAAACTGCACAATGAACTTTCCTCTGCCAGTGAAGAAGATCTCGCTCCCTTTAGGATACGAAAACGGTGGGAGTCAGAACCACATCCGTACATTTTCTTTAATGATGACCATGAGTCCATGACATTCATTGGCTTTCATCTTCAGCCGAATGTACTGAATGGAATTGATGCTATTGATCCTTCAACAGAAAGAGTGATCAAGCAGAACATCATGACCACAGAGCTCTACGAAGGCCTTAAACTACAGAGAGTTCCCTTCGATATTGATTTTGACCAGCTCCCCAGATGGGAGAAGATTGAGAGACTTTCCAGGGTTTTGGGAATACAGTGGCCTCTTGATCCAGACGAAACATATGAGCTCACCACAGACAACATATTAAAAATGTTGGCAATTCACATGCGCTTCCGCTGTGGGATCCCTGTTATCATCATGGGTGAGACCGGATGCGGGAAGACCCGGTTAATCAAATTCCTTTGTGAGATGCACAGAAGTGGGGTTGCCACAGACAACATGAAACTTGTTAAGGTTCACGGAGGGACGACTTCAGACATGATCTACTCCAAAGTGAGAGAAGCAGAGGCCATGGCATTAAGAAACAAGCTGGATTATGGCTTTGACTCCGTCTTGTTTTTTGATGAAGCAAACACAACAGAGGCCGTTAGCAGCATTAAAGAAATCCTCTGTGACCAGAGTGTTGACGGACAGCATTTGACAAGTGATACTGGTTTGCAAATTATTGCCGCCTGCAACCCATACAGAAAGCACACCGATGTTATGATCAAGAGATTGGAGTCAGCTGGCTTGGGATACAAAGTTCGTGCTGAGGAAGCAGACGAAAAGCTTGGATCCATTCCACTCCGACAGCTAGTGTACAGAGTGCAGGCTTTACCACCTAGCATGATTCCACTAGTTTGGGACTTTGGGCAGCTCAATGACCATACTGAGAAAATGTACATCAAGCAAATAGTTGAACGGGTAGTTGAAACCCATTCTATTGATACAGATTACATTGCGACTATCACCAGTGTTCTTTCAGCCTCACAGATGTATATGCGTACGAGACAGGATGAATGTAGTTTTGTTAGTCTGAGGGATGTTGAGCGCTGCATGCAAGTTTTCGGTTGGTTCTACAAAAACTACCCAATGATCTTCTCCGAGCTTGACCAGTTTGAAGGCATTCAGCGGGCAGAGAGAAACGATCAACAACAGGGGCATGCTAATAAAAGAAACCCATTTCTTTGGTCGTTACTTATGGCTGTTGGTGTGTGTTACCATGCCTGCTTGGAGGATAAAGAGAAATTCCGAAGGAAAATTTGCAGGTACCTTCCAGAGGCCTACAGTCCAATGAAGGTGATGCAAGAGATCTCACTTATTCATGATCTTTTTTTAAGTGGAGTTCCTTTGGGGGACACCATTGCTCGAAACAGTGCCTTGAAGGAGAATGTGTTCATGATGGTGATTTGCATTGAACTACGAATACCTCTCTTTTTAGTTGGAAAACCTGGAAGCTCCAAGTCCCTGTCTAAAACTCTGGTTGCTGATGGCATGCAAGGCCAAGCAGCCCATTCAGATTTGTTCAGAAAGTTGAAGCAGATCCATCTTGTTTCCTTTCAGTGCAGTCCTCATTCTACACCAGACGGAATCATCAACACATTCAAGCAATGTGCTCGTTTTCAGGAAGGCAAGAATCTAACAGAGTATGTCTCGGTAGTAGTACTAGATGAGATTGGCTTGGCTGAAGATTCCCCCAAAATGCCTCTGAAAACTTTACATCCTTTGCTAGAAGAGGGATGCATAGATGATCAGCCAGTACCCCACAAGAAAGTGGGTTTCATCGGTATCTCAAACTGGGCTCTGGACCCAGCCAAGATGAACAGAGGAATATTTGTTTCACGTGGCGATCCTGATGAAAGGGAGTTAATCGAGAGCGCAAAAGGAATATGTTCCTCGGATGCCATGATCCTTAACAGGGTGAGAGAGTACTTTCAGCCATTCGCCCGTGCTTACCTGAACATCTGTAAGAAACAGGGAAAAGGTTTCTTTGGTCTTCGAGACTACTACAGCTTGATCAAGATGATGTTTGCTGTAGCCAAAGCTGCTGATCGGAAGCCGAGTGCTGACCAGATCGTGAAGGCTGTGTTGAGGAACTTCAGTGGCAAGGACAATGTCGATGCTGTCAAAGTTTTCACCAGCAGACTAAATATCACACCAAAGCTTGAGAATCTCAGTGCCATTGAGCTTGTAAGAGAAAACATCACAGCCATTGGTCAAGATGAGGAATGCAGATACCTACTTGTTTTGACCAAAAACTATGCAGCCCTTCGAATACTACAGCAAACGTATTTTTCAGACCAGCAACATCCAGAGATTATCTTTGGGTCAAGCTTTCCAAAAGACCAAGAATACACTCAGATATGTCGCAACATTAACCGTGTCAAGATCTGCATGGAAACTGGTCAAACCATTGTCCTTCTGAACTTGCAGAACTTGTACGAAAGCTTGTATGATGCTCTCAACCAGTATTACGTGTGCCTCGGAGGTCAGAAATATGTGGATTTGGGACTTGGAACCCACAGAGTCAAATGCAGAGTGCACAAGGATTTCAGGCTCATTGTCATTGAGGAGAAGGACATCGTGTACAAGCAGTTTCCCATTCCACTGATCAACAGATTGGAGAAACATTATCTTGACATCAATACTGTGCTAAGTAGGGAGCAGAAGGACCTTGTTCAGAAGCTCGAACACTGGGTCGAGTGCTTCATTGCTGCTCGAAGCAAGCATTCAGTTGTTCCTCAAGCGCGGCGCTATTGTCCAGCGGATGTGTTCATTGGATACCACTCAGACACATGTGCATCTGTTGTACTGCAAGTCACAGAGCAACTTAAAGGGCAAATGGAGTTCTCAGATCCTAGAATCATAGATGAGGCTAAATGGATCCTTTTGAACTGTGCAACACCAGATGCTGTTGTTCGGCTAGACTGCACTTCCCTCTCCAGTGTGGACATTGACCACTTGTCAAGGGTATACTTCGAAGACCAGAAGCATAGTTCCCTTGCTGACTTCATCCTTTCCCACACACAGCAAGCAGGGCCTAGCCAGATCATTTTCACAGAGGTAAAGCAATACTTTCAATACTTCTTTTTACTCTGGAATAATGGTTCTCAGCATACTTCCAAGGGGGCAACAAGATGGTTTAAATCCAACTTAAAAATGATGTAAAACAGCTAAAGTTCAAAAGCATGTATCTTGATTTACACAATTCCGTCATCAACCATCAAGGTCTTGGACAACCCATTTTAAAAGGGTGATTTATAGACCTGGGAGGAAATGAATCGGATTTTAGAAAGTCAGGAACATTTTGAATTCTAGACATATGTCAACATGTAAAATATTTTGTTTGATAGAAACTGCTGAGTAATTTCTCGTTGTCATTACAGCAGAAGTACCAGAAAGTCTACATCTGGGGGCCTGCATTGCATTGGATAATGGGCGGGTGGGGGGGTTGTTGAGAGAAATATGGAGAACCACTGCTCTAGTACAATCTATTACATTTCTGTCTTGGAAAATATCTTTGTACATCTAGCTTGCAATCTTATTCCTAATCCTTTAGGTGACGACTTTCTCAAGGCTTCTGACCGCATCTGAGACTGAACAGCTAGAGAATGCCGTCCAAAACATAGAGCTCCTCTCTTTACAGCAGTTTGACACAGAACACTCATTCCTCAAGAAAATCAAGTACTGTGCTCACACACCACCACATTTATATCAAATCGCAACAAAAACCACACATATTCTCAATAAAATGAATTAAAACCCTTTTTCTGTCTTCAGAAATTACTTGGAAAGCACCGCTGGGGACAAGATTCTTCTCATCCAGAGCGATTTTGATGAAGGCTCCCAAAGTGCAAATGTCATCGCATCTGCAAAGTGAGTTGAATGTGACTGTTTGCACGTTTAGTTTCTTCCTTAAATGAGATGAAAACAGAACGATTTAAGCTCAAAATATATTTCCAGGTATTCCTCTATCAATGAAATCAACAAGTTCAGGAAAGAGAGCCATGGAAAGATTTTTTTGTACTTCATCACTAAACTACCAAGAATGGACGGCGGAACTTCTTACATCGGATTTCATGGCGGTAAGACAAGTTTGATTGGACCCCGACCAACATTGTTTGTTTTAGAGGAAACCTCATTGAAGATTCTTTTGATAAGGCCCATGGAAGTCGGTCCACGTAGATGACCTCAGAAGATCTAAAGATATAGTCTCTGATATAAAAGCCTTGCAGTGTCTGACCATCAGCCAGCTGTTTCAGGGGAAAGAAGAGAAAGCAACTGAGCCTGAAGGTAAAGTCATTGAGAGCTAGTGTATTCTTAAGGGAAGATCTGCAATCTTTATCAATCTAAATCATGTTTTCTGCCTTCAGCTTCGGAGGTTGAGGAAATGTACGCAGAAGAAGAAGAAAAGATGGAAGTAGAAGACAATATTGTGAGTTTAACAACATCACTGTAATAACAGTCCGGTGTATTTGTGATGCTATCGTCTCTCTGTTGTTGTTGTTGTGTTTCTTGTGCTTTAGGTCTGGGAGAGTGTTGTGGACACCACAGCGCTGCTGCGTAGCTGCGTTCAGAGTGCAGTTGGCATGCTGAGAGATCAGACGGAGACGGGCACTCGCAGCACTAAGAGATTAGAGATTCTGCTCATGCTCCTCGCTGACAATCAGACTCTACAAGGTGAGAGAATTTTTTTTGTGCGAGGAGAAGAGCAGACACAATGAGGACATTTAAACAAAGAGAACAACACAAGAGAAAGAAAAAACTCACGGGGAGGAATGACAATGATACACAGGAATACATTCAATAGGCAAAATTAGGAATTAAGTGAAAATATTGTATCAAATTGTCCTGAAAGAATCTTAATGGGCCTGCCGAGATCATCTTATCTTTCTTCCACTGTGAAATAACTCCGTAAAGCTTTCATTACTTTTCCACTCATTTGTTTCCAGCTGAATTCCTGAAGACGTTAAAGAAGCGAATCCATTCCTTGTTGATCATTCAAGATGAAAACACAATCTCTGCCAATAGCTGGGTCTCCAAAGAAGCACTAAATATTGATGCCTTGCAGGAGGGTGGAACTTTCAGGTAAATATGAGAGAGAGAACTGCACACTGATTTGGATTGGAGCATTCCAGATGTTGACTTTGACTTGGTCTTATGAGCTGTTTTGTCTTTTAGACACGCTCTGTGGAGGCGAGTTCAAGCTGTGATAACTCCCTTCTTGGCTCAACTTGTTTCAATTATTGATCGGGACTGCAATCTAGACCTCTTGCTGGACACGAACTCTGAGGAATCCTTGAAGAAACTCTGGTTGAACATTTTTGGAGATGTCAAGTTGCTGGATGTTCCTTGCCTGAAAAACAAGTATGTGGTTATATGATTTTAAAATGCATTTTGTACGCCTTGGGTCTCAAACATCTATGCACGTACACAAATGACCCTAAGCAACCTGAGAACCACATCACTTAGGGTGAGTTCTGGGTAAGAAAAGAAAATGAATCGCGTCCTCATTTCGTTCCACAACCATAAACCCTTCCTTCATCTTCAGCACACAAAAGAAGATTTTGCTAAAACACTTCATCTTTCACAGCTCAGAAATGAAGACGATCTTGGTTCAGAACTATGTGGCAGTTGACAGGAACATGGGTTGCACGATGCCTTTCAGCTGGAGAATTAAAGATTATCTAGAGGAACTTTGGGTCCACGCTTTACAGCGAGAAGGTATTTTTCGCAACTGTTTTCCTGAGCAATCATGCTTAAAACTGTGTGGTTAGTTCTCATGGACTTTGAGGATTTTTCATAGCTTGAACTCTGTTCTTACAGTTCTAAGTCATAAGTATAAACAATAGACCTTGTGTTTTCTCTTCTGTCAACAGGACACACTCTAAAGCAATTTGAAAAGTTCTTTTGGAAAACCCCCTTAGGCAGATACATCTCAGAAGCATCCCGTGAGATGCAGATGGAGTTCTTCCACCGTTATCTTCAGGATTTCCTCTCCATGACGATGAATGTAACATCTAAGGTGGATCTTAAGGTGAGAGCCTTTCAAAGTTGTTGTCCATGTGCTTACACTTGTTCAGGTGTTGATATAATAGTGTATCTGTTTTGATGTTTTAGCTCTTACGTGGAGCTCTTACCTGTGGTGTAAACGAGCTCCGAGATGATCAGGAAGCACGTGAGAGTGAAGTGATTTCTCTGCCGTGGGTTCACGCTGCCTACCATCACTTCAAGATCCGAGTACAGAACCTCTACAGGATGATCAGTATAGAATCGGAGATAGCTCAGATGCTTCTAGAGAACACAAGTGCAAGAGAGGGAGCAGAACTGGCAAGTGCTTCCTCGTTTCTTTGGCTCTAGTGGGCCACTGGATGTGCAAGTGCTGAAGTTACATCGCTCGGATCATGTTTATGTTTCTCAGGTATTAGACGTGTACGCTGCTCTGGCCTGTATTGAATTCCTGGAGCCCCGGACTCTAGATGGAGATGTTGAAAGTCTGGCCTGGCTTAGACGTGTCAAAAAGCTACAGGTGCCAGTTGAGCTGGTCTGCTGTGAGGAGAGTCTGCGGCACTATGGACAGAGAAGCAAACAGATGATCACACTTGTCAAGTGAGTTAACAGCTCATGTCTGGGGATGTTTTTTTCTGTATTTTTGATCCAATAATAGTATGGGTTACATACCACAAAAACACGCAGATCATCTTGAAATGGGTGATCGACCGAAACAAATCATATCAGAAAAATGTATGAAAAGTCAGCACACAAAAGCTCCAAAAATATCAAACACTTTTTAATAGACTTTAAGCACACATGCTCGAAACTGATGAAGAAGTTGTGTGCTCGAAACCTTACACATTTTGTGAAAGTCTGTTTAAAAAGTGTTTCTTTTTTGGAGCTTTGATGTTCTGACTTTTCATACATTTTTCTCATGGGCGTTGTAATGATCAATATTATAATGCATGTGGTATTCATTCTCAGACACGGCTGGCAGCGCGTTCACTCACTGGCCTTGTTTGTGGAGCACATGCTGCTGGGTGTAGGAGACGTGCACGTGAAACTCAGGCTGCTGGTTCTGGAGTACACTCGACGCCTAGCACAAGTGAGTCCACTCATAGTCCTTTGTGGAGAACTGTTTGATTTCAGCACCAGGATTGACTCATCTGTTTGTTGAAGGTCCTAGAACAGAAGTCAGACCTCAAGAAGAAGCAGCCGTTTGAGGCAGTCATCACCGTGCTCAAAACCTGCAAGGATGAAGCCTCTCGGAGCATTTTTAGGTTTGATTTGATATCAGGTCTTCTCTTTTAAATCATTAGACTGCTGTTACAGGATTGTAGTGACATGTGACTAGAAATATCTGAGGTGAAATCATTCGGACTGTTGAATCTAAATGTTGTGTTTACACGCAGTAAATGCTAAATAAAGTGGTCTCGCTGATTGATATGTCACAAGCTTCAAATGGGATTAGATCTTTTGACATGCACATGTTAAAGCAATAAAGTTAGAGGCTTATTGCTTTTATAAAACGGTTATTTCATATTCATGGCTAGGTGTCATTAAATAAAACACACTTTCTATTGAGATCCACGTAAATGCAGTGAGTGTTTGTTTACCCAGGTTTGGCATTCAGCTCTGTCCTGTGTGTATGGGAGACCCTCAGGACCCTTTGAGTCTGCCCTGTGACCACATCTACTGTCTAACCTGCATTAAACAGTGGCTGGTGCCCGGTCAGATGCACTGCCCTCTGTGTGTACAGGAAGTGCCTGGTGACTTTGAGCTCAAGGCCTCTGAGACTATAAGGTAAACGAACACATGTGTTGGTGGAATATTTTTTTACCATTGCACTATTTTTCTATTTGCCTCTTTTTCTCTATCTATCTATCTCTCTCTTTCTCGCTCTATATTTATATATATATATAAACACCGATCAGGCATAACAATCTGAGCACTGACAGGTGACGTGAATTACACTAATTATCTCTTCGTCACATCAACTGTTAGCAGGTGGGATATATTAGGCAGAGCAAGAACATTTTGTCCTCAAAGTTGATGTGTTAGAAGCTGGTAAAATGTAAATCGTAAGAATTAGAGCAAGTTTGACAAGGGCCAAATTGTGATATCTAGACGAATGGGTCACAGCATCTCCAAAACTGCAGCTCTTGTGATCTGTTCCTGGTCATGGGCGGTCAAGGCTCACTGATCCACGTGGAGCAAAGGCCAACAGACCAGCTACTGCAGTTTAAATTGCTGAAGAGGTTAATGTTGGTTCTGATAGAAAGCTGTCAGAATACACAATGCCCATACTGACCCCCGGACATCAGCAAAATTGCCAACAGAGGGCACCTGAGCATCTCAACCTTACCGTAGAGAAATAGAAGAAGGTAGCATGGAGAACACCTGGATGCACTGTGGGAAGAAGTCAAGCTGGCAGAGACAGTTTGATGTTTGGGCAATGTTCTGCTGGGAAACCTCAGGTCCTGCCATCCACGTGGATGTTACTTTGACATGTGCCACCTATCTAAGCCTTGGTGCAGTACCCTTTCATGGAAACTGTATTCCCTGGTGCTGTGGCTTCCTTCAGCAGTACAATGTGCCCTGCCACAAAACCAAAGTGGTTGAGGAAAGCTTTGAGGAGCACAACAACGAGTTTGAGGTGTTGACTTGGCCTTCAAATTCCCCAGATCTCAACCCAAGCGAGCATCTGTGGGTCGTGCTGAAGTCTGATCCATGGGAGGATCTGCTGCCTGAGACCACAGTGGAGTCCATGGCTCGACGGGTCAGGACTGTTTTGGAAGCAAAAGGGGGACCAAGGCAATCTTAGAAAGGCGTTAGGTTCTAATGTTATGCTTGGTGGGTATCTGTTCATGTATGTAGCAGTCTAAACACTCTTGTGTGCTTGTTTTGGTCACTAGGGGTCTCATCCATCAGAACTCATTGTTCAGAATGCGATGTAATGCTTTCTTCATTGATCTGGTGTCCACCGTGTGCTTCAAAGACAACACTCCGCCCAGCAAAGACATCATACACCACCTGCTGTCCCTCCTGATGGTGGAGGTCAGCCTGCTCCCTCACATCAGAGGTAAATCTGTTTGTCATGTGTGTACATGTACAGTATGTGTGGAGGATAGATGACGATGAGACCCATGTTCCTCTCAGGACAAGACCGCAGGTTCTTGACAAAGGCTCTTTCTCCCTTCGATGACTCTGTGGATAAGAATCCAGTGGTGCGTTCCGTGGTGCTGAAGCTCCTGCTCAAGTACAGGTGAGTAGCTCACAGCATACCCTTCTTTCACATTGAGGGATGAAATCATTTTTGTCTTTTCCTATTTCAGCTTTGATGACGTGAAGCACTATCTTCAGCAACATCTGACTGAAGTTGAGCAGAGCAACATCATTGAGAAGACTGATAAAACTGAGCTTTATTCTTTGTACATAAACTGTTTGGAGGTGTGTATGTCACTGTCCTCACCTACCTAGTCGCAGCTTATTTATGGTCGTTTACAACTTTTGTAGTAGTTTTGAGGATGATGATGATACCATTTACTGAGTATCTACGTCATGCTGATCACGGCCGCTGTGCTGTCTGGTCAAGGTACTTGAAAAAAATGGTCAAAAACTCTCATGCTTTTCCTTCACCATCCATTCTTTTCGTTTGGATCAAAACCGACAACAATAAATTCAGTCTGGTTTGTCCAAACTCTTGACTATAGGCCCCTTCTGGAAATGTATCTTTTAAGGTTCATTTTTACAGATTGATTTCCTTTTGGTAGTGCATGCAAATAAAATGAGTTTACAAAGCTACATTCTTAAGATTCTGTGTATGTTTAAGGTCAAAAGTCAAGTTTCTCTCTGTGTGCGCAGGACTCCATGTACGATCGGACACAGTGGCACTCTGTCAGCAAGCGTCAGATCTGTTTGCAGGAGGAAAGACATTTTCTGCTGGAGTTTCTTCAGTCTGACTCCGTGTCTGCACACACTGTATCTGTAGATCTCCTGCAGCGGCTGGCCAGAGTTCGGCTGTGTCTGGACACCACCGCTGAGCTGCTGGTCAACAGATTGACTCCTGCTGGTAAACATTTCATGTGCATAAAATATCCTCCCTCTTTGAGGGCCTTGTGTGATATACATCTATATTGATTGATATTGGTCTTCTTGTTTTAGGTGGACGTGATGATGCTTTGGCTTCTAGCCCAGAGTTCTTCAAGAGTGTGGTTGATCTGTGCTGCCAGAGCGGGAATGACTGGTTCAGGGTTTATCTCATCAGAAAGATCTGCAGTCTTCATGGGGTTGAATATGTCCAGAAGCTTCTGCCACAAAAAGAGTTCAGGTGGCTGTTTCCTCAGGAGATTCTTGAGTCGGTGGGTTTAAGTTGAATGAACGTCATGATGCTGATGTGAGTCAGAAGTATTTGTGCTTGAACTATTCAATGTATTTTCTTCACAGAAGCAAGACGACAGTCAGATCGACCAGTATCTAGCATGCGGGATCGGTTACAAAACGATTCGAGATGCAGTAGCCAAAGCCATGCTAGACTGTAACATGGACAGAATACAGAAATCCATTGAGGTGTGTATTTAAACCAGAGTCAAATAAGCCTGTGTGTCACTTTTGCAGTGCCCAGGGTCAAAACGAGGGCCACCCAAATAGAATAGCCACAGTAACTGTGTATGGCTGATGTAATGCAAGTGAAATATGAAAAGAGTGAAAGCGTGGATCACGTTGCATCTGATTTCTTGACTGTGTTGAGCATTATTATCATTCACACACTTGTCTGTTATGAACCTTGAGAGTGAGACCACTGGAGACACTGCAGCACCCAACATGAACCAACTAGAAATATAGGAATGAAAAAAATGCATGAATATATGATCCATGAAATGTATGTTCCCTTTCTGTTGGTCTCTCGACGTTGTGTCGAGAACGACAGAAGGGGTTCGCCCTTGAGAACCAATCAACTCTGACTACTATAGAAAAGGCGAATGAAATTTGGCGAATGAAATTTGCATGCCGGACTCCGCCCCGGATATCCGGTATAAAATGAAGCCGGCGTGCAGCATTCATTTACCTTTTGTTCTTCAGAGCCTTCGCTCATGAGTACAACTCAGGATTCAAAATCCTCTACAAACTACACTGCTGGTGCTACGACGTGTTGCAGCGGATCGTCACTACCTGCAGCGACCTTCCCCTGGGCGTCTCGGCGGTTCCGGAGGTGTTAGAGATTTTCTAAAAAGTCCTTTTCAGGACTGACTGAGCATTCTCCAGCGCGGCATGTCCTGCTGTTCTCTTGGGTGCGGCACCCTCATCGAGGAGGGGGATGGACACGATCGCTGCATTAGGTGTCTGGGCGTCCAGCACACTGAAGCAGTCATTCAGAAGTTGCGGTCACGGGTGGCTGTCTTCCTACGGGAACCAGCCACCATTTCGTTTGCTACCTGGGCTGTGACATCTGTGGCTACAGCCCCGATGACCACCCACGTTAGCAGCGTTAGTGATATGGGGAACTCTGCGAACATAACCCACCAGCCAAGTGCTCACGGGCCGATCGCACCCCGATTCGCTCTTCTAAACGTTCCCCAACCGGCGGTGGCATACCGTCCGGATCCTCACGCACACACTCGGAAACGATGTGTGACGTAGATGAGACGTCGCTCGCAGCATCGGAGGGAGACTGGCATCCGGCTCTGACGAATCTGAGCTCCACCCCCGCGTCGAGTTCAGGAGGAAGCAGAAGTGATATCACCCGTGCTAACCCGGGGATGCGTGGTTCCTGGGGTCGGAGCGAGGTGCAAACTGCGCCCACCCCGGGTGCCATGTTTTTCCCGGAAGTGCATGAGGAGCTGTGTAAAACTTGGATTGTCCACGGACCGTTCCAGTGAAACCAGCTCCGGCTCCCTTACTTCCCTCGATGGTGGGGCAGCCAAGGACTACGTTGAGATCCCCCGGGTGGAACGTCCGCCCGCGGTGCACCTGTGCCGCGGACGGCTACCACCTGGGGGGAATCGGCAACACCTACCGCCAAAAGCACGCAAGACTTCGGCATCACGGTGTCGAAAGCTTGCGATGCCGCGGGCCAGGCTGCCTCCTCTCTCTACGCCATGGCCATCCTGCAGGTCCGTCAGGCCTAGGTCTTGAGAGAGCTCCACGAGGGTAAGGCCGACCCGGGTATAATGCAGGATCTCCGTGCCACCGCTGGCAGCGCTCTACGGGCGACCAAGGCGGTGGCACGGGCCCTGGGTCGGACGATGTCCACGGTAGTGGTCCAGGAGAGACACCCCCGGTTATACCTTGTGCAGAGGAGTGACACCAAGAAAGTCCGCTTTCTTGATGCACCCATCTCGCAGGGTGGGTTGTTGGTAACACCGTCGAGGACTGTGCTCAGCAGTTTTTGACGGTGAAGCAGACAGTGGCAATAAGCCACATTTTTTCACGCCGCGACTCGGCCGCCTAGAGGCCTCCGAGATCCCGCGTGATGTCTGCTTCCCTTCAACCCAGGGCCCCTTCGACATCGGCTCCGGTTCCTTTGCCCCCACTGGCGGCACCCCGGTAGCAGAGGTCGAGGGGGAAACCTCCACCCCGTCAGCAACCTTCTCGCGAGAAGGGACACTGACGGGAAGACCCCAGGGAGGACAACTTCGGGCCCGAACCTTCACAGCCACGGCTCTGATCGGTCGGTACGGGACGACTCCTGCCTCGTTACCTAAGCCGGGTAGGGCCTGGCGCCCACTTACTCGCAGAGTTTTTCCGTTCTCCCCGGGTGTACTTACAGCCGATTGGACACTCCACTGGACTGTGCTCGGCGAACCGACCTCACACCCTGGCGAGGTGTGAGGTCGTACACATACGACAGCTGTCACCACTCTCAACCGACAGTGCGTGCCGTTGTCCCGCCAGATAGGTAAAAAGGCGGAGCCAACCTTCCCTCCGGGGACCCCCTGCGACAGATGGTTAGCTCCGCCAGCCGACGAACCACCCCCCGTGGGAATGATGAAGCAGACCGTCCCCTTGGTCACCCTGTCACAGTCCCTGGGAGCTCGAGAGCTGCCCACACTGTCTCGCTGGCCTTGCGGGCGGTCCGTCTTGGTTACTCTATCCAGTTCGCCAGAGACTCTCCCTAGTTTCAGGGCATCATCTCTCCCTCTCTCAGAGGCAGGGACGCCTCCGTACTTCGGGTAGAGGTCACCACCCTTCTGGCAAAACAGGCATCGAGTCCGTCCCTCAAACCAAGATGTTCAGTGGGTCACGACCCACACTTCATCATTCCCAAGAAAGACGGCGGGTTGCGCCCCATCGGTCTGCGTACCCTGAACAAGCACCTTCACAAGCTGCCGTTCAGATGTTCACGCAGAGGCGCATCCTGACATCTATCAGGTGTCAGGATTGGTTCGTGGCAATTCGACCTGAAGGACGCTTACTTTCATGTCTCGATCCCCTCGACACCGGCCGTTCCCACGGTTCGCGTGCGAGGGGTGGGCATATCAGTACAGAGTCCTCCCCTTCGGTCTGTCCCTGTCTCCACACGTCTTCACCAAGATCGTGGAAGCCGCCCTTGCTCCCCCTCGGGAAAAAGGTGTGCGGGTACTAAACTTTCTCAACGACTGGCTTATCCTGGCACACTCGTGAGATCTGTTGTGTACACAGAGGGACCTGGTGCTCCGGCATCTAGATCGATTGGGATTTCAGGTCAACCGAGAAAAGAGCAAACTCTCCCCAGTGCAGAGCATCCTCTTTCTCGGTATGGAACAAAACTCTGTCACCATGATGTGTTGAACTGCCTGGAACACTTCAGGCAGTCGGCGGTTCCCCTGAAACATTTCAGAGGCTCCTGGCCCTCCTGTTGGCGTTCGCTTCAGTCAAGAGGGTAAGGGACCTCCCAGCATTCTCTGTGTCCCCGGATTGCCTTAAATTCGGCCCTGGCAAACTCTCACGTTATCTTGAGACCCAGGCCCGGATACGTGCCCAAAGTTCCCACTTCTCCCTTCGGGGACCAAGTGGTGGACTTGCAGGCGCTCCCCATCGGGGAGGAAGACCCAACCCCATCCGTGTTGTGTCCTGGACCGCACGCAGAGCTTCACTAGCTCTGGCCAGCTCCTTGTTTGTGTTGGAGGACACCCTGATGGAAGGAACGAGACGTTGTGTCCCTTATGCCACAAACCCGTATCGTTTCTGTTGCAGTTTGAGAGGCTCTCAGGCTCTTCAGCACAAGAGGTAACTGAATGCTGCACGCCGGCTTCCTTTTATACCGGATATCCGGGGGCGGAGTCCGGCATGCAAATTTCATTCGCCAAATTTCATTGGCCTTTTCTATAGTAGTCAGAGTTGATTGGTTCTCAAGGGCGAACCCCTTCTGTCGTTCTCGACACAACGTCTCGTTCCCTCCATCAGGGAACTGAGGTTACATACGTAACCAAGACGTTTGCACTAACGTGATTGGGACAGAGCTATTAGAGTGTCATGAAGGGTTTAGCATGCAGTCAGACGATGTCTTTGTTTAAAGGATTGCAACTGCACACCCATGAAGAAAGCTGTTTATCTGCTCATGGCTTTGTTCAGAGAAGTGACCTCGCTGTACAGAAGTGAAAACACCAACATGCACCCTAAACCTGAGGTAAAACACAACACACACCTACACAACACATATGCTTCATGTTTTTGGAAGAAGCGTCTATGGAGAACGGGAATAAAAGCATTTATAATGTTTATTCAAAGGGTAACATCAAATGAGGAATAGCATGAAAGAGTCAAATGAAAAGACACTGCTCAGTTTCGTTCATGATGCAGATGAATCCATCAGAAGCTTGTTGATCAGTGTAAGTTCACTGACGCCTGACATTCATGTTACCTTTGTTTTCTGTAGCAATGTGTCGGCCTTGGGGAATTTCTCAGAAGAACAGACCTGTTTGTCAACAATGAAATGAGAGCGTTTGCTGAAGCGCTGGTGATGAACCGGCTTTGTGCGCTGCGTGTACGGCCGCAGATGACAGGCAGAGAGTTTGTGCTGCTGGAGGTCACAGTTCACATGGCTGCAGTCCTGCTGTGTGGAAATTTGCCTTTACTGCAACCCCTGCAGCATCTGGCTCTGACCCCCAACAACATGACGGTACGAGACCACATGAGAATAAAAGAGACAAGATGACTGGACGGAGGCGAGCGTGATATTGATCTGTCCTACGTTCTCCTCACAGGCTTCATTCATCCCCACTATGCCTGATGACATGTTGGCTGTTGCCCAACAGGCCATGGGAAAGCTTCAGTGGTATTGTGAGTGTCGTGCCACAGACATCAGAACCAATCCATCGTGTTACACTGTTGTGCTTCGTGTGATTCTAGTCAGAACCAAACAGAAGTTACATTACAAACAAATGTGGTCTTTTGATGAATGGAGCACCTTTCTGTACCCTGCCCCTTCACCTCATGTTATGCTAAGAGAACTCATGTCTGGTTTTTCTTGACACATTTACAAGAGTTGTGTTGACCGCTGGGAAGCTCCAGGGTGATTCCTGAGTGCCATGAAATTTATAGATATGGTAAAGGGAACAGCGTTGCTTCTGTGACTGGTATGATTTATTCAATTCATGTGATTCCTATAGCACTTTTACAATTAGCATTGCATTAAAGCAGCTGTACAAGAAAACCAAACATAAGTTGAACACACACAAGATAAGACACACCTTCAAAGTAATATGAGATAGAGAAGATGGGGTAAAAAGCACAAGCATACACGGACACGTAGAAACACACATACATTAGCGTTGTAGTGCATGTCAACATACGAACGAACCATTTGAAGCGTATGGTATGTTTTACACACAATGTTCGATAAAGACAACACTGTTCATGTTTATGTGCGGGTCAATAATCATGATGCTTAATATCATTTTGACTCATTTAATTTGATCCTAAGCATTGTGTCCTCTGTGATGAAGTAGGACAAGTTTGGAGTGAAACGTGATGTATGATTAAATATCTTTTTTATCTTGGCAGTCTGTCCTAATGGTCATCCGTGCACTGTTGGTGAGGTAAGTTCATGTGACTTCATCCCTATCATTTGGCTTCTCATCACTGAGTACTGTGTTGTATATATATATATATATATACAGTCACAGAAGAATTGAAATAAAAAGAAAACCTGTTTTGCTCCTCCATCTGTGCAGTGTGGTCAACCCACGGAGATCAGTCGCTGTCCAGACTGTAATATAGAAATAGGTGGCACCAACCACAATCCTGTTCACGGCTTCCACCTCATGCAGAAACAGTGAGTTATCTGGCAGTGAATGCTTGTTGTTTCTGTCTAGTTTAAGGAAATATAATGGATCACCTCCCAGCAAACACGGTACATTCTGACCACGTCACCAGTTCCTCTTCATTTGGTCTCCGTGACATTACTGTGTTCCCGCTCTGAGGACGTCTTGGCCGCGTTTCATTTCTTAGAGTTTTTGCTATAAGGTCGTAGCAGCGTCCTCAAAAACCCCTTGTGATGAATGAATCCCATTGAGAAAGATGTATTCTGGTCTTCAGATAACCTGGACACTGGACATTTGATTGATGAATCAGCTCTGCGCTCGCATCATTTAAACATTAATGCTCATTTCTTTTGACCTCACTGCCTGATATATTACTGATATTCTTTCTTTACTTTATACCTCACCTCACTTTACATTTGTGATTTTTGATTGATTTAGCGTGTTTAAATGAACAGACCCTGATGTTTGTGAGTGTAACAGGAGAAGTTTTTGATCATTGTAATCTCAAAACACAGACATCCTGCTAAACTTGTGTGGTAAGACAAGAATCTAATGTTTATTCATCTCTGAGATTCCTACATCCTCACCACCAATAGGGAATCACAAAGTGAAGTTTCTGGAACATTAGTTTGTACATCAGGAATACGGTCCGGTCCAGATCCATCATCACAACATGAGTGTGTTCACTGAGCTGTCTCTCTGAAGTACAATCGCTGCATTGAACACTTCAGAATTAAACATCTGAATATGTCGACGCTTAAACACACAGATCTAAACACAGATTTCATTCACAGCTTTATATTGAAATGTTTGGAATAAGTTTTGTAGACAGATTTGATATAGTTGTGCTTAAACTTATATTTCTAGTAACACTTCACAATAAGAGTCAGCTCATGAACTAATAGCGCACGTCTTTTATCTTAGTTTAGGGTTCATGTCAATGTAGTAATGTCTGTTATTTCGCTGACTGTTCTTTGACTGTTCATTCAATGGTTTTATCAACTGGAATAATACCAATCCAGAAATATACCAAGAGCATAAAATATAAGGGAAGAAGAATACTGTGGGAAAAGTACTGAACTAAAAAATGAACGTTTTAGTGACAAATGTTAGAGATTATATTGGATGACTGCACATCATCCGACTGTGTATATAATCTTGAATGTAAGTTTTGGCTAATAATGGTTTGTGGTGACCGATTGTGAGTTGTTGCTCTTTGCAGAGAGGACCGTACTAAGTCAGGACACATTCTGGGTGATGCCCAACGCCGAGACCAGCCTGACATGCAGGACACCAAGAATATGTCACCTGCCCCCTTCGCTCTTCTCAGACTGCTCACACACGTGTCTCTGCTGTATGGAGCTCAAACCCACCCTGAGGTAGTTCATTCTGCACCTGATGATGTGTAGTTGTGCTCTTGAGCGTGATAATGAGTGTCGATGCATGTTTCTGTCCAGAGCCTCATGCAGATGATCAAGCCTGCTGTGCTGGATCCGGCTTCATTCCTCTCGGCTCATCTTCTGAAGGACATGGAGCAGCTGAGCAGAGCTCTGGGTAAAGGTGTGGATGATGTGGTCATTACCATCCATTTGACCATCCACAGTCTACTGGAGCCCCATCAAACCAGCCAGTGTAAGAGACACCACAACTCACTTGACATCTCACACTGGCCATATTCAGCTTCTGCCGCAGATATTGAAAAAGGCTTTTTATTTGAAACAGGGCCTGCTTATTATGATCCAAACCTTTCCACCAAAGATGCAAGAAATGCATGGGAGAATGCCATGAATACTGATGTCATTGCACATCAACTGAAGGTAAACACAGCACATTGATTTCCTTCCTTTTTTTAATTCCTTTTCTTTTATGAATTTTTATTAGAGAACAGCGTTTCGCAAGCATCGATACACAATATACAGTTATTCCACAGCTGTTTTCCACTCTTTTCTTTTCCATGGTTCCATGGTAACATTTCCCAAGAACAAAGAGGGAGAGAAAACTAAACAAAAATGGACAAGAAATTAAGCAAAGACAAGATACACATGTAATCAACCAGGTGGTGGCGACAAATAATAAATACAGAGAACAAATAAAAGGAATAGAACAACACACAAAGGGAGGCGAAAAATAAAAATCAACAATCAAATTAAAAACAATAATATAATAGGGTGCTCACTAAAAGGTCTGCTAACATAAAATTAAATTATTTTGGATGCGTCAGATTGATTCAGTTGGGTTCCAGAGAGGTGAGGGTGTTTACATGTATAATAAGGTCTGCTGGAAATAACCCACATCTATCACAGATATCATTTGTGCCTGGAAATAGCCTACCAAGTCTGTTTTTTTGTGAAATGAGTCTTATGGAAAACCTTGAATTGAATTAAGCTAAGACGACCACAAGAAGATGTAGAATTGACCCTGATCAGTGCTTCCTTCCACCACTCATCTGTCAAATCAAAACCAAGCTCCCTTTCCCAACTCTCCCTAACCCTCACCAGGGAGGACATGTTCGAAGATGATATGAGGTCAAATAATATTGTAATCCTACTAGAAGCCCTTGGAAGAGAGAGTAACTCCGTAATAAGAGATCCCATTGGAGATTGAGGGACCTATATTTGTCAGGTATGGTAACCCATACCCGAGATGTGACCTCTGCATTTAACCCATCCAGTGACTAGTGAACATACGCACAGCAAGTGGTGAACACACGTACACCCGGAGCAGTGGGCAGCTATCACTGCAGCGCCCGGGGAGCGTGTAGGGGTTAGGTGCCTTGCTCAAGGGCACCGCAATCGTTACCCGCCGGCCCTGAGGATCGAACCGGCAACCTTCTGCTCACAAGTCCGACTCTCTAACCATTAGGCCACAATTGCCCCCCGTTTGCGAGCATAATTCCGTGCTTGGAAGTATCGATACATATGAGATTGGGGTCAATTATATTTAACGTCTTGGTTACGTATGTAACCTCAGGTCCCTGATGGAGGGAACGAGACGTTGTGTCGAGAACGACAGATGGTGTTCGCCCTTGAGAACCCATCAACTTTGACTACTATAGAAAAGGCCAATGAAATTTGGCGAAAGAAATTTGCATGCCGGTCTCTGCCCCCGGATGTCTTGTATAAAAGGATTATATGCTCCGTGCAGCATTCATTTACCTCTTGTTCTGAAGAGCCTGAGAGCCTCTCGACTGTTGTGGCATAAGGGACACAATGTCTTGTTCCCTTCATCAGGGAACTGAGGTTACATATTTAACCAAGACGTTCCCTTTCTGTTGGTCTCTCGACCTTGTGTCGAGAACGACAGATGGGGTTGCCTATGGAAAACGCCACAACGCTGTATCGCGTCACAATCTCAGCGAAGCGACGGTAACAGGCCTGGGCGTGTCAGCTCGAAGCTTTCGTGAAACTGTAACCTTCCAGTGTGGTGGTCGGGGGCTTCCATAGCTTTCTTGGAGAAAGGTGGGTACAGCCCTGACCAGAAACCTTCACGGACGGGGCCTAAGCTCTCTACTGGCGAGAGGCCGTCCGGCTCGGATTTACACCGGGTGTGCGCAACTCTTAATCAGAGAAGCGCTGCAGAGGCCACCTCCTACCCGCGGGGAGGAATATGGTTGATATAGGTATGGTCTCGTCCTTGGAGGAGAACGCATGGAACGTGCGGACTGGGTAGTTCACCGCGAGGTGGAGGCCCACCTGGGGAAGCTCATGGGTTACCATGTGTGGGAACCGTTGTCATGAGGATACATCAGACGGAACAGCCCACGGGGGCGATAGCGCGTCCGCAGCCACTTCCTTGAATAAATCCGCCAAGAATTTGTCTCGGGTTGTTACCTTCAATCTCTTCCGGAAGCCCAATCACTCATAGGTTCTGGCGCTTTGAGCGAGACACCAGGTCCTCCACGGCAGCCTGGAGAGCACTGTTCTCTTCCGCTATCGAGGTTAACTTGGACCGTAGTTCTTCTACGTCTTGCTCCAGGTTAGTGATGTTATCTGAGTGGGTCGAGAGGGCCGACTCCATCTCCGAAATTGTAGAGGTGTGTTTAGCCACGGTGGTGGCAATGGACTCAAGAGCTGAATTAATCGGCGCGAGGGCTGCGTTCAGAGAGGCGGTGAGCTCCGCAGTGGTGCTTTTCCTAGATTTTTCCAGTTTGATGATGAGCGTTTCCAAAGTGAGTGGAGAAGGCCCTGACGCCATGTTGCTAGCTTCCCGACCAGAGAAGGGGAGAGTCTGTTGTTGTGGCCGACTCTTCCGAGTTTGATTACTCATTCTTGTGCAGGTTCAGCGCGACGTTCGTTGAAATGGGTAGTTACACCGAAAACATACTTGAAAAAATTATGTAATTAAAAGATTTTCGTAAAATTGTCGAAGGGACGCCCCACACGTCCTCTACATCGTCAACCGGAAGTCCCGGATTTCCTTCCTTTTTAATAATGTCTGACAACAGAAAAGATGTTTTCCTTGTTGAGAAGTTGTTCCATCACATGGACATAACCACACCTGTCAACACTCCTGTTTTTCACACCCGTCTCCCACCACCCTCCCTTCTTGTTATTTCTCCCGAGAATCTCCCGTATTTCAGTTGTTTCTCATGTGAAACCATTTGTGTGTCTGAAGCTCCCAGACTGTTCGTTGGTGTGAACAGTGCTGCATCTGTGGCTTAAAGGGAGAGTTCACCCAAACATGAACATTCGGTCATCATTTACTCACCCTCTTCACTTCTGCAGAACACAAAAGAAGATATTTAGAAAAATGTTGCAAACTGAACACGCGGGCAGCTATCTCTGCTCGGTCAACAACATTTTTCAAAAGATCTTCTTTTGTGTTCTTTGGAAGAAAGAAAGTCGTACATGTTTGAAATGACAAGAGGATGAGTAAATGATGACAGAATTTTTGGGTGAACTTTCACTTTAATCCACTGTCCATTTGTGCCCTTTGTGGAAGTGGAGTAGAGAGGATTCACAACTGCATATTTCACTCACTCGCTCACTGACTGCAAACCACAGATGGGGTCTACATCACAGAGGTCATATTTACTGTCTGTAGGTAATGTTGTGTTGTCTGCTCTTGGTCTACTGGAACAGCACTATAAGAAGTCTGCCCAATGAAACCAATAAAACCTTTGAACCCCACATTAGCTGTGGCTGTTTCTGTTCACCAACACCTGTTATGAAGAGAGTGTTTTGTTCTGCAGACAACTCTGAATAAAACCAGGTTGATTTCTAATATTTCCAGTACTGTGACCATAAAGCGTTCTTGTAAATACTAACTGCAGCATGCAAACACTTACAAATCCATCCATGTCGATAAAAACCTTCAGCTGACCAAACAAAGTTAAAACAACCCAACTACAGGACGTGTGAAGGGACAAACTACACATGCTCTTTTAAAGCGTGTTCTGTTGTATTTGGGTCATGTCTGTGGAAGCTTGATTAGTTTCATCTCTGGCCATACTTAACCTGATCGCAGGTTTCTCGGATTTTGTGAGCCCAATGTTGTACATCGTAAAGCAAAAGCTGAAAGTTGAGTTAGTCTCTGAGAAGAGCTATGGACTGTTATTTGAAGCTCTGCTTGACATGATTTGATCTTTCTTTAAGGTTCTGGAGCATCAGCTGAAGGAAGTGAATGCTTTCATCAGGGAAGATGATCGAGTGTCTTGTAATCCTCTCATGAAGTTGACGTTTGGGGAACCAGGACTGTTCCTGCGCTCTCTGCCCCAGAACTCCCTCATTCATAACTCATCCATCTGGAGCTGCAGGAGGAAGGTGTCCATGTTCAGTCTGAGTCACGTTGTAGAGCAGAACAATGGCCGAGACGCTTTACCTGTGCTCTGGAGGTTCCTTCAGCGGGTAAGATGTCCATCAAGCAGAGTGAACGACACTTACACTACATGTACTTCACAGCAGGGGTTGAAGCAGCTTGTGCGGACGGGAAGACGCTGGTGTGTGCGGTTGGGCTCATGGTTTCAGATGGATTGTGTGTGATGTGAGGGCAGAGGTCATGACATGGCACCAGCAATGCTAAGGAACACTAGATTCACATTGAACCTAATAATAATAATAATAATAATTTAACTTAATAACTTTATCTTTATTAACTTTACACACTGGCTTGATGTTTCTCTCTGGAAGACATTCATTTAAGTGTATTTAATATTTAGCTCTCATTAGTTTTTCTTACTACTATTTAATCAAATGTAAAGGAATACAAATTAGTTTTATGATATAGACAAAGGACTAAATAAAGCTTCACGTGACATGAGCAGCGCGTGTAGAGAGAGCTTTTAGATTAGATTAGATTCAACTTTATTGTCATTACACATATACAAGTACAGTGTAACGAAATGTAGTTTAGGTCTAACCAGAAGTGCAAATAGCAAGTGCAGGATATACAGTGTGAATAAATACAGAATACAATATTAGTGAAATACTATACAAATGTTCTATGACAATATGACAGACGGTATGTACTATGGACAATATATACAAAAGGTTATATACTGTGAACATTAATGTGCAGGTGGTTGTGAACAGATAACAATTTAGACTATACAATAGTGAAAGTGACTTGAGTGTGCATTCATTACAGACATTAGCTATAAGGTTACAGTGCAGTAGATGAGTTAATACAGTTATTAAGGTTACATTGCAGTAGATGAGTTAATACAGTTATTGAAGTTATGGTGCAATAGATGAGTAGATGCAGTTAATAGAGTTACTAATACAGTTATTGAAGTTATGGTGCAATAGATGAGTAGATGCAGTTAATAGAGTTACAGTGCAGTAGATGAGATTTCCAACACTCATGCCGCTGCATGGCAGAATAAATGAGTTTCATGTTAAATACAATAATGAGCAAAGCCTCCTCAAGAAGCTCATCTTACTGACAATGTAGAGTGTATAACTTTGTATTTGTTTCATCTATTTCGTTTCTTATCTCAGGCTTTAAAGGAAACAGTAAAAGAAGATGAAGGAATCACTCGCGAGGGAAAGAACGATTGACAGTGTTATGCGATCGTTCCCCCCTCACACATATGCAATAGAAGCATAGAAAGTGATGTCTAAACGTAGTTTTATTTATTTCTCTGAAGTTAATGATAAGAAATGATGATTGACAGGAGTGATTGACAGCGCGATGCGATGGTTTTACCCTCTCACATACGTACAACAGCAACAGGGATGAGATTTTTCCGTATAAGCAGTCATTTTATGACCTTGCTGGGATCACCAGAGTAAATAGGATTAATTTGATTTATTTGTTATGTGTGACGGGTTTGGGGATGTGCGTGCAATGTTGCCAGATTGGGTGGAATATTTCCAGCCCAAAGACTCACTAAAACCCGCCCACTCAAACAAAACCAGCCCAACTTGTAACTGACAAAATAATTTGATTGAAATGTATCGCTGTTTCAACCAACGATGACAATGACAATATTATCTCCTTAAAACAAACTATGACAAGATGACAAAATACATTATATGATTACATTATTTCCAATCTGGAAAACAGATCAAACGGATCAAACAATGCAAATGTTTTAAATAGAGTTAGAAAATAAGAGTAATGTGTCCAGAAACCACTTCAAAGTGACTATCACAACTTTAACCAATGACTGTAACCCTCTAACAAACACATACACCATATGATCATTTTTGTGCAAAAAGTGCCCACTATAATTCATCAGAAAGCATTGAACTCTCGCTCATGAACTTCATTCACACACAACAGCAGCAAAAACTGATCAAATTCATTGATACATACAAGAACAGACAAAGAACATCAGCTACAATCATCTGTTTACCCATGAGAATCTGATACAACTACAGGAACATAGCCTACATTTCTTATAGTGTGTATTGCAGAACATATATGCAAAATTGATGAAGTCAGCTTATGGACTTCATCAATTTTGCATATAAGGACGAGTCTGTCAGAACACAGTCTGTACACTTTAAATGTGCTGATGATGAACACAAGTAGTTTAATCCCATATTCAGTTAGATTTGTATTCAATCATTCAACTGTTCTCTCATTTCAGTTATAGTTATATTAACCAAGTCTTGGAGTCGTCTGTCTTTGTGATATTTGAGTTACTCTCCCTACCCCGAAACATATATATATGGGCCACTTTGGCATTGCGATCGCTTCAATATACAAAATCTTGTCCTTTATCGCATCAAAACCCCGTCACTCACGAGTCATCTCATTTCAATGTAGATTGATTGACAGGTCTCCCTATCCCACACCTGAGTGGATAAACTGAACCAATAAGGAATAAGTGTTTATGACATACACATTATTTTTAATGTTTTGAAGTAACTTTACTAAATAAAAACAATGAAAAGGCAAGCTGCTTGAGCGCAATTTTTTTATTTATAAATTGTGCGGAAATCTGCCTGATGTGGCAACACTGTGTGTGTGTAGTCATCACACAGCCGGCTAATTGGATTCTTTCCACGCTCTCTACTTCATGCACACGCTTGTTATATATGGAGTGAAAATTGTACATAAACTTATCAAACAAATCCAGCATTTTGCAGAGAACAACCTTTTATGCAAAAGAAACTAAACTCTAAAACAAACCGAAAGCATTTTACAAATACACAATGCAATTCGACAGAAAATGGAAAGGTAAAACATAAAACTGTACTGTGTTTAAGTCTCACCTTTTTATGAGATTCTCAGCTTGATTTTCTCACAAATGTGACCGTGCAGATTTTCTCACTTCTTTTACTGATCAGATTTTCTCAGTTATGCAACTTCTCCCAAAACAGCAGATAGTTCAAATCTTTGATTTACATTTACACTACTGTTTTGTGCTGGTTTCTTTTATTGCAATAGTTCCCAATTAGTTATTTAGTTATTAGTTCATCTTTTATAGCCTAGAAAACTCTCTACTTGAATCCCATAGTGTTTAGACATAATGTTAAATACTTTTTATCTATGAGTTGCTATGGATAAAAGTCAAACATATGTATCAATGCAACTTTCATGCAGAAAAATCGCAAAAAATCGAGTCACATCTTAGAAAGAGCACAAAATACTATACTGAAATCTTACTGAAAAATGGACATATAAACCAGCCCTGGTTCCTGCCAGGTGCAGAGGGTGGACCAGCAGATATCCTGGGTGGGCATATACCCAACCACACAGACAGAGCTGCAGACAAAATAAAGAGTCCATTTAAAAAGTATTTTCCTTTTTTTCTTATAAGAATGTGTTGGTAAAACTAATGTTTGTACACATTAGAAAAGGTCTTTTTTTTATTAGTTTATTATCATGCTCTCAGTCACTCTTTAGGTTTGCTTTTGTTGGAATTCAACAAACACTGTAGTATATGAGTATATAAAAAACAGGCATTCATTACAGAAGACTGTCAGTAAAAAAACATTTTTATTATTGTCTTTCATATATTAATTGTGTATAAATAATATAGTAATTTAATTGATGTTTTACACCTTAAATAAAGCGGTTTTGTTAACTGGAAATATATAGAAGCCTACAAAAGAAAGCAGGCTAAGAACATTCCCCATCGTTTAATGAATTGAATGAATTAATCTGATTACACTGCACAATGAACTTTACATCGTGTCTCCTGTTTTTATGTGGTATAGTGAGCGTGCGTCGTGCTGAAAACTAAACTATTTTGCACATTGTTTCGCTACCACCTGCAGCATGAATTGGGGTGTTTGAGATGGAGAGAGACAGATTTATTTCTGAAACGGGAGCTTCGGAAGATGGATCTTTGAATCATTACTGAAAGTCAATAGGTTAAAATCTAGCATATTGCAAGCAAATAATAGCTGTTTGTTAACTGCACAAATTAAGAGCGCAAAAACGAATAAATGAATCTGATGTTACTCCGCAATTAATTTTACATGCTTAGTTTTAAAATTCCTTTGCAAAGTATTTTGCTTCCACCTGTAGCATGTTGCACGCTTCTCTGTTACAAACTAAAGCAAGAACATTGAAGTTAAGAGTGATGTTGCTTACAGCCAATAGAGAATACTAAATAAAATTGTGTTCTTTTTCTATTCTCATTGGGTGGACCAGACATTTCGGTGGGTTCAGCCAACCCTGCCCATGCCTAGTGCAGGCCATGATATAAACATAAAATGATGTCAAAATTCCCATATAAGACAGTATCCTTGTAATGGTAGTGTGTTTTGTGAACGTAAACAGTTGGGAAACAAGAACAAGAGAATGAGATGGAATGGAAGGGGTGACAACACTGCAAATGCTGGACGTTATTTGTATATTAAAACCAATGCATGACTCATTATTGGGTGACACGCAAGGTAATGTTCATGGCTTCTTCCTATTAAAACTAGTGTCAAATTCCCAATAGCACCACCTGCTGTTTTGTAAGAGGACGTCGCACATGCATTTGTGAGAAACTCAAGCTGAGAATCTCAAACAAAATGACTAAATGAGTAAAACACAGTACATTTATATGTTACACCTTTGCATTATCTCTCGAATTACATTATGTATTTGTAAAAAGCTTTCGGTTTGTTTCAGAGTTGAGTTTCTTTTGCATAAGATGTTGCGTTTGTTTGCAAAATGCTGGATTTGTTTGTTTAGTTTTGTCACAATTTTCGCTCCATAGTTATAATGCATAGCGGCCGCTTCATTCAGAACATCATTTGGTGATTTATCTTTATATATTCAGAGAGTCCGTCAGAAATAGACGCTGTTAATTTTGTAAAGCTTTAAATAAAGTATTTAAAAAAAATAAAGAAATAGACGCTGAACACAATTGTTTTGCTACTCAAAAAAGCGTGTGGTGTTATTTTGAATGAAGTGGTAATAAACTGAACAGTGTTTTGATACCAGAGTGTGGAAGTTGAGACGTCTATATGAAGTTCTTTAACATTATAGTATGATCTACACACGGAGACTAAAATCGACCATTCTGTGTTGTAATGGTTTGAAACTATACAAATAGCTGATCTAATATAAACATGTTGAAGCCTCTAAAACCAAGAACTAAAACCGCAGAATGCAGTGTTTGCAAAAACTTTTGTTACATATGGATTAATGCGGTCAAATAATGTGGATGTGCCAGTGCTGCACTGCTGCTTCAGCTTGTGACGTGAATGCTTTAACCAGCGCAGAGATAAAGTGCAGCTGACGCATGTGGTGGACGGGGCTGGGCGGGGGATTGTGGTTCGTAAAGAAAGTGGTTTATCCCGGATGGTCCGGTTCTGGTGGAATAAGGTTAAACCTATCCTGCACAGGTCTCTGGTTAGTTTGAACCGTCAGCCGTCTTCCTAAAGGTTTCTCTGCTCTGAAACAACAGTGTGAGAAAATGGATATTAAAGACACGCCAAAAATAGCAGATAATGTTTGTAGAGGTTATTATCCAAAAGATCGTAAACATGAGTACTCTGACAAACAGATTTAGATGAAGTGTTTCTTTTAGGAAGCAGAGCTACGGCTGGTGCGCTTTCTTCCCGACATCTTAGTCCTCCAGAGGGATTTGGTAAAGAAGTTCCAGAACGTGACCGACCCGACCTACAGCACAATACGAGAGTTCCTGCAAGAGCAGAAAGCAGGTAGTGACCGTATGAAAGAATCAAGAGAGCGTTTGGTCATTCATGACTCATTTATTCTGAAGATTTCACTCAGTTTGCTGATGCTGATTGTTTTTACTCAACAGATTCACTCACCGCCTGGTATGAACAACGCGTCAAAATCTTTTTGTCAACATGGAACCAAATCAGAGTATCTCTGGCTACCACAGGTAAATCCACGGAAAAGTGCCAAATTCCCTCCAGACTCTAAATGCAGAAAGCAAATAAATTCCTTTCTGAGATCAGACCACAAAACATATTTTGGTTTTGTGTGTCAGGAGAGATCAAGCTGGCGTCTGAATACACTCAGGAGGACTTGAGTCTGGACACTGACCTGCAGGTGCTTCTACCTCAGAGACGAGGTCTGGGCTTGTGTTCCACTGCCCTCGTCAGCTACCTCATCAGCCTTCACAATCACCTGGTGTACGCTGTAGAAAAACACACCGGAGAGGAGTCTGGGTAAGACCTGACTGGACTCTTTATAGGATGTTGATTCAACGATGCAGATCTGTGAAGCTCTGCTCTGGCCACTGAAAGTACACACATGTTGTCCTCTTGCAGTTACACGGTAAGCCCGGGCGACCTGACGGAGCTGCATGTGATCAGTTATGAGTACGAGCGAGATCTGCTGCCTCTGGTGCTGGCCAACTGTCAGTACAGCATGGAGCGTGGTCAGGAAACACTGCTGGAGTGTGACCTTCCCAAGATTCAGCAGCAGATTCTCACGCGCTTCCTCCAGGGCAAACCGCACATCACACTGAACGTACGTCACACCTGTTATTAGGCCTCTTTACACTGGCAGGAAGTCTTTAGTTGTTTGTTCATCATCATTTTCTTTTCAGGGGATTCCTACACTGGTCAACAGACAGGACAGAAATTATGAAATCATATTGAAAGATGTGAAGAGCAAAGTTCAACAAGTAAGTCTTGCTTTGAGTTTAGCAAAATATATGTACTCATTACATCATTGACATGACATGATGTTTAGCAGATGCTTTTATCCAAAGCCACTTACTTTGCATTTCGTCTATACATCTCATATATGTGTAAGTGTGTTGGTCGGGAGTCCCACGACAAGTGCAGTGACCACTGAGCCACAGGAACAGAAGAACAAAATTAAATGAAATGAATGCGAATCTCACACACTCAAGCTCAGACTATCATTAAACTACACCCTAAACAAACAAGCTTAAAAATCCAAGCGTGTTAAAAGTGTGTGCAAACACAATCCAAAGTCATCTTTCAAGTCCTAGATGGTTATGCTGGAAGACTTCAGCCACAAATGACAATTCTGTCTTAGTTTACTTGCCAGGAGTGTACACATCATGTCTTTGTTTGCTTGGACACAGAGCAAGATATTTGGAAGAATGTGAGCAAATGACAGTTCTGAGGAATCATTGACTACAGCAGTAGGAAAGATTAAACAGTGAACACTGACATCTGAATGTAAGGAATGAGTGTCAGAAGCTTGTTACCTCCTTGTGTCATGTTTGGGAAGCGTTCCTCTGTAAGTGATGAACACGTGTTGTCTTCACCATGACTGCTTGATTCACACAGAACCCATGAGGCAGCCACACTCCTGAGAGAAGTGAATAGATGTTTGATCATGAGATTCCATCTGTTCAATCTGCCTCTGCATGTTTACTAGAGTAAAACCAGGCTCAGTTTTCTTAACGCAGAGCTAACACAATCTGTGATTCATCTTCAGGACCCATGCGCTCGTGTTGCACAGTGTTCAGATCATCACATTTATAAAAGAGACATTCAGCTGTAGCATTATTTCCGGCCATTGGTGATCCGTGAAGGCGTTTGGGGGGGGACTACAGCACGAGCACACAACCCACCATCACTGCACAACTGTTGATCAACACAAGTGGATGTGGAAGTGAATCTGGCACAGAAATACTCTGTTATATGTCCAACTGTTACATTTTTTCCCAACTTTTCCCTGAGCTTATCATGAGAATCCAGCACGTTTAACAGCGTAAAGAAGTCAGAAAGCAGGAACCGGTATCAAACCCTTCCTTTAAACAGCACGTGACACTGATACTGCTTTGTTGACCTCACGCAGGAGTGTCTGCAGCCTCTGACAGCCCATGATCTGGTGAAGGAGCTTCAGTCGTACAGTGACGTGTGTGAGGCGCTCTCTACAGTCCAGCTGGCTCTGGGTTTCCTGGCCATGACGGGAGGAGAAGCTCACATGCAGCTGGGCACCTATCTGAAGGACGTGCTACAGATGACAGATCACATGGGGCCGCACGTCTATAAGGTGAATCATCAACACACACGTTCTTTAGTGTCACAGATGATGTCATCACCAGATCTGCTTCTCTTTGGGGTACAGATGATGTTTGCTCTGTGAGATGATGAGAAACATTCTAGAGCTGCACCCTTCTGGATAAACTGACAATCACAATTCTTCTCTTTCAAACAGAGCTCATGATTCTCCTACTACTCACAATGACAAGCTTCAAATAATGTCCTTTACTTGTCATGAAAATCTTTCTCTTTTCTTTTTTGGGTCCTTGTTTGAAAATGAGCTCAAGGGCTCAATATATACACATGCTATAGGTTCTATCTGAAGATAGGGCTATCTGTACGGTTACTGTGGTTTTACAACACATACCACAGGTATACTATAGGAAACCCACGTTCATCTTCATCAGGATTCAGGTGCAAATGTTCAATATAACTTACAGTAAAACTCATTCCTGAGGTGACACTTACAGACCTTTATATGGAAAGATGAGTCAAGCTTCTCATCATGTTTCACATGTTTGTCTCTTATCATTCATTGTGCTGATATGACTGTAATGATAGACAGAAGCGCACACTTTGGCTTGTCTGTGTTTAAAACTCCTTTCTGTGCTTCTGCAGCAGCTCCAACAGGCATTTGACCTCATGATGTTAGTCAGAGGTGTAAAAGACACCAGCCAATCCTCGACATCTATTCATGAGATCAACATCTTTTACATTTACATTTAGCAGACGCTTTTATCCAAAGCGACTTACAGAGAGTTCAGGGAGCAATAAGTGATATGTCTTACAGGATAAATAATACATTAGGTGCTTATACAAAGTTACAGGCTTAAACAAAAGCTTTGTGGTTTGGCAACATGAGAAAAACAATCATGCAGACAGTTTTTTTTAATATTTGTTTCTTGTTACTTTCTCACGTCAAACCGTATTCATTTAGCTCAAAAACTATACACTTTGGGTTTAATTAAGCATTAACAGCATGGTATGTGATGGTTAAAAAGCATTTTAGTTAAATTAGGTTAAGTTAGATTAGGCTAGGGTTAGGCTAGGTTATCTTATGTTAAATTAGATTAGGTTAGGTTACGGTAGGGTAGGGTTAGATTAGGTTAGCTTATGTTAGGGTAGGGTAGGGTAGGGTAGGGTTAGGTTAGGTTTAGTTAAGTTAAGTTCAGTTAAATTGCGTTAATTAAGGGTAGGCTAAGTTAGGGTAGGGTAGGGTAGGGTTAGGTTAGGGTAGGGTAAGTTAGGTTAGCTTAACTTAAGTTAGGTTAGGTTAGGTTAGGTTAGGTCAGGGCTAGGGTAGGGTAGGGTAGGGTTAGGTTAGGGTAGGGTTAGGGTAGGGTAAGGTTAGGTTAAGTTTAGTTAGCCTATCCTAACTTAACTTAACTGAACTTAAGCTAAGTTAAGAATGCAACGCTGGATGAATGTTGGATGTCCTGGCCTAAATTTGAGTTCCAGTCCGCCCTTGAATGACTGTTAAGAGCTCATGTCACACAGACTCATGTTAAACCACGTCACAATAACATATCAGATGTTATGTTATTCTCTTAACACCTCGACACATGAAAGGCATGTTTTGTGGAAAATAATGATTTGTAGTGCAGCCTTAAGATTTTAATGATTTGTTTGTGTTAAACATCCTCAAACAAGAAGAGCCTCCCATAATGTCAAATCCAGGAGTGTTTCTTCGGAATGTCAAGTTCAGTTTAATGAAGGTTGACTTCAAGAGTGTTTACTATATATTCAATTCAATTCAATTCAAGTTTATTTATATAGCGCTTTTCACAATGTGTATTGTTTCAAAGCAGCTTTGTGTATATATGTGTGTTTGCACAGGCATTGAGCAGGTGCTGTCTGAAACACTGTGTGGCGCTGTGGCAGCTCCTCAGCTCTCTTAAATCAGAGACAATGCTCCGTCTGAAGAGGGTAAGATACTCAACACGGCAAACACTTGACGTTCCCTTTTGCTTTGACTTTGACTTTTTTCATCTGCTTTTCAGGACCCATTTGTGGGAATCAGCAAAGAGTACAAACATCCTCTTCAAGAAGAACACAAGAGAAAGCTCACTAGTTTTTTCACGAAGTCCAGCACTGATGCCTTCCTGTTAGAGATGCATGAGTTTCTGCTTTTGGTCCTGAAGAACCCCAAAGCCCCGGACACATTCAGGCCAGACTGGTGGTGAGCAAATAAACAGTGCTGCAAATAACACTGTTCCTCTGGAGGGGGGTCCGGGTTTACCTTGTGTTTAAGAAGTTTGATGTAAATTATGAACCAAGTGTATAGATAAATATAGATGTCAAGGTGATTGACCAGACCTCTCATATGTTCTGAAAGCGCATGAAGGATATTACTGACTCCTGTAGTAATATATTAGGGATAAACTACAGCTAACCGTGCATTGAAGGAGGCAAAGAACCACCCGATGTGAAGTGCATCTACAATTCTTTAATGCAGGACTGTGTGTGAATGATCCTGCTTATACTCTGGTCATTTGCCAACTTAAAGCTGTTATTGGTGTTTTAAGCGTCATTTTTCCCGACTTCCTGGTAAAAGCTAGGTTGCTTCAGGAAGAGGTGTTAGTGAGGCCAGCAGGGGTTTACATCCTGGGTCTGTGGGGGTCCTAATACCCCAGTACTGTAAAAAAGCACCGTCCCAGGATAAAAACCCAGCTGTTTTTGGAATAATAGTAGGGGGTGTAACCTGGCCAAATTAGCCTGTTCACCTCTACACATCAAAGCCTCCTCATCATCCCCAGATATACTCATAGGCTTCACAACTCTGTCTCTTCTCCACCAGTAAACTGGTGTGTGGTGGCTGATCTGGCGCAGTATGGCTGCGGGTGGATGCTGCACATTGGTGGTGGTTAATAAATGAAAGGAATTACTAAAAATATTTTGATCAGACAGGTGAACATTTCCGTCGGTTAATTTCAAACATTGATCAAACTAACCTAGCCGTGGATTAAACGGTTTTAATGCACAGCTTCTAGCCAATCGAAATCCAGTATTCAAACAGACTATGGTATAATCGCTTTTAATGAGGTGGCAGGTGGTAAGCACTGTTGTCTCACAACAAGAAGTTCCCCAGTTTAGGCCCCGGCTGGAACAAGAGTTCCTCACCCAGTCCAAAGACATGCAGGTGTGGTGATCTGGACATTAAATTGTCCCTCCCTGACTTGTGTATAGATTGACTGGTTCTCGCCATAATTATATAGCCTTAGATACTGGAATAGCGTCAAGAATGAAACAAAAGTCTATTTATAAATGGTTTTAATGCACACCTTCCAGCCAATGGATGGCCTGTCACAGTGCCCCTGATTAACAACTTCAAAGGCAATCTTCTGCATATTTTCATTTTTTGCATTCTCAGATTCCAGAGTTTCAAACTGTTGTATCTCAGCCAGATATTGTCATATTTGAACAACTCGTACATCAATAGAAATCTTATTTATTTAGATTTCAGATTATGTAAACATTCCAAATTTCCCATAAGGGGCTCGGCATAGTCCAGGTGAATTGCGCTTTCGTTCTGCGTCTCGGGGTAAAACGAAGCTCGAAAACTTTGAGAGACGGTATAGTGTTTTAAAACAATTAAACACCCATTTGTTTCTGGCGGAAGGTTACATGACGTATGCAAATCTGACCTCACCTTAGCTTAATAAAATGAGGTGTTATTTCCCACAGACCGGGTGGTGCTACATAAAACACCCACCTATTACCTAATGGCCATGGACCAATGGTGGCTCGAGGGTGTTTCCCAGCCAACATCAACTTTCAAAGAGAGTTCGGTTTGGTTTTCTGCGGCGAACTAGAGAAACGAATTGTTGTCTGGACCAGATTTTGCTCGAAATCAGGTCACAGGTGGTCGTTTTTCGATTTGGAGTGTAGTATGCTGAGCCCTTTAGGCTGGTTTTGTTTTACAGGACCACATTTATTCAAATTTCATGTAGTCTACCAGTTTAGTGGACTTGGCCTTTTTGTAATCATGATGCTTATCATACTTCAGCTACTATCATCAGAATGAGCATATAGTTTATTAGTGAACATGTGAAAAATGAGCGAGACTAAGTTGTAGCGAGAGTAAAGTGTGTAATCTGTAATAACTGGCTCATTTCTGTCTCTCCTCCAGTCTGAAAGACACGCTTGTGTCCTACATGGAGCGTAAAGATGTGGACATTCCTCCTGAGGTGGACGAGTTCTTCCCTGAAGAGATCCTGCTCTCGCAATACACCAACACATGGGAGTTCTCGGTCCTTCTCAGACAAGAAAGAAACCAAAGATGAAGCGCTGCCGTTGTCTTACCTTATCGCTCAGATCAGGGAAAGCTTCGTTGTGATGTACAAATGCCGTACTTCAGTGCCTTTCATGCAGCGCTACACACTGTGCTTTTGTATTCTTCTTTCTTTACAGTGATGTGTACTGTCTTAATTATTATGTTAAACTCATCCCTTGATTATTAACATGTTATAATTTATTCCAAATACAAAACAATCATTAATCTGTTGCAAAAATCGTTTTTCTTCTTACTTTAGAATCCATACAAACGCTTGTAAGAAATCATTTTCAAATACACACTCCACATCATGAGTCCAGAACTGAACAATCTTATGATGGTCTTATGACCAACCTCAGTTGTCTTTCTTTTTTTTCATTTTCTGTGATAAAAACATTGTTTTATATACCGAGACGTATGCTGAAACGATGCTGTGTGCAAAATGTTTTTCTATGACTAACATTTGTTGAAATAAAGTTGTGTTCATAACATGTTCTGCTGTCTCGTTCATATAACTTTAAAATTAAAAATTAAAAAAAAACAATTGTAAATGAAATCATTAAACTCAAATGCAGGAATGTGACATGATTTTCAAATAAACTGCTATTTTTTTAACAAGTTTCGTTTTTGCTAATAATAGGTTTGAATTCACGTCTAGATATTTAATTTGTTCTTTCCTAGTTTTCGTTGTCTCTGGCACAAATCTCATTAGGAGGCGGGACTTATGGCTGCTTAACACTGATAGGCTAGTGAGTTTTTAAATGATAGCTCGCTGACAAGGTAGTCAATACTGAAGTCAGGACTGGAGATCTAACGAGAGATTTATGATCTCTAAACCACTACACTTACACTGAGCTTCATGAGATATATAATTAATAAAGAAATGGTATTCCAAAAGGTATAAGTTAAAAACAAAACAAACATTGTAAAACGTTGTGCTCTTAATATTGTCAAGGTGTTGAAGTTTTGCCATATATTCAACCTTTAAAGACTTCTACATAGATGCGCCTTGGCGCTTTTTTGGAGAGAAATCAATGATTCACAATACATTACCAGCAAGAAAATAGCACAACAAAATCCTATTTTCCTGGTCTCTGTAGCACTTTTCCGATGATGTGGACTCCTACAACTGGTTCTGAGTTAACCAATTTAAGAAATGTAAGGGAGGTGCAAAGAACGGGTCCCTGACTAGTCTTACAAGTTTTCTTTTAGATTAGTTTAGTTCAGCATATATATGGGCTTTTTCTAGAAGGTGGGTTTTAAGTTTTGCTTTCAAACAGAGATGCTGTACAGATACTAACACATATATAGATCGAAATGCTTTAGTTAGATTTGTGTTATAATTCCACTATTCCACGGTTTCACTGGTTCGTTGGGTAGGCATCCTCTGTGTTTGGGGGATAAATGATTATAGAATTACAAAGCATACTTACCTTTTCTTGCCATTATCAGAGACGTCTCATGAGTTGAGTGTCCCACTTTCATCACATCCATTATCCTGAGTGAAAGATGCCTTATGGTGAGGTGCTGCTGTTAATGCCCTTTGTATGGTTCCCATCGATGCGACACATGGTCAGTTGTGCACCTTGCAGCCCTGAGCCAGTTCTTGATTATCCTCCACTGGACCTGTCCTTTGAACCCCTTAGATGGTAGCTCGGTGGCATCATAACTCAGCGCAACAATAAGCACCACCCCATTGGCTGTTCAAGCCCCACTGGCACCGAATGCAAGCTCAGTGCCTCCAGTCCCGTATGGCGTAACATTAAAACACAACACCTTTTTTGGTGAGGAAGGATTGATGAGAGCCATGAGGCGGGGCCGGTGACATCAGTGATAGTTGGAATCAGCTGCGCGCACACCGGTCCCGCATATCTCACGGAGGAAATCGGGAGCATAAGAGGACGAGCGACGGGACTGCTGATGAGAGAGGACCGGGCCCTGACATGTGTTTTAAGTTTGAGTTTATGTTCATATGGCCAGCATTTTACTTCCATGTTATTGTTTGTTAATTTAGATTAAAGTTTGTTTAAATGTTTGCCGGTTCCCGCCTCCTTCCTTCCCTATTTTGAACTGCGTTACACCATTTTATTACGTGGTCACTTGGGAGCCCATATATCGTCCTTCCGTTTCAACCACAGCCATTGGCTGCTTCTCTCAATGACAACAAGTTGTTTGACTAGCGTCCGTTTGGCCTGTTCTCTGACCCTCACTTTCTTAAGCAGCCTTGTAGTGTAATTGCTAAAAAAGCCCCTGCAGCCCACTTCCATCGGGAAAACTTTCACTGTCCATCCCTGATCTTCAGCCTCTGATGCCAAGTTGGCATACCGGAGATTCTTTCTTTCAAAGGCTTTGTTAATGGCCTCTTCCCACGGCACAGTCAACTCAACTATGTAGACTGTCCTACTGGATCTGGACCTCAGAATTATGTCCGGCCGCAGGTTGGTCGCTGCAATTTCTATGCTGATATTTTATAAATGTGATCAAACTAAATACTCTTCGAAGATACAAAGTATGCAATACTACTCTATAGGTACTCAAGTTTAATATGAGATTGTCAGAAACACTGTGTGTTTCGCCCGCTCTAATGTTGTCTAATTAATGTCATTTATATATGAAAGAGCACCTGTCCAAATCCTTTACGAGCAGCAAGGCTTATTTTCCAAAAAACCTGCAGCACTCGGACAAAGAAAAGCGTGTAGGTCCATGTCAAAGACCGTTTATATAAATATGAAGGTTGCCGTGGATTTTAAGGTACGCAGGCTTTGTGTTCAAATCTGTGCGTACGCACATTTTATAAACGAGACCCCTGGGCTCTACAGTGCGGCCATTTCAGACGCAGATATGCAGTTTTGCAATATTTGCATGGTTGGGGGCAGCTTTAGATTTCAGAAGTTTTACATAATTAATATTGCATATAGGAATTAATAGTCCGTTTAATATTTGACCTGTTTCTCTCTCCTTTATCTTAAATGTGTATGTGTGCTTGTCTATGTGTGTAAGTATGTGTGAATATTGTGTGTGTGGAGTGTTTGTATGTGTGTGTCTGTCTTCTGTGTTTACTCATTTTTACAGGTATATGACTTTAGTTGTTTTGCTTCTAGTCAATATGTGTTTCATGTACAGCTGCTTTGTAACAGTGAAAATTGTAAAAATCACTATATAAATAAAGTTGAGTTAAGTATGTTAGGTAAGAGCTTGGATCTTAATTTTGTTCACTTTATTCCGAGTCCCTTTAACATCCTGAATATGTACTTCAAATGCATATACCAGACCGCTTTTGGTTGAAAGTACACATGATTTCCCCCAGAAATGATTATTTCGAAATAAATATTCTTTAGCCATCACAAAAGTGGGCAGGCTTTAAGAAGGGTCAAGTGAACATGTGTATAGTGGCCAGTGAGGGTCATTCCATGTAAAGAGTGTTTTGAATATTAAAGTGTAATATTAGTACTATTGAATTTGATGATAATGTTTATTAAATGCATCTGTTGACGGTTTGGTTTGAACACATTCTCTTTCACCTCAACATCAATAAAGATGCAGACTCCTGTGCTCTCCATACCTAACTGTTTTCACACATCACAAATAATACACTAATATCTGAACCAAAATGTTTAATAGATACAAAGGAAAGTGTGTGTTACAACAGTTCAGTGGTTCTTGAACACAATCTCATAAATAAACCAATTGAGTGAAATGGGCAGAGACATGTGATTGGTCAGATTTAGATGATGAAGAGATCTCTTTACGCTGCTGGACTACTTTAACCTTTGAGTGACGACATCCCGGCTCTCATGATCTCATCCACCAGAAGAATGTTACTGGCGATGACAGTGCTGTGAGAAGCAGAAAGAAACAGACACGAACATGAGACGGCTGATGTTTAGAGATGAGAATGTACTCGCTCTCATGTGCCTGATGATAACTGTGTGATGGTCATCATCACTATTGAAATGCACAGAGAGAGAGGATGATGTGGCATGGTGTCTGGCTGTGTGCACTATAGACAGAGTACAACAGAATTCGTCCATGCTCTTCACGCTGAGCGCACTCTTCACACTCACCAAGAGTGAAGCAGCTGTTTCTTCACGCTGTAGTTGTCCCACACACCTGCATCTGCTGCAACCATCGGTTCTCCTGGAAACAAGGAAAAACATCAACACACACACACACACACAGTAGACACAAATGAAAACTTTTTAATACCAACAATCTTTTTGAATAATCTATACAAGACCTTTGACTGACTGCTGAACGAATGCAAAGTACTTTGTTGTTGAGGTAGGTGTCGAAATGACATTCATGCTAAAAAAGTGCTAGAAACCTCAACAAGTGAATAACCGTCCTAAACATAAATATTTTTGCTCGAGACGATATGCTTCTCTCCAGATTCAATACTATCCTTATTCCTGTGAGCAGATTTATTGTGTATTGTGATAAAGTAAGGCAGTGGTTCTCAACTCTGACCCGTGAGATCCATTTTCCTGCCGAGTTTAGCCTCAACTCTGATATAAAACACCTGAAGAAGTTTATCAGCGTCTTTACAGTAGATGTGTTCAACTTAATAAAAACTTAAGTACCGTGAGCGATTCAAGTGCAGATTGCTCGGTACTCATTTGAATCGCTCTTGTGATCTGTGCAGCCCAACATTAAGTTGAACGCGTCTGTTCCTGAAGGCACTGATCAGCCTCTTCAGGTGTTTTATCAGAGTGATGCTAAACTCTGCAGGAAAGTGGATCTTGCGTGCAAGAGTTGAGAACCACTGATGTAAGGGATTGATCAGGGAACTGAGTCAATGTTCCCAATACACATTCCATCCACCCTTATTAGTTTTCTAAAAATAGAATAAGTATGTCTCAAATCCTAATATGCTGCAAATAGTATATAAGAGTTTAGTGATGGTTCACTGCATTAATAAAGTTAAATAACTATAAATTAAGGAATAACTATACACTTAACATTACATATGAAACAATGAATGAACAAGTACTTCAATGGAAAGCATTACAATTATTATTCTAGTTTTACATAATTAATATTGCATATAGGAATTAATAGTCCGTTTAATATTTGACCTGTTTCTCTCTCCTTTATCTTAAATGTGTATGTGTGCTTGTCTATGTGTGTAAGTATGTGTGAATATTGTGTGTGTGGAGTGTTTGTATGTGTGTGTCTGTCTTCTGTGTTTACTCATTTTTACAGGTATATGACTTTAGTTGTTTTGCTTCTAGTCAATATGTGTCTCATGTACAGCTGCTTTGCAACAGTGAAAATTGTAAAAATCACTATATAAATAAAGTTGAGTTGAGTGAGCAGATGTATTTTGATGTGAGTGACAGTAATTGGCCACAATGCCACTTCCTTTTCCTGTTAGTATGTCTCAGTGCGTGCTTCTTTTTGATTCAAACTGAAATGTATTTACTTTTCCATAATTAAACATTTCATACTTTTAGTGCATAATGCAAGTAGGAGAATTGGGACGCAGCATATGTGAAATGAAAGTATGTCAGGAGGGGCGGGGCTATTGTCAGAGCACCCACTGCCATCTAAAGAACACCAGAGTCACCAATCACTAGTCTTTTGTTGCCATCTCTTTAAAATGCTTTTAAACTGACGACATGTGTGCAGCATTTATAAAGCATTGGTTTATTTTACGCTTTACCCTAAAAGCAGAACTTCAGGAACATTTTCTGTCGCACTGGGAGTACAAAGGTAAGAGCACAATGCCCAGAGAACACACAGACTGATATCACACGCATGTGTGTGTGTTACATGCCTGTGCCCAGATCCACTCCCACCAGCTGTCCAGACTCCTTAAATTCACTCTGCAGCTTCACAAGTGTCTCCTGGGGGTCATAGCCTGAATTCTGAGCCAGAACCTTTAAAAAAAACACCACCACATAAGACACAATCTTTACTTCTACATTAAAGGTTAGAGATGGCATGATGTAACCTTAGGGATGATCAGAAGGGCGTCAGCAAACGCCTGCACTCCTAGCTGAGCTCGACCTTTAACTTTGGGCTTGTGTTTGATCAGAGCGTCTGCCACGGCCACCTCAAACGCACCGGCCCCGGCCACCACCGCACCTTCACAGAGAGAGAGAGAGATGAGTCCACCGTTACCTCCAGTGATAGAAACATCACAACGCTCTCTTCAGCACATACCATCTTCAATGGCATTTTTCACTGCTCTGAGTCCGTCTCTGACAGCGTCTTTGATCTGCATCAGTGTGTGTTTGTTGGGTCCTTTAATCAGCAGCGTCACAGAGCGAGGGTTATCACACTCCTCGATGAAGGTGTATTTCTCCTCAGCCTAACACAGAGACAAACATGAGCCGTGTGCTGCGATCTGATCAGAGAGAGAGAGAGAGAGACAGCTCCTCACCAGTGTGTGCTCGTACACGAGTCCAGCGTGACCCAGACACTCAGCCGTCAGGTCATCCAAAGAGTTCATAGCGATACCACCACATGCCAGAGTCAACCTTACACAAAGACATCAAGTGTTAGTCTTCACCTCATCACTTCTCTTTAGTGTGAGAACCCTTGACTGAGGTTCCAGTCGGTCAGGAGAGCAGAAGTCCTATCAGTACAAATCAACCTTGAGGATTCATGTGTGGCATCTCTCATGCAGAAGTGATGGCAATGGTTTGATACCACCGTGACACATGTGAGGAGTGATGCTGATGATGTGGCATGGTGTCTGGCTGTCTTTCTCACTGACAGAGTAACACAGAATTCAGCCATGCAAGCAGAGAAGATTCTAGAGGCCTCACCTCTCCATGTTCCTCCTCTTGGCCCGGCGCAGTGCCACGATGCCTTCTTTAGCCAGTGCGTCTAGAGAGAACGGGTCGGTACCCTGAGGACACATTCAGTGACATCAGTGACTGCACCCCCACACAACCTTTAATGCTTCAAGTTACTCATGGATCAGTTGATTTCAAGGGTGGGGTTTCCATACACTTCAATATGTGCTGTTAAAGGGAAACGGACTACTGACAAATAAAAACTAAGAAGAAATAAACACACTACAGATAACAGCACCAGAGCAGATCTTCAGTGAATAAACATCACTCTTTACTGCAGGTACTGTGAATAACTTTCTTTTAAAAAGACATCACGATATTACATTTTTTTTTGCTTTTGCTCCGTGCCACAGCAGGATCTTCAGTCTGGTCTGAGAACCGCTGACTAAAACACCTCACAACAGAGTCAAAGATGTTTGCCTTTAACATCACATACGGACCCATCAACAATGAACTTTATACACCTGAGAGTTTGAATAATCTCTTACCTTCTGGTTAATGAGCACAAAACCCTTCTTGCTATCCGCACAAACTTTATTCTTCAGCTCGATGATCTTCATCACACGATCCTCAATGAACTTCCTCTCGGCCTTCACCAGTTTGTCTCTCTCATCGGCGCTCTTGTAGAAGAATCCAGAGTTCACCTCTCTATGAGATGACAAATATTTCAGCTCTCCGAACATCAGACAAATGTGCAGCCAAGTGAACAGAAGCTTACGTTTTCTCATATTCTAGAGACACGTTGCAGGTGAGAATGTAAGCGTCCTCCACCCTCTTCTTCATGTCAGGATGTCTCGCTCCATGATCCAACACCAGACCTCTGATCAGCCTGAAAAACAACACACCTCTGATGTCAGCTTTTCATTGACTACATTTCTTCCTGATAGTGGTCTTAGACAAGGTGTGAGCTGGGTTTGATGAATATTTAGACAAAGTATGAGCAATAGCACTAATCATCATGTCAAAGCAAACATACAAATGAAATCATCTGTGTATTTCAGCTTGGTCAAACAGTAGTTGTAAATGTTTTGAAAATAATGATCTGTACCGTTTGATTTCTACATAGATTAAAGGCGCAGTATGTAGATTCCACACACATAATCAACACATCAACAATGGCAGAGGTTGATGACGCATTGAATGATGAGAACTTGGGTTTTTAACTCCAGCGCTGGAGCTGGTGATGTTCCTCATTGATGAGTGTCATTAGTTCAGGAAGTGCTCTTAACACTGTTCCTCATTCACACACAACAACTCTTTGAACCTCACATTTAAAATGTACTGGAAACTACAATACACAATGTGTTAAACACATGACATATCTCTTCTCCTTGGGTTCTGAATGTTACGAACATGAGCAAAGATCCCCGCAACGTCAGAAAGAGAAGAGCTTTTAGTGCATGTGAGATGTGCAGAACTGTACAGAATGAGAAGCACAAGCATTAAATGCATCATTCTGTGTCCAGGAAGCACACAAGCACTTTTGTGTCTCTCTGCAATGGAGACCTAAACAGTGACAGTTCTAGTTCCCTTCGTTCTGACCTCCAGAGGCAGTGCACACGACTAAACCATATCAATCGCCCAGTGAATAATTATGCTCTGGTTGAATTCTTGACCATCATTTGTATTTTGGGTGAGTATCGCTGCTCTACATGGACACTGCGCGTTTGGGTATGGAACATGTAAAAGAGGTCTTATCGGACCTGTGTCCGGACTGAATGAAGTTTGAACAGGGAGTGCGTGCAAACGTACAAAAAGTGCAAGAGCTGACTGACATATTACCATTTATTCAAAAGATCTAAAAACTATTACTGCTTGTTCAGTAAATATAAACATGACAAATATAGAAACAGACATTTGAACATTAGGACTAACCTTGTTCCAAATTATGATCATGTTTTCTGCCATTAAATGAATCTAAACAGTTGCTCACCTGTCTATTAAAACACAAGGAAGATCAGTGTCTCCGTCTAGTCAAAATATGTCACACAGCTCTGTCTCTACATTTAGGAAATGCTTCACCGATATTGATCCTAGTTTAATGTCTCCAATATCTTCTTGTCCAAAACTCTTCTTGGGTCATTTGGTTCACCCGTTTGTCTTTGTTGACAGAACCAGCTGCAAACGGCAAAGAATTGTGTTGTCATGGTTTCTGCTGCAGTAAAGCGATGATAACGCCAGAGACTGTGTTATTAGGGTGATTCAAGGTCTGGAGAAAGCGTGGATCACGTGAGGCACCTCAGCCAATCCCGTAACAGCCTCTAGTCTGCTGAAGATTTCAGCCTTTCCTTGTAGTGTCTGGTTACGTGCATATGACGTGATTGACAGGCGACTCTCAGGCACGATCTGTGCTTACAATAGTGATTATCTCACGATTTACATATAGCTACATTTTTGTGCATAAACAGCGATAGCCTGATCCATCATGTTTTTATTTCTTTATCTAATTATTCTTCCTCTTTTACATTTTCAATCATTGGAGGCAGTAAGCGTGTCACTCTCACTGGGGTAGAATGTGGCCGCAGGGACGCCCGTCGTCTAAGCAGAGCTGCACCTGCTCATTTTTTAAGTTGTTTTAACAGGTGCAAATATTTGTCACACATCGCACCTTTAAAGGACACAAGATGACACCAGCGCCAGACCATAAAATCATTCTGAATTTTCTAATTTAAATATTTTTGATTTTTTTTCACTTTATATTGTGTCCTTGAGTATAGGTGTTTTAAGATAGCGTTAACTGTGAAAATCATCATTCATCTGTGTGTGATGACGTGCCAGCCCCCCCCACAAGCCCCTGTGAATTGATCATCATGATGATGTGATGTCACAGTAAAGAAGAACCAATGAAGTATCTCACTGTGTGTCACTGTCGGTTTTGTGTTTCATCTCCATGATTTCCACCATGTAGAGGTCGATGGGTTCATTGGGTCTCCTGATGGCAAGAACAGCATCCACTACAGCCTGAAACCATAACACAACCAACAAATTGATAATCTTATAAAAACTTAATCATTATTCCCAATACATCTGCAACACACTTAATTGATGTGAAATGACAACAATTCTGAGATGCACCGTCACCCAACAACAATACTCAGAAGCAGTCATCAGTGTTTCTTCAGTCATGTCTGTATTGTCCAACAAACAAAGTGCAATATAACTGTATAAAATCAACTTTTTCCAAGTTTCTGTTGTTCTAGGAACTCATTGTGTGATTGTTCTGGTGTAGCTTCACAGAATAAAATCAAAACTATTTATGAACAACGTCACCAGTTGAAGGAACTTCTGCAGGCATAAAATTATAAACCAAACTTTGCTGTTCGTCCGGATGATGTTTAATGCTTCACCTCTGTCAGAAGATCGGCCAGCTCGGCGTGCACTTTGGTTCTTAGTGATGTTCTGGCCACGTGGATGAGCGTCTCTCTGTCCATCTCTTTAGTGACCTTCACCTCCTCCAGCACCTCCAGAGCCTTGTCTTTAGCAGCCTCAAAGCCCTCAGCGATGACCCTCGGGTGAAGACCCTTCAGACGGCAAACAAACACCGGTCAGTTTCAAAGAGAAAAGTCACACCGCAGAGATATGTGTGTAAGGCGAAGTGCACATGAACCTCAGACACGTAGAGATCCGCCTGCTTGAGAAGCTCTCCGATGATGAGAACGTTAGATGTGGTGCCATCGCCCGTGATGTCGTCCTGGGCCGTGGCCACCTTAGCGATCAGTGAAGCGGTGGGATGCTGGATTTGCTACAACAGATCAATCACATGGCACACAGCCAAAGCACGAGCTGTTATGACGCTGTACAGTCATGTGATTTATATATATATACAGAGAGCAGATGATCTGACTAACATCTAAGCACAATGAGGGTCAAAAACCATCAGAGTGGGGAACGAAAGAAAATGAAGATCTCACCATCTCGTGCAGAAGAACATTTCCATCTTTAGTCAGCTTGATGTCTCCAGCACCTGAAACAAGCCTGCAAAACACATCCAGGGTTACTGTAACCGCCGTACTTCCAAAAGATGATGCATTCAACACGTCACGTTGAAGCTTACCGCTATAACGAGCGGAAGCTAGGCGCTAATGCTAACAGCATGACAACCATGTGCTTTCTCTGCATTGACGGTGCAAATCACACGTCACTCTTTCACCCGCCGATAACGCTCGACCGCTCATCTCCAATATCAGTTAGTCGTGTAAACGCTTGTGTGGCGCGTGTTCATGCGGGATTTTAACCGGTTACAGGATTAGCTCGAGCTGAATCACGCGCGTGCGCGAACAAAGCGCCGTACCGCATCGCGTCAAACTCACATTTTCATGGTTCCTTTTGGTCCCAGATTACTCTTGAGCACGTCCTGTAGCCCGCGAGCAGCGCTAATGTTCACGGCCAGAGCCGCTTGAGCCCGCGCCACCTCCGCCTTCGGGTTGAGAGCTTTCACCGCCGACATCCTTTCTAACAAACGGCGAAGGAGTGACCGAACAGGGTACGCGCACAAGACACAGCGAGCTTCCAGAAACCTCCAGCGCCTAAACGCTCACTCCCGCCCCCTGCCGCGCTCTAATTGGACAATCCACACATGACGCGTATCGATGCCGTCCATTTATTGGCTCGCGGAAGTGTCCGTCTTCATCCAGCTTCATCCAAAAAATCGGTATTTTGTGTTTATATTGCTAGAACTATTGTACACGTTTGTGTCATGGATGCTTAGTACTGTACAAAAACAAAACATTTGCGAAACGATATGTAAAATGAATGGATGAAAGCTATAAAATAGTACATTATACTGCTGCATTATTCATCAGTTTAAGTGCTTTTGCTCAAGCATTGAACACAAATGAACAGAAATAAATGTTTAATAATATAATGTGTGAGTTCACAAGTTTATTTTCTCATTCTTCCCTGAAATATCATCGACAGCATAAAGGCTTTATTATTGATATCAAAGACACCATTAACACGCGCAGGGTTTCATATCAGTGAAAAGGCAACAATAGCTCAATAAATACAGTCATGTGGTGTTATATAAACAATATAGTCACAGCCAAAAGCACGAACGCAACGTTCCTGAACACTGTGATAATTGGTCTTTATAGAGAGAGAGAAACGGTGCATTCTTTAAAGTTCTATTCAAACCTTAAGATGATCAAATGTTAACCCCAACAAGACTAGATTTTCATATTTTCAGGTAGTGTTTCATTGTGATTAATCATTTTCAAGTTATTCATTCTGATTTCATTTACAATGAAGATTAAATTGAAAATAAATGACAGTTAACATTGCTGAAATCAAACATGTGACGGATGGACACCAAATCTGGAAAGAACCCATCAGATATCTTCTCTTATTTCTACACAGTTTATTAACTGATGAAAGGCGTCATGTTTTTTTAATGGTTAAACAGAAGTCAACAAAAGCCTATGAGAAACGCAACGTGAAAGCCACTGAAAAAGAAGCAACACATTGAAGAATTGAAAGTCTCAGCAGGTTATTTCAGAGGAGACGTCTTCATTGGGATCATGATCCTCGACTCCATATGCTGAATCAGAGGAACTGCCAGACAAAGAAGAAAACACAACTCATTGGTTTTAATATCCAGAATCATTTAGGGTTCCTGTGGTTTGTGCATTTTATTTGAGCATTGTTAACTGTTATTGTCTGTATAACTTTATTGGCGGATAATCTCCCTGGTTTCTATCTGTGCTCATCATGAGCTCACCCCAGATGTACCTCACCTGTGTAATATACCATCTCGTCCCAGCCGTCATGCTTCCACGCTGCGTTTCTTGTTTCTTCTCGCGACTGAAGGTCTTTGTACGCTGAAGGAAAAAAAACGTCACATTAGAATAGATGCGTGAAAAATACAGAGTCATAAATAATGCGGTCATGGTGGAGGGTTCTCTCACCCCAGAGATGATGCACCATGTACAGACGACCAATCTGAGAGAAAAATCCACCAACAGCCTCCTGATTCTGCTGTCGAAACTCAATGGCTCGAGCCCTGCGCAGCACAACAACAACAACCACACTACTACTGTATGCCACTTCATTTTTCAACATTTTCCTTCTTAATGTTTTGTGTTTTAACAAATCAATATTGTTTCAAGAAACATGCAGATTCTTTCAAATGAGGATTATTGAACCGCTTCCAGATGTTACGGTGCAGCATTTTAAAGGAACTCAGGCAAAGCTAAATCAGCGGACCCAAAACATAGTTAGACTGTGAAGAAAGAGAAGGAGAAGAAGGAGCAGGTGAAGATGGAGAAGCAGGAAGAGAAGAAGAAGGAGGAGGAGAAGAAAAGGAGAATGAGAAAGAAAAGAAGGAGGAGGTGAAGAAGGTGGAAGAGGAGAAGATGGTGGAAGAGAAGAAGGAGGAGGAGAAGTTGATGAAGGAGATGAAAAAGGAGAATGAGAAAGAAAAGAAGGAGAAGGTAAAGAGGGTGGAAGAGAAGAAGAAGGTGGAAGAGAAGAAGGTGGAAGAGAAGAAGGAAGAGGAGAAGTTGACGAAGGAGAAGAAGGAGGAGATGAAAAAGGAGAATGAGAAAGAAAAGAAGGAGAAGGTGAAGAGGGTGGAAGAGAAAAAGAAGGAGAAGCAGGATGAGAAAAAGAAGGAGGAGAAGGTGACGAAAGAGAAGAAGGAGAAGGAGGAGGTGAAGAAGGTGAAAGAGAAGGATGAGAAGGTAACAAGGAGAAGAAGGAGGAGGTGAAGAAGGTGAAAGAGAAGGAGGAGAAGGGGACGAAGGGGGAGATGAAAAAGGAGAATGAGGAAGAGAAGGAGGAGGAGGTGAAAGAGAAGGAGGAGAAGGTGATGAAGGAGAAGGAGGAGATGAATAAGGAGAATGAGAAAGGGGAAAGAGAAGGAGGAAGTGAAGAAGATGGAAGAAAAAGGAGGAGGAGAAGAAGGAGGAGAAGGTGAAAGAGGAGGAAGAGGAGGAGAAGGTGAAAGAGAAGAAAAAGAAGGAGGAGAAGGTGAAAGAGAAGAAAAAGAAGGAGGAGAAGGTGAAAGAGAAGAAAAAGGAGGAGGAGAAGGTGAAAGAGAAGGAGATGGTGAAAGAAGGAGGAGGAGAAGGTGAAAGAGAAGAAAAAGGAGGAGGAGAAGGTGAAAGAAGGAGGAGGAGGAGAATGTGATGAAGAAGAAGGAGGAGGAGGAGGAGGAGAATATGATGAAGAAGAAGGTGAAAGAGAAGAAGAAGTTGAAAGAAGGAGGAGGAGAAGGTGAAAGAGAAGAAAAAGGAGGAGGAGAAGGTGAAAGAGAAGGTGAAAGAAGGAGGAGGAGGAGAATGTGATGAAGAAGAAGGAGGAGGAGGAGAATATGATGAAGAGGAAGGTGAAAGAGAAGAAGAAGGTGAAAGAAGGAGGAGGACGAGAATGTGATGAAGAAGAAGGAGGAGAACATGATGAAGAAGGAGGAGGAGAAGAAGGTGAAAGAGGAGGAGGAGAATGTGATGAAGAAGAAGGAGGAGGAGGAGAACATGATGAAGAAGGAGGAGGAGAAGAAGGTGAAAGAGGAGGAGGAGAATGTGATGAAGAAGAAGGAGGAGGAGAAGGTGAAAGAGAAGGAGGAGGAGAATGTGATGAAGAAGAAGAAGGATGAGGAGAAGGTGAAAGAGAAGGAGGAGAATGTGATGAAGAAGAAGGAGGAGGAGAATGTGATGAAGAAGAAGGAGGAGGAGGGGGAGGAGAATATGATGAAGAAGAAGGTGAAAGAGAAGAAGAAGGTGAAAGAAGGAGGAGGACCAGAATGTGATGAAGAAGGAGGAGGACGACAATGTGATGAAGAAGAAGGAGGAGGAGGAGAATATGATGAAGAAGGAGGAGGAGAAGAAGGTGAAAGAGGAGGAGGAGAATGCGATGAAGAAGAAGGAGGAGGAGAAGGTGAAAGAGAAGGAGAATGTGATGAAGAAGAAGGAGAACATGATGAAGAAGGAGGAGGAGAAGAAGGTGAAAGAGGCGGAGGAGAATGTGATGAAGAAGAAGGAGGAGGAGAAGGTGAAAGAGAAGGAGGAGGAGAATGCGATGAAGAAGGAGGAGGAGAAGGTGAAAGAGAAGGAGAATGTGATGAAGAAGAAGGAGAACATGATGAAGAAGGAGGAGGAGAAGAAGGTGAAAGAGGCGGAGGAGAATGTGATGAAGAAGAAGGAGGAGGAGAAGGTGAAAGAGAAGGAGGAGGAGAATGTGATGAAGAAGAAGAAGGATGAGGAGAAGGTGAAAGAGAAGGAGGAGAATGTGATGAAGAAGGAGGAGGAGAATGTGAAAAAGAAGGAGGAGGAGAATTTGAAAGAGAAGGAGGAGGAGAAGGTGAAAGAGAAGGAGAAGGTGAAAGAGAAGGAGGAGGAGAATGCGATGAAGAAGAAGGAGGAGGAGAAGGTGAAAGAGAAGGAGAATGTGATGAAGAAGAAGGAGAACATGATGAAGAAGGAGGAGGAGAAGAAGGTGAAAGAGGCGGAGGAGAATGTGATGAAGAAGAAGGAGGAGGAGAAGGTGAAAGAGAAGGAGGAGGAGAATGCGATGAAGAAGGAGGAGGAGAAGGTGAAAGAGAAGGAGAATGTGATGAAGAAGAAGGAGAACATGATGAAGAAGGAGGAGGAGAAGAAGGTGAAAGAGGCGGAGGAGAATGTGATGAAGAAGAAGGAGGAGGAGAAGGTGAAAGAGAAGGAGGAGGAGAATGTGATGAAGAAGAAGAAGGATGAGGAGAAGGTGAAAGAGAAGGAGGAGAATGTGATGAAGAAGGAGGAGGAGAATGTGAAAAAGAAGGAGGAGGAGAATTTGAAAGAGAAGGAGGAGGAGAAGGTGAAAGAGAAGGAGAAGGTGAAAGAGAAGGAGGAGGAGAAGGTGAAAGAGAAGGAATGTCTCACCAGTAGTTTCCCCACTCGATCATGGTTCCAGGCTGTGAGAAAAAGAAGTAGATCAGCGTGTCATCATCACAGCTCAGGACACAGTCTCTCATTCTTTAACACAAATGGTTCATGATGTTCATCAAATGTTCTGAGTGTAAACGGGCATAAACACTTTTAACATATTTTTAAAATATTTTTGTGCCCCGATGGCCATATATGAGATGGAGGAACACACCCGGAGCTGATAGGATCTTAGCTCATATATGTTGGGCCCGTCTCTGGGCACTGGCTCGTTCCAGAAACTGAACTCCAGTAGAAGTTGATTCCGGCGGGACAGCAGCATTTTGCCCCGCTTCTCTCTGTACTCCAAAAACTCCTGAACACAAATTATTGATAATGTTAGAAACGTATAAAAAAAGGGCACAAGTGTTCTTTCAATCCATTGACTTTTTCTCAAGCTCTGTTCACACTTTTGGATTTCTCTACAGCCACTTAAGAAACACATTTATTGTCATTTTTCATAAGATGTGCTTATTTTCACAGTCAGAATCAACAAGTTTGTAGTAGAGTAGGCGAGGCGAGACCGTGGTTCGAGGCCGGTAAGTAATTGTTAATTAGCGCCAGTGGTGCGCGCACCGGCCTCGCATCACGTAGGAGATTGGGAGCATATGAAGAAACAATGGCGACCGGACCAGAGAGAGAGAGGACCGGGCCCGAACTTGTGTTACGTTTGTTTGTATTTATGTTTATGATATTTCGCCGGCGGTCGTCCGTGAGGGGCCGCCGGCCGTTATTACTTCCGTGTTTCTGTTTTGTGATTTGTTTTGTTCGCCGGCGGTCGGCCGTGAGGGGCCGCCGGCTGTTATTATTTGATTAAATGTTTTAAATGTTTGCCGGTTCCCGCCTCCCTTCTTCCTTATACTACGAACCTCGTTACACAGTTATAAGTTGTATTCAGCCCATTACGTTCATAATGCTGTTCAGAAACCGTGTGTTCTCAACCGTCTCTTAGATGTCTCCACAAGTTTCCGGAGGGCGCTACTGTAATAATGACAGTGGGAAAGACTTGTGGTGAAGCAGTGGAAGTAGTGCATTGAACTAATCGCAGTGTTAAATAACTTATTCTGATGAAAGAAAACTGATTGATATTTTGAATTGTAATACTGTTGGTTTCATGTGGGGAATCTATTCAAAATAATTAGGAAACCGATGAACACACAGATCTAAAGTTAAGACGGACTGCTCCTGTGAGGAACTGCAGAGTTTTAAAAAGACAAACTTCAAAATGTGGAGAGCTTATCTCAAGCAAATAGATAACTCAACTCAACTTTATTTATATAGCGCTTTTTAAAATTTTCATTGTTACAAAGCAGCTGTACATGAGACACATTGAATACAAGTAAAACAACTAAAGGCATATACCTGTAAAAACAAGAAAAAGAAGAAAAAGGTGAAAACAACAAAAGACAGACATACAAATGCTCCACACACACAATATACATACATACTTACACACATTGACATAGACGCACACACACTTACACAAACAGACTCTCACACACACACATACAAACACACTCTCACACACACACACACACACACAAACACACTCGCACACACACACACACATACAAACACACTCGCACACACACACATACAAACACACTCTCACACACACACACACACACACACACACACAAACACACTCGCACACACACACATACAAACACACTCTCACACACACACACACTCGCACACACGCACAGTGAAAGCACACATTGGCGATAAAGGAGAAAGAACCACAGGTCAAATATTAAACGGACTATAAATTCTTATGTGCAATATTAATTATGTCTAATTTCTCAATTCTAAAGCAGCCCCCCCGGCCAGGCAGATAGTGCAAAACAATATGCAAACGGTGGTGAGGAACCCAAACTCCAATCGAGAAAAAAACCTCAGGAGAACCCAGGCCCAACCAGGGGATTCCAGTTCCCCTCTGGCAAAAGCTGCTGCCTCTGCACAAGCTCAACGGTGCTTGCACAACAAGGCTAAATAAAAATAAAATAAACTTAATGAGGTAAATGATAGATTTAAGATTATCATTAACATTCTAATAACATTTGAAATGTTGTAGGAAAATCGTGTGAAGTTGCCGCGTAATAACAAACATTAAACTCAGACTGAATGTGCTCATAGTGTAAAGAGAGAGTTCAAATAGATTTGATGTAATCATCAGCACACTGTATGGCAGTGGTTCTCAACTCTTGCACGCGAGATCCACTTTCCTACCCAGTTTAGCCCTAACTCTGATAAAACACCTGAAGAAGCTAATCAGTGACTTCAGGAACAGACGCGCTCAACTTAATGTGGGCTGCGTAGATTGTTCGACACGCGCTTTAAAGTACCGCGAGAGCGATTCAAATGTGTACCGAGCAATCTGCACTTGTAATTGCCATCGCGCTACTTAAGTCTCATACGCTGATAGATTTGCGCAGCGCTGCATTAAATTGAACGCATCTATTCCTAAAGACGCTAATCAGCTTCTACAGGTGTTTTTTATCAGAGTTGGGGCTAAACTCAGCAGGACAATGGATCTCGCTGGCCAGAGTTGAGAACCACTGCTGTATGGTCTTCTATGAAAAGGCGAGACCGTAAAGTGAAGACTGGATTAACTGACGTGTTGTCTGTTGGGATATTTCACATTTTTAAATTAAAAGATTTGTATTGAAAGAAAACTGTTGTACTGCTGTCAAAGGACTTAACCTACTTCTTTTTCCCATCAATTTACATTAACCATAACCGTTAACTTCAGCCCATGTCTTGTATGAAGTGCTTTATGGGCGAGTCTGTACAGATATCCAGAAGCACTGAAATCTCTCTTCATGTCTACTCAAGCAAGGGCACAATTCCCGGGGGACAGATAGGACAAACTTTTGTCTTCAACTTAATGCTGGATTCTTCCAGCCTGTCTATTAACAGTCAGTGCTAACAGCACGCAGAAGCTATTACACAAGCTCCGCCCACCAGTATCTGACTGGATAGTGAAAGAGTAAGAACGCTAAAGATGTAAACGGAGACTTCAGTGGCGTGGGGAGTAAAGTGTGTAGTGTCTCCTTGTTCCATTCCACCATTTGCCAAACTCACTTTGAGCTGTTTCCATCACATCTCAGACCCTAAAGGTGTTATATTCAATAAAAGAAGAAACTACTTGAAAATTGTCTTTCATCATGAAGTCTAGGGCAGTGAATTGTCAATTGGCAGAGCCAGACGCGAGAATAATGAATAACTGAAAACATCAGACCATTTCTGTAGTTTTAATTGAGCAGCCGGTCAACATCACTGTACACGTCACTGGACACGTCACTGCACATGTCACTGCACATGTCACTGCACACGTCACTGCACACGTCACTGCACACGTCACTGGACACGTCACTGCACACATCACTGCACACATCACTGCCATGATCAATGGTGCTATATTCTCTTATTTCTGTATCTAACACCAAACACGCTTCATTTCAACCCTTTCCGCTCCGCCAGCCCTTCGTCTCCCGCCAAAGACGTGCCACACAAAGACAAAGAGCAGGTCAATAAATTAACACTTTTACTTTTATGCTGAAGTAAGTGATAATTCAGCAGTCATCAAGTATTTTTAGCTGTCAGTCAGATTACGGTTTGCTATATTGGTTTGTGAGAGATTATAAACCATAACCTCTTGTATCTACATGTAGCATGAATAATATTAACCAGCGTACTGCACAAATCTTATATATGTATATTATGTTTTTTTATACAGTGCCCTCCACTGTCATTGGCACGACTGTTAAATATGAGAAAAAAGGCTGTGAAAAATGTCTATATTGTTTAAACCTTTCATCTTTTGATGTTAAAATATTAAAGAGCCAGTTACTTGGATTTCCTAAAAGATCATTATTACAGTGTGTAATGTAGCTTTCCTTCAATCCAACATGAAAGGAATGTAAATAAAACATTAAAAACGGTGTCCCATTGGAGCTTAGTTTAGTACAAATATAAGTGTCATTTTATTACTTTCAATAACTTCAGATTGCATTTTTAGTGAGAAATGAGTTTAGTATTTTATAATTATGTGACGGGTTCTAGCAAATAAGCTTTCTGTTTATAATTCAAATAGACTTCTGTTACACTGTCTATGAAGCCTGTCTCTAAGCTGCCTCCGTGCACAAATGCTATCTTTGAACATTGCGGCTGCTATTTCTAACGTAATAAAGAAGTCAAGTGTGAACACGGGCAAATATGGGCTACCCCAGCTGAAACAAAAACAATTACCCATCGAAGAAGTTCTAATGGTTTCCAATAAAACCAATCTGATTACCATGATCCATGACCTTTCTATGGTATTTTGGGCAGGCTTCTATTGTTTTCTTCAGCCAGGACGTTTGATCCTCTAATGCAGGTACAGATGAGCATTTTAAATGATACAGTTTCTAAGAGAACATGGTTTTGGGAGTCAAGAAAGAGTTTGCAGGACAGTAGGTACTCAACCAGAATGGGCCATTCACCGCCGCTGTCTCGTGGCAGAACGTCTTTAAAGTGTGTTGACTCTTGAATACTGCTGAGTGGCAGTCTATTCACAGATCTTCACTCAACTCATCGTCTCAGTCAGCAGACGGGCAAGAGTTAAGATGTTTTGGTGTAAAAGACAAGCGCCGTCTACAATAGCAGAATTACAAGAACTAAAATCCACAGGCACTAATAAAGATATTTAATACTAGTTATATATACATTTCATTTAACAAGGGTTTACATTTGATTTTTGCTCTATGGATTCATTCAATCAATGCTTTATTGGGTTTGAATCATTTTCAAACTGAAAGAAGTATTTTCATTTATGCTGGATTGCATGCAGAGCTTTAATGTTTGTATTCGATCTGTGTTTTGTGCAAATTGAGAAATACAGCGAGTGAGCCTGTGCAAAACTCTGCGCGTGTTTTTTTGTGTGTATTGCGATGCGTGTCATTCATAAAAGAATGGCACATCCCAACTCGAACATGATTTAGCTTCATTTCCTTTAAAACCGAATGTGCTTTTTGTTGTTGCTGGTTGTGGGCGGAGTTTACCCTACCATGACATCATCGTAGGGGAGAATCTGAATCCGCTCATCGTTAGAGAGAACTTCTGGTTTATGTGTTATTAAAAGAAAGGAGCGAGTGGATTTTGACTATTATAAGCTGTTTTTACACAATGTCATTTCAATTCTATTAAAATATAATAGAAATTAGAATGAAATGAAAAAAGAGCAGCAGCAATGGGATAAGTGTCAGTTACTATGGCAGCAGAACAGAAGGCTTCATATAGTTCTGACTGAAGCGCTGAAACATTCACATGCAGGAAGATCTACACACCTTATTCTGCTTGAGTTTATTCATCACATCAGTCAGGGCCGGGTATCCTCCTCTGTATCTCCACAGATGAACTGACGGACACACACGTGTTGTCAACAGTTACATGTGTTACATACACACATGACATCATATTGTATGTGCAGTGTGAAAATGATGCTGATGGTTGTTCAGGTCAATCACACTTTAGTATCAGCGGGGGGGTAAATAATGAAAGCTCACCAGCCTGATCCTGTTCTCCATACCATGTGTTCCAGGTACCCACCAGTTCACACGGGTAATTGGGATCAGCGTGAATAGATGGCAAAACATCCTCACTGTATATACAAACACACAAATCCTTCATGAGCCAACCCATAAACACACAACACATCATACGCAACACAACACATCATACGCAACACATCATACAACACACATCATACGCTACACATCGTACGGAACACATCGTACGCAACACACATCGTACGCGACACATCGTACGCGACACATCGTACGCGACACATCGTACGCGACACATCGTACGCGACACAACGTACGCGACACAACGTACGCGACACGTGGTACGCGACGCGTGGTACGCGACGCGTGGTACGCGACGCGTGGTACGCGACGCGTGGTACGCGACGCGTGGTACGCGACGCGTGGTACGCGACGCGTGGTACGCGACGCGTGGTACGCGACGCGTGGTACGCGACGCGTGGTACGCGACGCGTGGTACGCGACGCGTGGTACGCGACGCGTGGTACGCAACGCGACACGTGGTACGCAACGCGACACGTGGTACGCAACGCGACACGTGGTACGCAACGCGACACGTGGTCCGCAACGCGACACGTGGTCCGCGACACGTGGTCCGCGACACGTGGTCCGCGACACGTGGTCCGCGACACGTGGTCCGCGACACGTGGTCCGCGACACGTGGTCCGCGACACGTGGTCCGCGACACGTCGTACGCGACACATCACACGCAACACATCGTACGCAACACATCGCACGCAACACATCGCACGCAACACATCGCACGCAACACATCGCACGCAACACATCGTACGCAACACATCGTACGCAACACATCGTCCGCAACACATCGTCCGCAACACATCGTCCGCAACACATCGTAGGCAACACATCACACGCAACACATCACACGCAACACATCACACGCAACACATTAGGGGTCGACCGATTATCGAACTGGCCGATTATCGGCGTCGATATTAAGGATTTAGCCGATAATCGATATCGGTCATTTTCATAGCTGATTTGCCGATAAAGTCATTTAATTTTAAAATGTGCTATTTTGCTCTGATGCAGCCAAGAATTTAGCGAGAGCAGTCGGAACACGTCTCTCTATTTGTTGCGTAGAGTAATGCCCGCCCACTGCTCCTCTGATTTGTTGGAACTAAGTCACGAGTCCCGCAAATCAACGCTTTCTCACACCGAACGCACTTACTAACTGGAGCTGCTTCGCGTTCATGCTCTCTGAGGTAAGGCAGCATCAGACGTTGAAATTACAATCCACTATACTGAAGATGCAAAACACTTCAATATAATTAGTGCCTGAATTTCGGAGCAGCTTTGCGGGTTTCCTGCAGGTTCCGCAGGAGTTACGCATTATTATCATGTCGATATAATTCACATCCTTAGTATAACAAAGATTTTGCTCTGCAAGCGAGCAGCACACTGCACACGCGTTTCTTGTACTTGATCGAGCTGGCGTTATGCATGTCATTTTAAGTTACGCCATTTCAAAAATACAAGCCATTTTAAAGCATAAAGAACTTGAATCGTCGGTCTTCAGTCAGATCGCTCTCGTGCACGCGCGCACACACACACTCCGTATCTCTAGCTGCTCGAATGTTAGATCGAGTTATTTTTCGCAACTTATATTTATACACATAAATGTTCAGAGACACACATGGGTGTGATTAAATGCCCGTCTTGCCGACAATACACTCAAGGAGTAGGCTAATGTACTTACTAAGTGTGCCTAAAATTTGCTTTTAATGTTATAGCTTCATAAAAACATTTGCGGTCTTTTCAACAACATACACAATAAAGCTATTAAGGCAATACATTATTTACACTTATTATATAAATTCAAATTGTGCTAGTTAATCCAATGATGAGCAAAATGATTTATTGAATAGTTCTAGTATTTTATGCAATGTTTAAGTCATCAGAACATATTTTTTTTATATAAATAAATATAATGTATTCCATTCAATTTTTTTATTTATTTAGTGGTTTTTACAATGCATTTTTCTTTCCAAAAAGCTTTACATGAGAAAAGACAAATAAAACACAGAAAGAGGCAGAATACAGTGCGGTGCAATAAATAAAGCAATGGTCTAATAAACCAATGTTGATGAAATTTAGCAAACCATAATCTAATCTAAAAAAGAGAAATATGAAAGTATTACACATACTAAACATGGGATTAATCATAAAGCATACAGTCTGTGGGTTATTTTAACTCTCTTCATTTTTCCTTAATTGTAGTCGATTCAAATGTTTCAGAAACTGTGTTCTTAATTTTTATATAAATTTACGTTTTTATACCATATATATATATATCGGTTCAAAATATCGGTTATCGGTCTAATTCACATGGAAATAATCGGTATTGGCCCTAAAAATGCATATCGGTCGACCTCTACAACACATCATACAACACACATCGTACGCAACACATCGTACGCAACACATCGTACGCAACACATCGTACGCAACACATCGTACGCAACACAACACAACACATCATACGCAACACAACACAACACATCGTACGCACCACAACACAACACATCGTACGCAACACATCATACGCAACACATCATACGCAACACAACACATCATACGCAACACAACACATCATACGCAACACAACACAACACATCATACGCACCACAACACAACACATCATACGCAACACAACACATCATACGCACCACAACACAACACATCATACGCAACACAGCACAACACATCATACGCAACGCATCAAACGCAACACATCATACGCAACACATCATACGCAACACATCATACGCAACACAACACATCATACGCAACACAACACATCATACGCAACACAACACATCATACGCAACACAACACATCATACGCAACACAACACATCATACGCAACACAACACATCATACGCAACACAACACATCATACGCAACACAACACATCATACGCAACACAACACATCATACGCAACACATCAAACAACACGATAAATCCAATCTAACACATTTTTATCTAAAGTAATTTCAAGAGTTTGGTTCCAAAATGAGATAACTTTAAATTTAAAAAATCATGTCATTTATGATGTCATCATGTTTTTATTGTGTTAGTTAGCTGTATTTTTTTAGATATTATGGCTGAAATTAAAACAAACCAACTGCAGTTGCGCAACATAATTTTTGATTTTTTTCATTTGGGAATCAAAGTCTTAATTTACTCTACAATGAATCTGTGTGTGTGTGTCCTTTGAATCAAGCCATGATCTTGTGTGTTCTAACACTATTTACAGACAATAATGTCTTCAATTTCATCATACACAGAGGAGGAGTGGACATAAATGTTATATAAGAAATAAAGTTGTGAGTAAATAACATTTTCAAGTATGTGTAACATACAATGCAAAACAATATGTAGGTGATGCACATGAGTGAAGAGATGTGAGGTGATCTTACCAGAGTTTGTTATAATCATCCAGACACTCGGGCTTGACGTTATGAACTGTAAAAGAGAGACATGAGAGAATAAGTCCTGCACACACAGATATATTCCACTCACACACAGAGACAGGTCACGTGCTGACTGACAGCATTTCAATTTCATCCATTCTGATTATTCATCCACAAATGAAGTTAAACATTTAGACATCAAGCGGTCATTTAGCTGGCTCATTGACTTGTTTGTTAAAAATATATATATTTCTGAGCTCACTTTTGTATACACGTTTTCTGATTTATTACTATTTGTTTTACCAAAGCTGAAGTACATCATGGTTCAACTGTATGAACTGAAATGAAACTCTGCTTCATTTGTGGTTGCTCTGCTTTTTAATGCAAATACTAGTAAAAACATGGTTAATTTTAATAAAGGCTGTTATTGAGATATCAGCAGATCACACAACACGTGCACTTTTCTGATGATATGCACACAGGAATAAATAAGAGGAATTGAAACTTGAACCTCAAGTAATTTTGTCAGTTAGTTTTAAATGTAATCAAACTGACTGGAACTACCTGTGTGTTAAAGGCTTTTAATGCACACCTTCCAGCCAATCACAATCCAGTATTCAAACAGACCATGGGATAAATGAACATCAACATTATGTCACTGACAAAATAAAACATGTATATGACAATGTCGAGGAAATCAACTTGCGGCTGGTTTTGAGTGAAAGCACATGAACACACATAAACCTTCACATACACTGAATTTTGTAGAGGTTGCTGTCTTCTTTTTTAGCGAGCAGGTGAGAGTGAGCATCTTTTCTGGGATCCACCTTTCGTACAAACAGAGATTTGATTGAAGACGCACTCCTAAAGTCAGACAGTTCACAACAAATATATCAGAAATATTCCTGCTACGCAAAGTATTTGATATGCTCTTCAGTGTTCATGTGTGATGATGTCATGACCCTCAGTGGCTGTAGTTAAACTCTACAGTGATGCAGTGACACGTGATCAAACAGTAAACACTGCTGTTGAAACCATGTTGACCTTCAGCACGAGTCAATAATCACACACTTCCGGTAAGAGTCACAGTAACGCTATGTGTGATGAACTCATCTAAACTGCGTATGCATGCAAAGACGCTGTTTTAAACGCGTTATAAAGCTTCCGTTTGCGTGTATGTGACACATGTGAGTCCGCGCGCAGATAAACGTGTGTTTGTAACATGATGGTGATAATGAATGACTTCATCTGACCTGACAGAGAGCCGCGACTGCGGGTTCGACTGAAGCGTCGCGTGTCTCAGACCGTTTCCCAGCGCGTGCAGCATTCTCGCCGCCATGTTCGCTGCCGTGAGCGCGCAATGCCTGTTCACGTGGCCATCAAGACGGTGGCCGAGAAGGGCATAACAAAACATTCTGCAAGACCAATAACAAATCTGAAAATAAAATCTAAATTACAAACCTAAAGAACGCAATATCAAATCTATTGTGTAGATTTACACGCACACACACAAGGAATTTACAGGAGCTTTACTATACTCACAGTATGTGCATAAATATACAAATTTTTTAATTTTTTTATAAATTATCGAAATAGAATAATTTCTAGGGGTGCTATCAAATACGTGTACAGTAGTCTACTGTATATTACAAATTGCTATTTACAAAAAAGTAAAACGCTTTAAAACGTAGGACAGGTAGTGGTGGATGTGCCGGCAGTTAAAGATGGAGATGGCCTGAGAAAAGATCTGCGCAGGGATCTGAGCGTCTGCCTCATGGTAGACATACATTTCCAGGTACTTATTTCAAGTAATTGTGCAGTTAATTTTCATATTGTTATTTCAGAAAGTAAAAAAAAAATCCTTTCTCTCCTCTAAATTCTGTCACTGCCTTAACACAATAATATACACTGACCAAAATGATAAACACAACACTCTTATTTTTGTCTCCGTTTTTCATAAGCTGAACTCAAAGATCTCACATTTTTGTCTATGTACACAAAAGGCCTATTTCTCTCAAATATTGTTGACAAATCTGTCTAAATCTGTGTTAGCGAGCACTGAGATGATCCATCCTCCTCACAGGTGTGACATATCAAGATGCTGATGAGACCGCATGATTAAAGCACAGAGGTGCCTTAGGCTGGCCACAAGAAAAGGTCACTCTGAAAGGGGCGGTTTAACTGTACAGATGGGTCCGAAAACCACTCAGTATCTGGTGTGACCACCATTTGGCTCACGCAGTTCAACTGTCACACTTCAGCCTGTCCCCTGCCTATGTTTCCCAGGTGTTTTGCATTGTCAACTGTTTTCACCTGTCCTGCACCTGGGGCCCGTTTCAATTAAGAAGTTCAACCAACACGAGTTAAAATCTGAACTCTGAGTTGATTTACTCAGAGAATCGCTACTTGGAGTTTTCAGTTTCAGACCAGCTGATTTGAGTTAGTACAATCCACTCTGAGTAAGTTCACTCGAGGTTATGCGCGTGCAGCATGGCGATGCAAAGCCATCATCAATTGAGTGAAGATAGCACGATTCACCATGGCAACGGCACGTGACAAAAGCACGTGTTCATTTGTCGGCAATCGAATTGAAGGTACTGTTACAAGCGTACGGTGAATATGAGCACATATTTAGAAAAAAAATATTCACTTATTAATGCGCTAGTTTACATGTCAATAACTTTTATATCTATTTTGTTATCTCTCTCTCTCTCTCTCTCTCTCTCTCTCTCTCTCTCTCTCTCTCTCTCTCTCTCTCTCTCTCTCTCTCTCTCTCTCTCTCTCTCTCTCTCTCTCTCTCTCTCTCTCTCTCTCTCTCTCTCTCTCTCTCTCTCTCTCTCTCTCTCATATGTAGGTGCAATCCTTCTGCAATAAAAAGATTTCGGCAGAAGCCTTATATGAAATACAATACATCTTTCAGGAAAGTTTAAAGAAATAAAATGCTCTTGCTAGTAGGATGCCTGTTTGGGAAATGTTACATATAATACTTAAAGTGGCCTTAAAAGTTAAGATAAAACGTCCAAACGGGGCCTCACAATTCTCTCCCGACATAGATGTAACTCTCTACGAATTAATGCAGCTTCCTCATCTATGGGTTCCTGAATAAGCGGACATGACATTTTAACGTCTGTGTGACTAAATTGAGCGCGATTAGCAAGATGAATCAATAAACAAATGGCGTATGCAATTTCAACACCGCTCGCGCTTCGAAAAGGGGGCGGAGATTGTAACAAACCCTGGGTTTGCGGTATAAAACCTGCTCCCGACCAGGTAAGGGTCAGGGAGTGTGTTACTCTGGTTACTCACTCGGAGTAGAAGATACCTCGATTTCTGAAATGGGCTTGACTTACCCCGCGGTCGCTGGTTTGACATACCTCGCTTTCTGAAACCAAAAACCCTGAGTATTCCGTTTTCTGGGGTTGACTTACTCTGAGTTTGCACTTACCCTGCTTTCTGAAACGGTCCCCTGATTCTGTTTCCCTAGTGTTTGGATTTGTATTTAACCCCTGTATGTTTCTCAGTTCAGTGTCAGTTATTGTAATGTCAACATTGTTTTGTCTTCCCTGATTTTCCTGTTCTCAGTTTTGTCTGTTTATGTTCGTTTGGATTCATCTTCATTAAAACGCTTGGATTATACTTTTTGTTAAATGCATCGCCATTCATCCGTGTCTACCTGTGACAGCAACAACTCTCCTTCGCATAGAGTTGATCAGGTTGTTGATTGTGGTCTGTGGAATGTTGTTCTACTTGAAGTTACTGGATATTGGCAGGAACTGTAACACGCTGTTGTACACTGATCCACAGTTCGGTCAGGCTCACAGAGTCGACTGAGTGGTTACTGACTCTTGAGTAAAGTTACCTCTCTTTTATTTACGGGCTTGAATTAACCCACTTATCCTGTTTTTGCCATTTCCATTCTAAATCATAAACATCTTACAGATATCTTCTAGATGTCTATATGACGTCTGACAGCAGACTCTTCCGAGACGTATTGCAGATGTGCCAACTATGTTTTGCATACATCAAATAGACGTAAACCAAATGTAAGTGTGCTATCAGGGCAAGCTCGACCCCCTTTGGTGGTTTTAGTTATTCTAGGTGTTATCAAATGACCTGAGTTTTGAGATCTTAGAGAGCGTGTTGGTTTGTAACGTGATAAAAGCTCGGTTAAGTAAGTAGGGGTTAAACCGTTTAAGTTTTGTAAGTAATTAAAAGAATTTTAAAGTCAATACGATACTTAATGTGTAGCCGGTGAAGAGATGATAAAACTGGGGTTATGTGATCGTATTTTCTTGACCTGGTAAGAACTCTGGCAGCTGCATTCTGAACTAAGTGTAGTTTGTTTATTGATGATACAGGACAACCACTAAGTAGAGCATTACAGTAGTCAAGTCATGAGGTCACAAATGCATGAATAAACTTTTCTGCGTCAGCTACACATAAAATATTCCATAATTTGGCAACGTTTCTAAGGTAAAATCTAAAAAATAATGATTTCATTGCTACCAAAGTGCGGCGGATTAGCCAGGTCAGGTGAAGTCTGTTTATTTGTTAGTTTAGGGATTGGATTAATTAAATTAGTTTCTATGAGGTTTCTGAGTTTGCACACTCTTTCCCCGCAATTTTAAAGACCTCTTATTGGGTTTGTTTACATTTTCAAAAAGGAAATGAGACACAGTTGAAACCAGTTAACCATACATGGCGCCCTCAGTCAAGTCACATGCAAAGGGGTATTAGCTGGATTTGATTGATGAGGATTTCACAGGATCTTGGATTGTTTGGTTCTTCGACCCTCATCCTGGGGCCCTTTATTCGTATTTGGCTCACTCAGTTAGCTGGATTTGTAGCTGTATCTGTGGCTAGAAGGAATATAGCCACATCCGGAAGTAATGCAAAACCTCACCAAAAATCCCAATAAATGACGTTAGCTAACGCATATGCCCCAACCCTAAACCTAACCTTACAATAAAAAAAAAAAACTGTTGTCAGTTCTACGTCAGTTTTGTGTTTTACCATGTCATCAGGCTATTGGTTGCATCATAGTGGGCTCTAACCTCTACCATATTTCACCATGTGATTGTTTTTTGTCTACTTTGTGATTCTGACAGCGATTGTTACTGATATTGCACCATGAGCCTTCTCTGTGCCTTTTTATTTTTGTTCACTCGAATATTTAAACGCGTCTGAAAACGCTGACTGTGGGTGCTGGACAACACATTTTACGTATGGTTTGCATCGATACAGAATATCCGCCAAAATATTTTCAAACTAGTATTCATTTCGCAGATATTCTTGAAGGATATTCTGTTAATCCAGAGATATTATCTGACAACACACAACATTCAATTCCCAAAATGTTTTGGCATTGTAGATAGACAAACGGTTGTGGACTACAGGTATGTGCCGATTGGTTGATGCAGTATTTGTCCCGTCCTGCGCTGTGATTTGACCGTCGAGTGAAAAGTGACATTGATGAGCACAATCATCATGCATTTACACATCAACCCCCACTGGATGTACAATGAGCAGCAATTTTGTTGATTTGTGTCTTCGTCCCAGTCCGTCTTGTTGTTTGTCCCCTTGAGAAATGACAAGTTGTCGTTAAGTGTGGGCTTCTGTCATGAGTCTTGTGAATCATGACAGACCCACATGTTTAATGTGGAGAGAGACATTTACTGTTGTTGTGGCTTGCCTTACACTCTCACGCTCTTACATCTGCCATACGCTCTAACAATTATTGATTGTTAATTGTTTCATGCACTGCACCTGTTCCCATCTTAATTATGTTCCCTATTTAATGCCCTTGTGTTTGCTGTCCTGTGCCGTTTCGTGTTGCCTCGTTTACAGTGTTATGTTCCTGCCTTGTGCCTTGTGTCAGTTTACCGCGCTTTCTGTTTTTCCCCCTCGAGGGAAGGTTTTTGTTTTACAGTTGTTTAATAGCCTTTCTGTTCAGTTACCGTTTGCCCCCACCGTGGGTGGATTTAATGTTTTTCATGGTTTACTGGATTTAATGGTTATGATGGGAATTCCATTGGTTGTAATGGAAACAAAAGTCTCAATGAAATCATACTCCAATAATACCCAATACACACTACAAAAACATTTAATAAAACATGATGGTGCTCAATGTGTTTTAAATGCAAACTCTTTGAATATTTTTGTTTTTATTCAGCAGGGTAATCATACTTTTGTGGTATTTTAAAAAGAGTAACGCAAAACTAGTGTAACATTACATTTCAAAGATAGTAATATTGTTAAATAACTAATTACTTTTAAATGACAGGAACTAATATATCATTTATTACATTTTGGAGGTAACTTTCCCTACAACACTGACAACAGATGCGTTCAAAGAACCAAATGATCCAGATCATGATAAGCGGGTTTAGGTCATCTCGGATGTTTCATTTTATCTTTGTAGTAAGCAATTTATGAAAAACGGGTCTCTGAAATGTCATTGACCTGTAACTACCCCCTATGGTTTCAATACGTAACACTTGTATAAATATTAAATTGATACTTTACCTAACACTAAATTCTGTCATCATATACATATATATGAGATTGTTCCAAACCTGTATTTTTTTCTTCTGCTGAACATTCGGGTAGATATCTGGAAGATTGTCAAATCTCTCCCCCATCAACCGCCGGTAAATTTAGATAAATCAAAAAAGTGTCAATATAAACAAAATGACAATGATAGATGATAGCAAATGATAAGTTTTGACAGCTGTTCGACTAAATACTAAAAATATGAAGTATTTGACTTATTAATATGTATTAACACGAAAAGCGCTTTCAAATGACAGGAGCGAATGTGCATCATTTAATCATTATAATCATAAGGTTATGCATACAATTCCAATGGCGTTATAGCTCCTGCTCATGAATATTAACACACGCGTCATCATAGAGTTCATGATTCTGAGCGCGAGCGCCGCCTTCGTAGACCTCACGAGTCCAAGAGCACAATGGCGTGCACGATACTAAAGTTTAATTATTAATGTTCATGGTTTGATATACGGGTGGATCCTCTGGAAAGAGACATTAATGCTCACGCAGACGTCACGCTGGGTCCAGTTGTGTATTCGTGTGGTGTTTTACGCATTCGCTGGATATTAATGTACTGCTGCGTATATGAAGAGAAAGTGTAAAGAATAGATCATCATGTGGTTCACGCGGACGTTCAACAGACTTCGTGGATGTGTACGTCCGGGAGCGCGTGGCAGTCACGCAGAGAGCGCGAGAGGAAGCTCATGCAGCTATCAGCTGTTGCACGACTTCATGGGTGAGATGCACTTCTTCCACTGCATCACCGATCCTCTCTAATCTCTTTACGTTTCTCTTATACATTAGCAAACATAAGTCACATATAAACACTATTCTGCGGTGGAATACATATTGTGCGTAATCTTAGAAGTTGAAGGCGTTGATAATGAAGGAATGACAGATTTATTTTCTCACAGAGCTGAAGTATGAGGGTCTTGTCATGCACTTTGATTACGTGTGGCTGAGAGATCACTGCCGTTCAGCTTCATGCTTTAACACCAAAACAAACCAGCGGAACCTGGACACTGCCAGCATTGAGCTGAACATCAGACCCTCAAAGAGCAAAGTGGATGAACAGCACCTCTACCTCACATGTGAGTGCACCCCTCACAAAGAAAATATCTTTGCTTGCATTTGAAAGTTCAACTGTAGGAAATTTAGCGGCATCTATCGTCGAGGTTGTGAATGACAGCCGTCGCCTCGCTCAACCCCTCTCGCGAAGCACTACGGTGGCTGAAACAGGACTAAGTTTTCACCGCTAGGGTTGGGTACCAGACTCGGTACTTCTAAGGGCAAAAAGTATTAAATTAGTCCGTGTCAAATTTCGATACCTGAGAACTCATCGGCCGCTGCTGCGTGAGAGCAGGTGCGGTAAAGAGATGATAAAGCAGGCGGTCCTAATTAACGTACAGAATGTCAATAATGTCATGACTCTACTTGTTGTCATATCTATTTCACTTGTTCTTGTTTAGAAATATAAGCATTCATGCGCATTAAGGAAATGTATGCTCACACTGCTCTGAACGATCAAGCTTGCGCTTTGTGTTTTCTGTCCACCGATGAATAAAATCATCTCATTAAGTCCTGAAACAAAGTGTTTAGGGACAGATGTGTTGGAGCAGAGAGATCATCTATCGGTTCATTTCAGTAATGATGCCGTTATCCTCATTTTTCTGCACTATTTAAGTTTTGTTTTATGGTATTATCTATCGGTCTGCTGATGGTGTTTAGATCAAATGATCACACTGCATAAATCAATAAATCACAATGAGTTTTTAACACCAGTACTTTTACTTCTGATTGAGTAGAATTTATGCAATTTAACATTACTGCAGTACAAATATACAGCACCCTTTCACCACTGTTAATAAAAACATAACATTTCACTACGTAAGGTCTTTATACACCTCAACACATAGTCATCTATGCTATGATGCATTTCTGTCAATGGATCCTCAAAAATGACACCCAGCAGACAGCACCTTTAATTGTGAATACATCAAACCATTGAATATATAGATTTTACACAAACAGACTAATACTTTCTTAATATATGATATAACAAGATGCGATAATTGGATTACAATTTAGATTTGTTGAATAAGAGAAATGTTGAATTTATCTATCAAAAATATAGGGCCCTGGTGATTAACTATTATATATTCCAGAATATTTCCATGTGTTCAAAATCAGACACGCAGTCACTTCAGCCGTTTGTGAAGTTTCAGATTTCTGTTGCTTTAGTGTGTGTGTGTGTGTGTTTCATCTCTCTGACAGTGAACTGTTAATATGTCAAGATAAGTTTAACACAACAATGATAGACATCTGATCCCTAGATAAAGATAAAACTGTGAGAACTTGAACTCTTAAGAAAGGTGCTGGAGGATCTAACAACATGATATCATTTCACGGCTAGTTACAGAGTAACCTCTTCTCACTTTATTACCTTTGCTCAGGACTGTGGATTGGTGACATATTTGCTGTCGACGACGTGCGCTGTGCAATGATCAGTGTTGAGGAAAGTTAAAAGTAACTAGTTAGAATATGAAGTTACTATATAAAAAGTAACTAAACACGTTACTTGGATACTTTTTGTGTTACTTAGTCGTTACTTTTTCTCATCTAACGGATGCTCATCCTTTTCCAGACTTTGCTGTTCTGTTGAACACTTCTATGCATTTAACAATCTTATATAGCCTAACAGGTGCGCAACTGCTCGATTTCTGTGGGGTATGCGAGATCAGTTTCGGTGAGATTAGTTTCAGCGCCCCCCACCGGCCACCCCAACCCGATACAGACAACGCACAAATAATAAAAAAAACCTTTGGAGTCAGTCTAGTTATATTTTAAATCATTTCCATACATAGTTGACATAAGTACATGAAGTTACTGCACAATAAATTAAGCTGCAACTTATGATTATTTTGATAATCAAATTAGCGTACGATTGCTTTATTTTCGGATAAAAGCCTAAATCATTTTTAATTTGATCTCTAGCTCATCTAAATAAACCCTAAATAAAGGTATTTATTGTATTCTATGAAGAATGAGTTTCACATATATACTGTATAATTTTGTCATGTGAGAGCTTGTCCAATTTTAAACAATACAACTTTCTTAAATATCCCAAATATAGGTAACAACCGCCCATTAGAGGTGTTTGGTGTGGAAATGTTCCCAGTGAATAATAAACTTATTTTGATCTTAAATGTTAGACATTTGAATGATACCCTTTCCTTCAACTCAAAGCATTATTAACATTATTCATTATTATCAAAATGAATAAGACGTACACAGACTTGCCTTCTAGGCTATAACAACGAGTATTTTTTCCCACTTTAAAACGAATGCTTATTTGTGGGTCATTAATAGCTATTTAATAAGAATACAAAAAAATAGTAGCCTAGCCTATGTTTAACATAATTTAACTGAAACTTTATAATAAAACTGTTATTGAAAAACGAAATAAGACTGATAACATGCACTCACATTGTAACACAAATAAATAAAATAAAATTTTGGGATTACTTATTTTTTTAATTTCATGAATACACAACATGGTTAAAGTAAAACAAAGACAAAGTCACTTTCATAGAACAAAGTTTTTATTAACATACATTCTTTTATGTTAGAATGCACCTAAAAGAATGCAAAACGCACGTTACTTTTGTAACGCCTTACCCCCAACATTGGGCATGATACATAAAAAACTTTTGTGGATTGACACCAAACGTGTTATGCAGATAGAGCTGCAGTGAGGGAAATAATTATTTGATTCCCTGCTGATTTTCTAAGTTTGCCTGCTTATAACGAAATGAAGGGTCTATCATTTTTATGGTAGGTTTATTTGAACTGATAGAGACCAAATATCTAAACAAATCATGGGATAAAATGTTATAGAAAGGTTTTAAATTGATTTGCATTTCAGTCTGTGAAATAAGTATTTGATCCCTGAGCAAAAATAACTTTGTACTTTGTGGAGAAACCCTTGTTGGCGAGCACAGATGTAAAACATTTCTGATAGTTGATCACCAGGTTAGCACATGTGTCAGGAGACATTTAGTCCACTCCTCTGTCAATCTTTAAGGTTTCTTGGTTGTCGCTCAGCAAATTGGAGATTTCTCCTCCTTCACAGATGTTCTACTGGACTAAAGGGTCTAGAGACTGGCTAGGACATCTAATGTGCTTCTCCTTAAGCCACTCTTTGGTTGTCTTGGCAATATGTTTCGGGTCTTTGTCATGTTAAAGGCACATCCATGACCCATCTTCAGTGATCTAGTTAAGGAGAGGAGGGTCTAGTCTAAGATTTTACAGAACACTGGCCCGTCTCTCAGCCCCTCAATCCGGGGAAGTCATCCTGTACCCATAGCAGTGATAAAACGCCCTAAAGCAGCTCACAGTCAACATTTCTCTCCCTACAAACACAGGATTCAATGTTTTGGTCTCACAGCACTTTCTCCAAACCTTTTCTTCTTTCTTTAGCATTTCTATCTGTTTCCAATGGTTTGCGTGCTAACTGTGGACTCAACTGTCTTGAAATCATTAACAGGCTTCTTCTGTGTAGTTCTGGGCTGAACTTTAACCTATCTCATGATCATCTTTACTCCATTGGGGAATTCTTACAGGGAGCTCCAGAACAAGAGCCTTTGGTAGTTATGTTGTGTTTCTTCTATTTCCAAATAGTGACACAACAGTTGTCTCCTTCTTACAAAGCATCAGTCTGGAGCGTATGCAAGGTTTGTGCAGGTCTACAATCTTGTCCCTGACATCCTTTGAAACCTATTTGGTCTGGACCATGGTGGTGGAGAGGTTTCTTAGTGACCGGTTTCTAGTGAAGGGACTAATCTGTGGTCCATATATGCAGATAACCAATCTGTGGGGCCAGAATTATTGCTGGTTGGTAGGGGATCAAATACTTATTTGACTGAATGAAATGCAAATCAATTTATTACCTTTAGATATTCCCCCCCCTGATTATTTGGTTGATATTCGGTTTCTATCAGTCACCTCACGCAGAGATACATAAGCATTTGAGAAACAGAAAACCGTTCAACCCCCTGTACTAAACTTTAAGATAACTAAATACATTTCAGGATGGCCTTTCTTTGCATCTTCTCTGGGCAGTGAGCGGCAGGGAGAAACAGCGCGTTCAATACACTTCATTTTAACTTTTTCACCGCTGTGATGGGGTAAGAGACACGACACACACACAAGATGGCGGTACAAACAACCCCAGCGGGGAATTTATTAGACCGCTTTTATCACGCGTCCGACATAAATAAAAGCCGGGGTGCTCCTCTTTAAAACTTGCCTTGCGTGCTCCTGTTGGGGTGCCTTCACTCTGTCTCCCTCGCTGTTCCTCCACTCTTGCGCTCTGGGGGTCAATAAGGCACAGCGGTGGGTTTGGCCAGATACGGGACCCAGAGTGCTAGGAGCACGCGGCTTTTATGCCCGGCAGCTAATAAGCGTCAGGTGTACGCAATTTCCCAGGCGACGCTGATCTCCGATCTGCGCCTCGCCACAACCGCCATTGACGAGTTATCTCGTCTTTTAAAAATAAATGGTTCCCCGCCCAAGACGAGTTATTACGGCAATAAGTCTTTGTACTGTTGTACAGCATGTGGTGCTATTTCACACCTTTGAGAAAAAGTACAGAATCCGAGAACCTAGAACGTATATGTTTTAGCGGTTTTTAATGATTGTTCTGAGTGTAATCTGGGTGGAATCTTTGAAAAAAACATTCATTATCTCAGCTGTTTAATCAAAGTGATGCATTTTATTTTTTAAGAAACCTACCCACATCTGAGGGGTGATAAAAAAGAACAAATGAAGATAGAAGAATACGGTTTATTTTGTTTAAAAGCTGAGACTCTGTTCTTTCATTTGACATATTGTTAGTCCATATGAAGTGCTCTTTTCCAAAACGCATTAAGCGACAAACCTAAACGCTAAACCTATTCACTGCTCCATCAATGTTAGATGCCAAATCGCTATATTTCCTTGTTTAAAATGTACTGCAAGATGCAGTTTCTTTCCAAAATAATATAAATCCCGAACCTGTTTTTAGCCTAAATGCAATATGTCCTCTCGACCAATCAGAATTCGCTCATTACTGGTATTTGTATGTGTTATTCTAAATGATTTGTTCTATGTGGTGGAAAATATTGAAACATGAAATTTAAAATGTTTATTTTATTTTACTATTTAGTTTGATACTATTTATTTTATTTGACAGTTATTTATTTCATGCATTTGCATTTATTTGATTTATATTAATTTATAACATGAGTCCCTGATGTCATATGTTTCATGTTCTCTTGTTTGTTTGTTTTTAAAAAGAAATTAACCAACATTTTAAAAAAAAGGATGGATTTGTAGCGTTTTGAAAAAAATAAAAATGGAATTTATTATTGACAATATTGTTGTTTCATTTAACAATCGTTGTTTAAAATGTTCAGACTGAGCCAACAGACCATTTTAACAGGATATATTGATTATTAACAATATGTATGGGTCTAGGTAAAAAAATGTAATTTTCATGAAACCTATTAAAATGGACTTATAGTGTTTTGGAAAAGAGCTCTTCATATATTCTTTACAGGAAATTTATTGTGAGCCATTAAAGTTGGGTGGAAATGTAAAAAAACGCTGGCGTAGGCTGGCAACTTTTTTTAAAAAAGGCTGGCGGGAAAGAGTTAATGTCTGACAACAGAAAATATCAATGAGAATGGGTTTATTGGGCACTCTGAAGTGTCACATACAGTTTTTTAATACAACAAAGACTAGAAGTGAAAGTGCCAACACTAGTCTGCGATCCTATTTCTTTTATTGGCCATTCTTTGGGAAAGTACGGCGAGGCGAAAGAAAGAGCCGCCCACACGCCAACCGACTAGCAATAGGAAGAAACGCTTATCAAGTTTGGCAGCGCTGCGTCAAGATCGGCTGCACTGTGGGCCTGCAGCTACAGCTTGTAACTCTTGCGATTGTGAAGTTCAGGTGTTGTTTGTTCATGGCATTTCAGTGATGCATATTATATAAACGATGGATATTTCGCTGGATTTGGAGATGGTTTGAGACTGTTAGATGGAGTGTTCCCAGCGCTAAAAGATGCCGGACATGAACTGCATGTGGGAAGTCAAACTAAGTCATACGTCTGGGTCTTGTTGGCAATCGGTGTTTATGTGTATAATGAACAAAACATGAAGGGATTCATGTGATGATAGTGATGGACTGCTGGTGTTATCAGACATGGCAATCATATCACAATGTCAATTAGGGCTGAAACGATTAGTCGACATTGTCGACAACGTAGAAGGATACACAGTGAGAATTATGGCGGAGTACAGACAAATTCGAACACATTAAAGTGTGGGAAAGCTTTACCAAATTGAAAACAAAAAAATGCGGTTGTGTGCAATGCATGCAAGGATCTTGCCCTTCACGGCAGCAAAACCTGCATGCTGGAGCATTTAAAAAGGAAACATCCCGGAGAATGAGCAGGAGAGAGGCGAGCGTTCTCCATCTAGAGCTAACTAACTAATTTAGCGGTAAATCTTTTTATGAAAGAATGGATTGATAATAGTAAGGATAATAACAACAATAATCATATAAATACAGTAATGTTATTATTTGTTTTGCAAAGTAAAAAGCTTTGAAAAGTCAAGCCTGCTTTGATTATTATAACACGATTAGGTATTACATGAGAGGAAAATGATTATAAGAGAGGGTTGTTAAGTGATAGGAGTCTTATATCTTGACTTTATTATTTCTTGTGTTACTTGCTCTTTTTCATTAACTCTTTCACTGACATGATTGATGATTTATCTCGTCATTTAAAAAAAAAACGGTTCCCCGCCAAACGAGTTATAACAGCAATCAGTGTTTATACTGTTGTACAGTAGGTGGCGCTGTTACACACCTTTGGGGAAAATACAGAATCCTAGAACCTAGAACGTTTATTTCTTATCGGTTTTTAATGATTGAGTGTAATCTGTGCGGATTCTTTGACAAAAAAACCTATCATCTCAAAATGATCTTTTAATCAAAGTGATGCATTTTTGAAGGAACCTACCCACATCTAAGAGTGATAAAAAAGATCAAATCAAGATTGAAGAATTCGCTTTCCTTTGATTAAAAGCAGAGACTCTGTTCTTTCATTGGACATATTGTTTGTCCATATATTGTTTACAGAAAATGTAGTGTGAGCCATTACATTATGGTTAAAATAAAAAAAAAACGCTGGCGTAGGCTGGCAACTTTTTGTTTTTAAAAGGCTGACAGGAAAGAGTTAAACTGAACTGTTGTCATAGAAATGCTGCTTAATGGTTCTGTCAAGAGATTTGTTTACATTTTAAAAAAAATTGGCCTTTAATGTACCGGATTTTATTTATTTGTGTGATTCGAGTTGGACAGAATCAGCAAACTTAAAGAAAGTAACCAGTTGGTTCAAGTTCATTAAAACAAATTTCAAAAGCTGATTTGATTTTAATCATTACGTAAATTATCTATAACTCAATGTTTTAAATAGTTGCAAAAGCTGAATAATCATTAAAAACGTACTGATTAGTCATTGAAATAATAGCCGATTAGTCGATTAATCGGTCTAATAATCGGTAGATTAGTCGACTATCAAAATAATCGTTTGTTGCAGCCCTAATGTCAATGTGAACCCCCACAGCCCTCGGAGAAACAGTTCGTACTACACAAACACATCATGTATGCTGACATTGCACATAATTAAGAGACAGATTATTTTTTTGAAGAGGTTTGCCTGTAAATGTATTCAACCTTCAATTTTTTGTAAGCGGCACTCCTTAAGCCCTGCTGGCAGCGGGAACCGCCGTAATTACAGGTGCAAGGCAAAGGTTGAAACCTCTTCGTGTAGCGCGTGTTTACATTAAAAAACTGTGGGGAAAGTAACGCTAGCGCTGCTGTCACGTTTGTTGTATGTTTTGTTTTGTTTTTTCCTCCCTTGGTTAATTTCATTATTAGTTAGTTAGTTTTCACTTGTGTTTCATTATTAGTTCATTGTTTTCACCTGTCCCTCATCATTGTTAATTAGTCCTGCACCTGATTCTGTTTTCCCTGAGTGTCTTCCCTTTGTATTTAAGCCCTGTGTGTTCCTTAGTTCTTTGTCCAGTATTGTTAATGCTACGTGTGTTTGATGTACCCTGTGTGTCTAATATAAAACAAATGAAAACCAGGAACTAGGAATAAAGTATTTTATATTGGAAAGCCTTTGTTTGGACACTTTATCCTGCTACACGTGACAGCTGCGGGATGGGAAATCCGGATGTCTATGAATGGGCGGGCCAATCACTGTAGCTCTGCTCACAGTACAAACATACATTATATGGACAACAATAATCTGATATGAACAGGATTAAGACAATACTCTGATTAAGAATGGAGCATGTCAGCAAATCGTTTTGATGAGCTGAATCTGTCTAAACTCATAATGGTGGTAAACACAAATGCTCTTAAATATATTTGAGGTCACACAGGTTAACACTAGGGAGCATATGTGATTAAAATGCCGAATACTCCATCATCCCAAGTGTGTGAGGATATTGTGTTCAAACACTGTACCACAAGATCTCTTCACACCTAATATTGTGTGCTCGTGCTGTAGTTTCATCCCACTGTCAGCCTCCAGCAGCTCATCTTCATCTGGAAATGATGGTACAGCTGTGTCTCTCCTATATAAATGTGTGTAGTGGAGTAGTCAGGGCGAGACCGTGTTTCGAGACGTAGGAGATCAGGAGCATATAAGAGCGACCGGGCCGTCGAAGAGAGAGGACTCGGCCCGAACATGTTTTACGTTTGTATTTGTGATTTGTTTTGTTTGCTGGCGGTTATTATTTATATTAAATCTTTATTTAAATGGCTGCTGGTTCCCGTCTCCTTCCTTCCTTTTAATGAACCTCTCTACAATGTGATACTCTTCAAAGAGCAAACGTATGCAATACTACTGTATAGGTACTCAAGATTCATATGAGATTGGAAGGGACTGCGTGTGTTACCCTGTCTTAATGCAGTAGACTATACAAGAACCCTTTCACCAATCAAAACTGTCCCTAGACTATATATACCAAATTAGTTTGAAAAGTTTTAAAAAGTATGTTTTTAAAAGTGATATTTAACATGGCGGACGGGAGGTGTGGTGGAAGATGGTGAATGTTGGATCAGTCATGCCTCAAGGAATTAAACAAGACAACTCTCACGATTTAGACGTTCTTCAGATCTGCCAAAACTGTACATCACCTCAGGTCCAGACCTTGATGACATACACCAAATTCCGTATCAGTACAGACTCATCGTCGAATCCGTTGTGCCGTGCTTGTGCTTGCATTCGTTGACATTCTATAGGAGAACAGATTTGCCAATGGAAAATCTTTTAATACCATTTTTAATCCACAATAATTATTGACATATTTACTTTCCCATTGAATGTTGCTTCATTTCCTGCTGTTCAGTTTTCTCAACAATATTTGAATGCATCATTGCTTGAGGGATGGCATGAAGCTCAACTGTTCAGTGATGATGTTTTCATTAATGATTTGTGTATTGTTGGTAACGCTCAGGGCCGGACGGTCACGTGACACGATACAGTTTGTCATGGCTCGCTCAGAACAGCTACGAGGGTCAGAAGAGAAGTGCGGTGCAACCTCGTATTCTGTGGAGCTCAAACATCTACAGCAGCGCTCAAGTTCCCTCTGCCCGCTGGGAAAAGTTCATGAGCTGTGATGAAGAGCTGAAGATCTTCCTCAATCATTTACTGCTGTATGGCATCGCTTTTGTGGAAGACGTGCCTGCGACCCTTGAGGCAACAGAAACAGTCAGCCAAAGAGTCAGCTTGATCAGGTGAAAACACACATATATAATGACTTCTGTCTCATCATTTACTCGCTTTATTCTGACAAACACAAAACCACATTTTAGTCTGTGGTGCTTACTCTTTTGCTTGTATTAGCAATGTAGTTCATCAAACATGCTTTATTCTTACATGCTCCTTTGAGTGTTTGCATGAAGAAGAGAAGATTATTCATTACCTCAACACAATAAAGACCTGAATAAAAGTTTATTGTCGTAAGGACGGCCGAGTTTAGATGGCTGATCTTAGGCATTCTTTTATGATTCTTTTCAGAGAGACCATGTACGGACGGATGTGGAATTTCACGTCTGATTTTTCTCGAGGAGATACAGCGTACACAAAGCTGGCACTGGACCGCCACACAGATACGTCATATTTCCAAGAGCCCTGCGGGTACAGTTCATTTAACAGCTGACAGGTGTTGTGACACCAAGCAAAGTCATTTTAAAGCAAGGCTTCACGTGGATTCTTGCTTTTATTCCATATCCGTAGCGCCAGAGCCGTTGAAAACAGACTAGCGACACACTTTGATCTCACGTGGTCACCTGGTTCATGGAGCTCTCCAAAGTTCCAACTGGTCAGTCTGTGTGAATGGGTTTAAGCAGGAGAGACGGTAGAAGCAGCTGTATTGCAGCATTGTTCACTAAATACCAACACAGAATATGCAGTGATTATAATGTTGGTTACATTTATACTAACAAATAAATGGGTGTCAGTGCAATGTTTGGAACTAGAACACAGATTAGAGCAGTGTTTCCCAACCTTTTTCCACATACATATATGACAATCGGAGCCCCCCCTACCCTCATAATGTGTGTGTATAATTGCTACTCACACAAACATAAATAGATTATAAATATAAATAAATTAAATGAAATAATCTAATAATAAGGGGGGCACGGTGGCTTAGTGGTTAGCACGTTCGCCTCACACCTCCAGGGTTGGGGGTTCGATTCCCGCTTCCGACTTGTGTGTGTGGAGTTTGCATGTTCTCCCGTGCCTCGGGGGTTTCCTACGGGTACTCCGGTTTCCTCCCCTGGTCCAAAGACATGCATGGTAGGTTGATTGGCATCTCTGGAAAAATTGTCCGTAGGGTGTGAGTGCGTGAGTGAATGAGTGAGTGTGTTTGTGTGTGCCCTGCGATGGGTTGGCACTCCATCCAGGGTGTATCCTGCCTTGATGCCCGATGACTCCTGAGATAGGCGCAGGCTCCCCGTGACCCGAGGTAGTTCGGATAAGCGGTAGAGAATGGAATGGAATGGAATCTAATAATAAATTAAATGGTTAAAAATTCTGGCCAAGACTTGTCTTGTCCTTCAATAAAACTTCACAATTAAATTAACAATTACTTCAAACATACATGTAAACTAAAAATGAATCGTGCACATAGTAAACTGCAAAAGGGGCTATGTTAGATGGTGATTTTGTTTCAGTTTCCGGTGGCTTCACCTCCTGCCGTTGGTTTAGCGTTCTAGATCAGTGACGCTTCCATAAAAAACATGCAAAGAAAATTGTATAACAATAATTTAAAAACAACAATGTGGTTGCCAAGCAACCCAGACACAGCAACATACAGTGGTGCAGTGATACTCATGTAATAAGCTGTAGACTGTCCGAATGCAGGACCAGAATAAACTGTTTTATAATCAGAATTAAGCTGTAATTGTAAACTGAGTGTTGTTCGTCTGATCACTTTTGTGGTGAAAATTCACAAAGTATAGGGGGACCATACATGACATTTTATCCCCAACATGTCTTGGCCAGGATTTTAGGTGTGTACTCTTGAAGTCACATTTGTCCACCTCATACGACATTCTCACATTTCAGTTAGAAAAACATTACAAATGAACATTTATTTCTCTTAAGAAGTATAATCATTGTAGTTTCGCTCTTACCTTGTAATATTACTGTTGCTTATCCGAAATAAAACATGAAATTGGGACTGGGGTTTAGGCAATTTGGGGAAAATATCTAATTGCGATTTTTGGGGCCGCTCGTGGCCAGGTCGTCCAGGGCTGCTTTTCAGTTCTAGTCCAGTCCTGGCTGTCATTGATGTCATATTCAGTTCTTTTGCAGATTAAAATCAACTTCAAATCTGCAAACTCCATTGTGAGTTCTTCTGGATATTGAGAGTGTTAGAACTGTCCAATGAACAAACAATCATTTGTTTTGACACGCTAGGCCTCATGTTGAATATTTGCATCCATCACTACGGTTACAGGTGTCACATGCAGATAGAATGCACCTTATTCAGCCTGCCGCAATGTTGATTTGGAAACGAGGGTGAGAGGGTGTGGCAAAGTTCAAAGTAGGGAAGGAAGGAGGCGGGAACCGCCGAACATTTAACAAACTTTAATCAAAATAGACAAACAATAACACGGAAGTAAAAAGAAAACACATGTCAGGGCCCGGTCCTCTCTCGTCCGTAGTCACGTCGCTCGTCCTTTTATGCTCCCGGTCTCCTCCGTGAGATATGCGGGACCGGTGTGCGCACAGCTGATTCCCACTATCACTCACTCCACCAGCCCGGTCTCACAGCTCTTGTCCCGCCTTCCTTGTTACAGAAGGATAAAAGTCCACAGCGCTGCATTACACTATGTACACAGATGTTCAGTTGGCCATCAAAACATAAAAAAACCATCATTAAAATAATTTCCACAGCACAGAGAACTGAGGAAAACAGGACTTGCTTCCATCAAAAGGGTCTCAGCACCTAGTTGTCAGATAAGAGTTGTACATTTTGTGTCTAAAATTGGTTTTGGGCCGGTTGCTAATAGCTTGTGAGGGTGTAAACATGTTTACGTGTCTTTAAGGGTTCGTTTACACTTGCAAAAAAAAACAGATTTTTCCCTTTCACCTGACACAGAATGCATATTGGAGCATATGTGTAAACACAAAAAAAACGCACAAGATCACTTAACGTCGTTTTTACATGATGGGTTGCGTTGAACTTCAACATTTTATTAAGAAGCTTTACATCTTACGAACCGTGTGGAAAAACTGTCCTCTCTCTGCCCTGTCATACACATTATAGTTTCTTAGGACTTGAGTGTCAGGTACGCTTCACGGCCATCCCAACTTGATGTGTGTAAAGCTTTATAACAAATATGTTAGCAGAGGTCGCGTTAACCAAAAATTGTCCGTCATTGACCCTTCTTTTTTTTTACTAGTAATGGAAAATTCTGCAAGATCAGCGGAGACTCGCGGTGCAGAGCCATGTGAGCTAGGGACGTGTATAAACAAGACGACTATAACGGCCCACCACAGTCTCATTTGTTTCGCCATAGTTTCAAAATGGACTACAAATCTTTTTGCACTTTTTATAATAACACAGCAGCAATCTTTAACGTTCTTTCCACATCTGATTGTGTAAAGCGTGCATCTGTCATTCATCTGCCTCTCATTGCGTGCGTCTATAGCAACTTGTTAGCAACCGCTGTTTTTAAGACACAATTAGCCTTTACAAAAACCACAAACAAGTTTTATTTGATACGTTTCATGTCATAGATTAAAACGTGAAATTATTTAAAGGTTTTGTTTACTACAGACCTTATTTTGGGTGATTTACTAAACACACATTCAAAAGGAACCACAGACTTTGGGGCGATGGAACAGGAAATAAATGCTAAAATGCTAACTTGCTGCTGGGGTTTGCATACAATATAATGTACATCATCTCTGAGCCTCCCTATGTAGTTTAGGGAGAATAAGGAATATGCAAATGAGTCCCCGCCTCCACTCGATGGCGTGAGCTCAGAACATAGATGATAGGTACTGTAGAAGACTTATTGGACGTGTGAGCAGCATGTGCTTATGTTGAAGAAAAAGAGCTTGTTTGGTGTCGAGTCTTCACATATCTATGGCTCAAATCTGTGATTGGTTACAGGGGTATGATGTAATTAACAGAGGCCATTAAACTTTCTTTTGTATAATGATGGAGTAAAAAATATGGATTTTGTGCATGGTTTATCTTAAAGCTTATTTAAAACACCACATAGACATATAAACAACATTAGATACTTGTTTTGGTGTATCAAGAGAGTCTATGAGAAATAGACACCCAAAACGATGGTGATGGGAGATGGTGGTCTAGTGGGTTAAAGCACTGAACCGCTAAATCAAAAGGTTGCTGGTTCGATCCCAGCAGCCACCACCAGTGTGTCCTTGAGCAAGACACTTTACTCCATGTTGCTCCAGGGGGATTGTCCCTGTAATAAGTGCACTGTAAGTCGCTTTGGATAAAAGCGTCTGCCAAATGACTAAATGTAAATGTAAAACATAGCGGTGTAATTTAATCTCCGTCTGCAGACATAATGTGTGAACACGGAAGCGTGTATGAACTTTACTGGCTGAAGATCTAAAAGTTTGGTTTAAAGACAAAAAGCGATTAGTGTCTGATGGATCTAGGTATAAACATGTTCTGTGACCGGTAACCCAATGGTTTAATGACTGAGCTGAGGTGCACATGTCGTTCAGAACTGAAATCTGAGGAACATCAGAGTTGACGTGGATGAAAGTGAATGAGAGTTTTACCATCAGACTCTAAATCACATTGTGTTTTAGTTACTTGAGCTTTCTTTATGTATAATCTGATCTGCTTTTCATTCTAGAGCGCTTCACCTGTGCATTGAATCTGATCTTCAGTTAAACTGTGCATGACTGAGCTGTGTTGTGTGTGATTTTCTTTCTGAAGCATTCAGGTGTTTCACTGTTTGAGACATGAGGGCACGGGCGGCAGAACACTGATGGTGGACGGTTTTCACGCTGCTGACCGAGTTCTCCGGCAAACACCCGAGAACTTTGAGCTGCTGTCCCGCGTGCCCATAAAACACGAATACATTGAGAAGCTCAGTGAGCATCAAAACCACATGATCGGCGTGGGCCCGGTGCTCAACGTCTATCCCTGGAACAATGAGGTTTACATGATTCGGTAAGAAACTAAACCTCCTCAGGGATTGGCGTAGATCTGCGTATACTCCCTTCTTCCTCAAAAGCCGAGTCCTCGTGATGGAAGTCATTCTGTTGTTCTATTTGAATATGTGCAGGTATAATAACTACGACCGCTCCGTCATTAACACGGTTCCTCATGACGTGGTTCAGCGCTGGTACACGGCTCACAGACATCTGACCACAGAACTGAGAAGAGCAGAGAATGAACTGTGGGTCAAACTCAAGCCAGGCAAAGTATGGAGGAGCATTGTGTGCGTGTGTCATCATCCTGAAGAAAAAGCACAGATATGATATCTTGTTATAATCGCCTTGTTTGTGTTTGTGTAGGTTGTATTCATCGATAACTGGCGTGTGCTGCACGGCAGAGAGTCTTTCACGGGTCTGCGGCAGTTGTGCGGCTGTTATCTGACACGGGATGATATGCTGAACACCGCTCGCTCTCTGGGCCTTCAGGCCTAAGTGCACAAACACCTAAAACACCCACAATCCATCAGCCCAACAAATCAAGAGCAGTCCAACACAAGTTTACAGAATATTTACATTACTTGTTTGTCTGTAGACATTTGGAGACTGTTTCACAGACGAGGATTAGACCAGAAAACCACCTCAGGACATTTATGCCTTGTTTCCACTGAGTGGTACGGTTCAGTACGGTTTGTAAGGGTACCTAACACGGAAGTACCAATAGTACCGGAACCTAATGGGTGGAGCTAGTCTCACTGCGAACCGCTGATGGTTTTCAGAGAATCGTCACTTGCGTGTACTACAAGGGGAACCAAAGAGTATAGATACCAAGAGGCGAAACTCAATAGATCATTCCATTGCAGCACCTGCGCCCTGCTTTTCCACCATTTTGGGGTGAAAGTGATTCTGCTTTCAGCTCTGGCGATGGCAATATCAGCTGCTTTGTTCAAAAAATAAAACATTAAAGCTGAAATTCAACCTGAATGATGATAGTACATGACGACAAAAGCCTTGGCTCGCTGCAAACCCTGTCAGATATCAAGCATTTTCACCCCAAAATGGCAGCCGTGCTGTTTTCTTTCAAAAAAGCACCAGAGTTCAGCTCTTGGTATCTATACTCTTTGGGGGAAGGACAACACAGGAAGCACCATGTTCATTTACACATTGCTTTGTTGCGTGAGAATGATGTCGATCGCTACTTTCAAGCCTACCTGTTGTCAGTCGCAACACAAGCGTGATAATGGTTACCTGTAACGAAGCCCACCGTACTGTACTGTACCCCACTGTACTGCTCAGTGGAAACCAGGCATATAAGTGACAGATCACCCAAAAAGTCATCATTTATTCACCCTCATGTCAGTCTTGTGTGCCTTTCATTCTTCTTCAGAACACAAAAGAAGATATTTTGAAGAATGTTGACCAACACTGAACCCCATTGTATGAACACAAAAACATTTATCGAAATATATTTTTTGTGGGGTTTACAACCACATGAGGGCAGGTAAATGATCAAAGAAGTCTTATTTTTGGTTGAACTATCTTTTTAAGTAGCTTTATAACCGTGCTTTAGTAAAAAAAACTTTACTGGCGAACGATCATCTTGAGAAAAAGCACTAGACACAGATATCTGTCTCTTCCGGCATGATGAAAAGAATGAGTTTTTTGAAGTAGTGTACATGTTCAAGAAAGACCAAATCATAATCATGAAGGTTTTTTAGTTGTTTTAGATAATGAACTAGAAATGTATAATGTTTTTACTGATTGAATTCACAATGATGTTATGACATTCCGTGAGGAAATACAGAATCAGAAAAGATCATATTATATGGGAAATGATCTCTGATCCGGGAAAGTGTGTGAAATGATGGTGAAGTGCAGGATTTGTGTCCTCATATATCAGTAATGATGGTACGGTACTTCATTCATCAGCAGGAGATCATTTATATTCTTGTATATGTGAAGCATTTTACAGTTTAATAATCATCTCAAATGAGTGTTTGCACAACAAATACCAATGTTACCTCCAGAGAATAAATTCTGTGCGTTCATGTCTGGTTGACTTTGATTGATGACGTGTGAGACAGTGAATACAGCACGTGTGTCATCATTACATCATGTGCTGAATGTACAGTATCTCTAGTCAGATTCCATCATCACTTCATCATCTCCTGCCTGCTGTTTCTTCAGTTCTGATAGGAACATGGAAGTCTTCAGGATAGTTAAGAATCGTCACCATTAAAGAATGAACTGTGGTATCACTTTCTATTTATGTTCTATGATTTCATTTCCTTATCTAAAAGATCCGGGGTGTCCAAGTTTCGGCAGGGAGCTGAAGTCTTCTGGAGCACTTGGACACCCCTGATCTAATCATTTGGCGTCGTCATTAAGATCTATGAGATCTTTATGGGAAGTTCTGGAAAATGTGTTGTTTTGAAGAGTTTAGAATGAATTCCTCTAGAGAAAAAGCATCGCATACACACACACACAATGCTTAAAGAAGGAACTTCATGTTATTAACAATATAACTCATCATGTGAATATGGTACATATCATTTTAATACAATGTTGTTTCATCATAAACTTTTCTTAACTATAATTAACCCGGCCGATAATCAGTTTGGGTTTACAGCAAAACATGGCCCTGACTTGTGTATATGTGCTCTTAAAGAAGCAGTACACTAAATAAGGACAGACAGAAAAACATTATCAGTGTTCTTGTGTTTCATTGATGCACCAAAAGCTTTTGATAGAGTAAATCATGCTATTCAAAACTATTTCTGAAGTTGAAACAAAGAGGAGGGCCTGAATATATTGTGAGAATTCAGTTATTGCCCAACAAACAGGCCCGGTTCTAAAACCAGACCACGGAAGAGCATCTATAATCATGGGCGTAATCCTTGGGAAGTTGGAGGGGAAACGTCCTCCTCCATCCGAGGGTTTTCACCCCAAATCAATTATACTCGCATTCGCTACTGTCACAAATATATTAATGTTACCCAAAACTAATAGTGTAATTAAAAGAAAATACTAACTCAAAAAATGTGTTTTAAGTTCAGAAACTGTTGAGTTCCCCCTCCCCTGCCTCTCACAGTGGTTTAGCCCACTGCCTGCTCTCCCCGTTCATCTCACCTGTGCATTGCGCAACACATTAATATAACCACACACCGTCTGTGTAACATTGTGTATGGCTAGCAAATATTTCTTAAGTTTAACATGTCTTAAACTGACATTGTTTCTAAAAAGGTCAAAAATCGGTCCGGTCTAACCTTAACTTCTATAAAACCTTTTAATGACGTTGAACATCATAAAAATAACACATTATTTGTGGACCATATTTGATAGTTTTCAATTGTCATCCATTTATTAGACAATTCATACAAGAAAATACAAATAACGAAATGTCAATATCTATGGAGTTTTACATAAATTTTTATCAAACATGAATGTAACAAAACTACAGTATTATAGTAAACACATATGTAACTATTTAGTCTTTCCTTTTTTTATTCAAAATGTTTACTCTCTTTTTCTTAGTCCCGACCACCAGCTCTTCAACCATTGATGATGGAAGTCTGAGCTATGACACTACCAGTAACTAACAGTTTTGTATTCCTGTTAAACAGCCATAAGACAAGTGAACAACTAAATACTGGATTATGGTTAACACAATGTGCCTTTTGAGAGTCAGTGAAAGTTGTTTTTGGCTCATTTTTCACATCCACCGCTCCCAGCGTGCTTCAGGTGTTCATCCATTCATGCATCATAGTCTGAATCTGACGCATTAGGGCTGCACCTGTTCACAGCATCTGAGCGAGAGAAGAGAATATGAATTTTTAAGAAGTTGAAAATATCAAAGGCAAAATTTGAGGTAAATGACATAAATGAAGAACAGTCTAACGTTAGGCTGCTGACTTGAACTAGAAAATAGTTGGTGCCCTAGGCAAGATTTTAGATTGTGCCCCTGCTATACCTAATGAAATAAAATTTGAAAGCAACATTCATATTTATGTAATATAAAACGCATTGTGATTTAAAAAAATTGGAAGTAAATGCATTTACAAAAGATATGTAATAAAAATGTTTCTATTTACTAATAACGCTGAAAATAAAATTAAACTTTCTCAATAATACTGTAGTTGAAAATTAGAGCTCATAAAATAAATATTTGATTATTATTATTAAGATAAAGGTCAGTGAGCGTTTTGTAAACATTTTGTAAAGCTCTGCGCAAATGCTTTTGGGACACAAATAAAAGCTTATTGTATCGTTTTGGATTTACTTAAATAAATGTCATGACTTAGTCACAGTGCCAGTAAACACTTTTCGCAGTTCACTTAGTTGAAAGCAGTCAAAACCCATCAGGCAGTGTGTTGAACATCAAACAAGGATCTTTATTGGTGTTTGGTCTCACCAAAGTCTCCTGTTAAAATTTCAAAAGTCTCAGTTAAAATCGAAGGGAGACGACTGCTTTTGCGGTCTCTGGAACAGCGCCCTCTACATGTTCAACGCTGCCATTGCATCGAGCACTTTAAATCCTTGGACTCGTCTTTTCACTGATGATTTTAAACATTACTGTCGTTTTTTAATTTTTTTAAATGCAATTTTTGGTCTGTAAAGCACTTTCACCAACGTGTGTTGTTTTAAAATGTACTATTAAAAGACCTTTTTTGTCTTCTTTGTTGTTTGGTTTCCCGGCAAACATTAATCCGACGTCGCGTGTCCCTGTCCGAAAACAGTCGCAGTAGGACGGCATTTGTTTTTTATGCATTCAGATACATGTGTATATATCAACAGTTCTCTGGGGTTGCATGTATAATTGTTACTTTGACTTTTAGCTATGTGTAATTCTGTAAATACCCATTGTGAATGGGTTGCGAGAGCGTCCTTTACACGAGCATTTTTTAGTCCATCATGACCCTGTGAAATATGCTAAAGAAATGATGCTTACAGCTTGATTAATACTGCAATCGACTGCTCCAATTACTGCTGTAGTTTTTTGTCTATTTATGTTCTTGTTTGTAATTCGTTTCGAAAATTATAGTTATAATTATTATATGACAGTAGATATTGGATATGTTACTGTGTGCCCATTATGTCAATGCTATAGTGATTGTGCTTGTTATCATATATCATATCATATTATATTATTTGTGCCTTTATTCTGTAAAGAACGTGGCGCCGGAGTATCGCGATACTTTCCGCAGCAGGATTTGAGATTTGAGACTGCACCGCGTGATAAAAAGCGCATGCGCCGTCCGTCACACGTGTTGGTGTCTTTTGGAGCGCGCGGTGAAGATGGCGGACACAGACAGTAAGATTCTCTCAGACGTGTTAAATTTAAGCGCGATTTATTAAATGTGGTCTTTTTTCCTTTAATGTGTTCACATTTTTCAGCAATGTTCGTATCAATGTAGGTCAATGGTCGCGTTTAATAAAAAAACGAATGATCTTTCTGGTCGCACTCGAGTAAGATACTAAGTGTACGCAGATATTTCGGAGAATTGTTTGTTCGATATTTGATGTAAGTGTATTAACGTTTAATGTTTGAAAACAAAAAGCAGCGCGTGCTTGTATCCTTTGAGTTACTGTGACGTTAAAGCTGAGACTAAAACACATCGACGGTTTTAGTGCGATATTCACGTGTATGATTCACGTGATCATCATCAGTTTGCACAGCCTTGGTATTATTTAGTATAAATGATTCAATAAGGTAAAGGAATGTTATCTGAATGTGTAGGAGCTTCATGAATGATTTCACAGGCCACGTGCTGACCCCCGCGCCACGTGCTCGAATCTGCGTTAAACTCTGCGTTTCTGCACTGATGTGTGTGGATTTAGTTTTTTCTTTCTTTTTCTGCATGAATATAAACTCATTAAAGAATGTTTTTCTTTGGTCTTTTCCCTCAGTTGGTTCAGCCAAGAAAGAGAAGAGAAGGAAGACAAAGAAAGTTTCAGATGAAGAAGTTGGGGTGAATGTCTTTATTTTAAGACACGATGTGTTTGTGTGTAAATGTAAATTATATTATTAATTTACAGATTTCATTTTTTTTAGTGTTACATGGTTTTCTGTTTTTTTTCTACTGTTAAGGCCTTCAATATATGATCACTGCTTGATGAACTCTTCATCGACATTGAGATCAGAAGCAGAGATTAGATGTTAAAATCTTGAACTTTGCTGCATTGTTTTGTGTGTGTAGTATTTCCTCAATGTGTGCTTTTTAAATGTCTAAATTGACAAGTGTATTTTTGACACACAATAAATCCCTGGAGTTGTGAATCTTGTCCATTAAAGTGATGTAATTGTTCCTTCAGGACATTCAGGAGAGTGGTGATTTTCTCATCAAACCTGAGTCACGAGTGGCCAGTTTGGACACGTCTCAATGGCCGTTACTGTTGAAGGTACACATGTGTGTTCTGATGATGATGATGAAGTATGTGTGTCTCGTGATGAACTTGTTTATCCATTCTCTGAGCGTCTGGGGTCTCTTCTGCCCTCCTGCGGTCCGTTCTGGCCCGTGGGTCACAGCGTCTGTTCTTCCGTCTCAGTGTTCTGCTGGGCCGGATGAGCTGATGTCAGGGTTCAGATCCACCCAGAGACAAAGATGATTACACACTTCTGATCTCACACATGCTAACGTCTTGTCCGTTCAGCTCTTGTGTTCGTGTTTGTTCATGAAGCGTTTTGATCTCCGCAGAACTTTGATAAGCTGAACATCAGGACGGCTCACTACACTCCTCTGCCTCACGGCTCCAATCCGCTCAAGAGGGACATACAGGATTACGTCAGGTAACGTCTGCCTAATGTTTTCCCCTCACTCCAGCCCTGCCAGTGTCCCTTGATAGGAAGTGTGTGTGTGTGTGATGTTGAGGCCACATGATGTGATGTAGATGACACGAGCACATGTTGTGCAGAGATGACTCCTCATCTATCACCCTTTACTGATGGCTTCAGCTCCGTGGACGACACCTCCTGCTGTTGTTCTCTTCATTCACTCTGTGTTTCTTGCGCTCAGGACTGGTTTCATTAATCTGGACAAGCCCGCAAACCCGTCGTCACATGAGGTTGTGGCCTGGATCAAGAGAATTCTGCGCGTGGAGAAGACTGGTCACAGCGGGACGCTGGATCCAAAAGTGACGGGTTGTCTGATCGTGTGTGTGGAGCGGGCCACGCGTCTGGTGAAGTCGCAGCAGTGCGCAGGTACGTCTGCAGGCCGGTGAGCTGTGGTTTTGCTTGTCCTCCCAGTAAACCCCAGCGGCCTCCTCTCATTCCTCTTCTGCCGTGTCTTTCAGGCAAAGAGTATGTGGGAATCGTACGGCTGCACAGTGCGCTAGAGAACGAGCACCAGCTCGCCCGGGTGAGTGCTCCTCTTCAGTACCCGGTGCATATTGGTCACATGACTACAGGGTGTTCTTAAAGGGACGGTTCACCTCATTTCTTCTCTTATGCGAGTCTTTCTTCAGTGGAACACAACAGAAGATATTTCGAGAAATGTATCTGGGTTTGTTCTTACAATATAGTAGGATATATATCTATAGTACAATATATATTTGGTATTTAAACTCCATTGACTTCCAAAGTATCTATTGTTATGTTCTGATGAGGAAAACTCATCCTGGTTTGACATGAGGGTGAAGAAATGAATCCCTTTTAAATCCCTTAAGTGTGTAGCTGGTTACCGTTGACTGCTGTGTGTGATATGATGAAAATGTTCATCCATTCTCTGAGTGTCTCTGGACCGTCTCTCTCTCGCTCTCTCTCTCTCTGTGGGTTTGAGCGTCAGGACCGGCGGTCTGTGTTCTCTGCTGTAGTGTTCTACTGCAGCTGATGATCTCAGCTCTGCTGGGTTTGATGGTTTAGAGTCACCGAAGAAGACTGAACGTGTCTGAACACACACGCATGCATGTGAGATCCGACTGCAGCGTGAGTCTGGATCAGATCTTCATCCCGCTCTGAGTTTCTCTCTCTCTCTCTTCAGGGTCTGGAGTGTTTAACAGGAGCACTGTTTCAGAGACCTCCTCTCATCGCTGCCGTCAAGCGACAGCTCCGAGTGCGCACGATATACGACAGCAAACTCATCCAATACGACGCAGAGAGGCGACTAGGTATTGCTATAAACACACACTGCTGCGCAGATCCACCCGCGCATGACCTCAGAGTATCTTGAACCACTCAAACTGTGCTTTCTTAGGGCCCGATGACTTCCACCATGTGAAGAATGTGGTGTGAATAATTGAGGCTTATAAGAGGAGCAGATTTTGTGTAATGGAGTATGTTGAGCCAGAATGTAACATCTACAACATTCAAAGCGTTCTGTGAATACGGTTATTCAGATGTGCTTTATCTTCTCTGCTTCTCTTAGAGTGAAGTGGTGCTGTAGCATGAACTGCATCAAAGTTCCTGTCAAACACCCTTTGCAGCAACATGTCATAATAAAAGTCCAGTCCTAACATTTTCTGCAGTAACTTGTCATAATAAAAGTCCAGTCCTAACATATGCTCCACACTATGAATAATATACGGAGTGATCGAGTTATACAATTAGAAGTGCTAGTAAAATTATAAAACGGGATTATAAAAAATAATACTTCCTTAAAATTGTGTTTAGATTAATGTAGTACAGATGTACCGGTTAAATACTAGTTTAACGGGGTTGTATATTCAGGGTTGTTCCTGCATAATCACATTGGAGGGCAGCCGCATCAGTTAAATTTCATGCCCCATCTAACTCTCGACAAAATGACTTCGAGTGTCTTCACGAAGAACACTGCGGGCACTAAACAGACTGTCACATGTAACTGCAGTTTCTGCATTAGACCACAATGGAGGCAGTGGGCCTACATGCGCATTGCACTGCCTCATCTTAAGCCTGGAAAAACCCTGATATTTGACCGTTTTACATTTTCCCTCCTGCATGTTTTACGAAGTCTCTACTGTAGGTTTATAAGCGAGTATGTGTTCAAATATTACTGTCGTCTAGTAAGAGACAGAAAACATAGAATCCAGAAAAGAGATTTGGTAGGGCTATAGTTTCTCATGCTGATGGATCTGCGCAGCACTGCTGTAAACTGTTGAGGCCACATGATGTGATGTAGATGACACGAGCACATGTTGTGCAGAGATGACTCCTCATCTATCACCCTTTACTGATGGCTCAGTCTCATCTAAGTGTGTGTTTGTGAGCTGTGTTTGTGTGTAACGCTGTAATGTCGTTTGCAGGTATTTTCTGGGTGAGCTGTGAAGCTGGCACATACATCAGAACTCTGTGTGTTCATCTGGGTCTGCTGCTGGGCGTCGGAGGTCAGATGCAGGAGCTGCGACGTGTCCGTTCGGGTGTTATGGGAGAAAAGGTGTGTTCAGAGGGCATCTGTTAAAGAGTCAAAGTGTTGAGTTCAGTTCTGGGCTTTCTCCCGGTTCTGCTAATGAATCTTTGGCACATGAAAGCGGCTGAGAGTGAAGAACTCATGAAGCGTCTGATGTGACGTCTTCATCTAAACTCTAGCCGAACACAACGGAGTCTAAACTTGATGCTCTGAAAATCCAGCTCAGTAACTAGTTACTGTAATTTATTATAATCTCTACATGACATTTATATCAAGTTGAAATGAAGACTCAAGGTTAAGGTTCATGTAGAGATTATACTAAATTACAGTAACTAGTTACACCCTACACTACTTTCAAGGGAAAACATATTAATACTCGAGCAAAGTAAGGGATCACTCATGTTTCTCATTAAATAACAGTAAAAAACACGTGACGTAATTAAACTATATACTTAGACTTTGTGTAGTATGTATGTGTGTGTGTGTACAATAGTGGAATTGACAAAGATTCTATCTTTAAAATCCGTGCTTGGCTCATTTCAATGCTTGATTCTGATTGGCCAGTCGCGACATTCCAAGGGTTCCTTTCAAATAACAACGGTTCTAAACTTATAACACCCTGTAACCCAGATGCTGCAAATCATTTTGAGAGGGTCACTTTAATATCACACAAACACGTATAGACTTAATCTTTTTATAACATATGACATTACACTTTTGACGTTTGAAGGGTGTTTCTTACTTTAAAACCGAAACTAAACGGCTGTTCCTCACAGAAGGTCAGCATTCAGTAAAAATTGGCTAATAAAAAATGTAAATTCTCCTGTCCTATAATAAGTGAGATAATGTACAAGCAGCCTGCTGTCATTGCCTTTACACGTCCGGTCCTGATCACATTAAGGCTTACTTCTGCGTTAACAGCCGGCTGCTTGTACATTATCCCTGACTTTATGTAGTTTTAGATTACTTCTTTGAATGAAGAGCAGTTTCATGTTTGTCCTTGAATCACATAACTAATGAAGATTGATGTTCGATATAGAATGTCATGAATACTGTAAATACTTTAATCTGTAATGTAATAACACTATTGAATATGTAATTAGTGACTAGTCTCTACTTTTTCAGAGTAACTTGCCCAATACGGCTCATGAGGATCAATACAATGTTTATAATGTATTCATATCACAATAATGTGAGCAAAACTGAACGTGTTAACATAAAATATTTTTTCTACAACTAAGTTGGTTGAATATACAACTTTTTGAGGTTTAATGGAAGCTGAACACACAACTTTTTGAGGTTTAATGGAAGCTGAACACAAGTCATTTAATATCCAGACTTGTGACTGCATGAAAATTCAATTATGTGATTGTGTAAATTTCACCCACAACTTGACATGGAGGATTGAAAAAGAACAATCTGTGATGTAGCATCTGAGTCACTGCCCCAAACAACTAAATATTGTGTGTGTGTGTTGTCAGGATAACATGGTGAGCATGCACGATGTGCTGGACGCTCAGTGGCAGTTTGATCACAACAAAGACGAGACGTATCTGAGACGAGTCATCTACCCGCTGGAGAAACTGCTCATCTCATTCAAGAGAATCGTCATGAAGGACAGCGCTGTATGAACATTTACACATTCCATGCAGACTTGAGTGAAATGCTGTAATGAACACAAAGATCATCATTCTATTCGTTTTACACAGTGGTGAAGTGTTTATTATAAATTACTTATAATAAACACATCATTAAAAAAAAAAAATTTATGGGCAGATAGCAGACTGGCATTAAATCTTTCACCTTTTAACAATCCAATCAGTTGTCAGTGAATGAAATCAAGGCCTGCCCGCTCAGATGTTTCACTCGTGTACACGTCACATTATGAAAGAAAAGATGATCATTAGATCTGTTTCATGCTGACTTTAAGAATCATCAGACACTTGAAGCATTGAGCAGTTTCTTTCTTCCACAGGTGAACGCCATATGTTACGGTGCTAAGATCATGTTACCAGGTGTCCTGCGATATGAAGACGGGATTGAGATGAATCAGGACATTGTGGTCATAACCACCAAAGGAGAAGCCATCTGTACAGGTAGGCCGGACTCATGACGCGAGCGGAGATGACCGTCTGTCTTTCACCTGACACCTCTGATGTGTTTCACAGCGATCGCTCTCATGACCACAGCCGTCATCTCCACGTGTGACCATGGTGTCGTCGCCAAGATCAAGAGGGTCATCATGGAGCGAGATACCTATCCACGCAAGTGGGGTCTTGGGCCGAAGGTGAGGACCCCCACACACGGATTTATTTAAAAACAGATGGATTTGACCTTGCGCTGCTGCTGTTGTGGTGATGTTTTAAAGTGTTTCTGTTTCAGGCGAGCCAAAAGAAGATGATGATTCAGAAAGGACTTCTGAGCAAACACGGCAAACCCAATGAAAGCACGCCAGCCAACTGGAATGACAGTTATGTGGATTATAGGTATAGAAGGTTCTCTTACTCTCTGTGACTTGTTACTCTTCATCAGTTGTTCTGACCGAGTCTTGAGCGACTCTGGAGAACACAAGTGAAGTATTTCAGTCTGGTGTTTAGTGCAAGTGTAATCAGAAGCTTCTCTGTTTTCTAGCGCTTCCAAAACACAAGACCTGCCGGAGACTGAAGCCGGAGGAAAGGTGAGTTGTGTTTCTACAGCACATTGTGTGGTGTTTGTGTGTGGATATGTAGTGAACTTGTGTTTATCCAGAGGAAGAGAGACAACAGTGGCAGTGACCATGATGCAGCTGCTCAGCCAGTCAAGAAAGAAAAGAAAAAGAAAGTGAAGAAGGAGAAACAGGCAGAAGAGACGCCGAGTGAGCCTCCAGCAGAGGAAAACACAGAGGTGAGTTCTTCATCTGATCACAGATTTAGATCGAGTGCTGGAGCCTCTGATAAAACGAGGACACACACACATGATTCACGAGTGAGTTTGTTCATAAGGTTGTGTGCTACACAGGTCACAGAAAGCGCAAAGAAGAAAAAGAAGAAAAAGGTGAAGGACTCAAATGGAGCGTCAGAATGAACATTGAGACTGATGATGGAGAGGCTTTGAGATCAGACGCCTGCCTGAGCATATTCTCAACAGATTTATGTTCTTCTCGTGAAACCCTGATTGTTGGGATGCGTTCATGTTTTTTTATTGTACATAGTGAAAATGTATCCTGAACATATCAAATGAAAGTTGACTTGTTTTATAATGGTCTTGTGTTTTGTTATGGGCAAGTGATCAAATCCCTTAAGATTCTTGAAATGAGTTTTCCTGTAGTTAGACATGATTCACATCAGTTTAGAGTAGAACTGTATTAGAATGCTTCACCGCAGCATAGTGTCTCTCAGAAAACAATTGAGCTGGGCACATTTTATCACTCACTTAAAGGAGTAGTTCACTTTGAGAAATGTTCATGATAATTTCCTTACCCTCATGTCATTCAAGATGTTTGGTTTTTAGTGGAAAAGAAATTATGGTTTTTGATGAAAACGTTCTAAGATTTTTCTCCATAGTCACTTTAATGGACTTCAAATGCTAAACCTCATACCAGACCATGAATAAAGGTCTTACCTAGTCAAACTGTTGCTTATTAAAAAAAGTTATGCTTTATAAACACAAAACCAACTTGCTCCTTCATGACTTCACGTAATTTGTGATGTTGAGAAGGTCACGCTTGATGTATGCAGAAGTACAAAGTCACTTAAAACGTGTGTTCAACATGTAAACCATGTAATTATTGTATTATGTAACAGATCAAGTGTTTAGGAAGCATATGCATATTTTTTTAATGACCGATGGTTTCATTAGAGAAGACCTTTATTAATCGTCTGGTATTGTTTGGAGCTGCAATGAAATTGTCATTTCGACCTTTAAGTCCATTGGAAGTCACTATATGGAGAAAAATCCTGGAAGGTTTATTCACACAAGGTTTTAACCTTAATTTCTTTTCCACTGAAGAAATAAAAAAGCAAGGTCTTGGATGACATGAGAGTAAATGATCATGAACATTTATATTGAAAGTTAGTTCCTATACTAGAGACACTTTGAGTTGCTTTGTTGCCCTCAACTTTCATATCTACTGTAACGCAAGGTTATCACAAACATCTGTAGATGCATCAGAGATCGCTGAATTAGAATAAGTACCTACGTATGGACCAGTACAACAGTACGTTCTGTATAGTAGATATACTACACATTCTTTCTTACATTATGAGAGTAGGTGCTTCACGCTATTCTAAATGAGGCTGAAGCGACCGGGATGGAAAGACGGTTTTAATGTACATTAGAAGTGACGCGCTTAATGATACTAATATGATCAGGCCTTATACTGACTCGTACAGCTCAAGTGTGATCAAATTCATTCAATGTACACATGAGATCCAGGACACCTTTATGGCCATATCATAGAAACATGATGTATCGCCTCTCCATAGCAACATCCTTCCAGATCTCAAAAACCGTTAGTAATGTTGCATGTTCAATATCTTTGCATTATTTACATCAAGTTTAATGACAATCGAATGAATCCCCTTGGAGGAGTATTTAAAAGTTCAACACGTATAGTTAGAAAATCCACATCTGCTCGACGCATTACAGCAGTGGTTCTCCACTCAGACCCGTGAGATCCATTTTCCAGCTGAGTTTAGCCCTTAATCTGATATAAACACCTGAAGAAGTTTATCAGCGTCTTTACGGTAAATGCGTTCATCAACTTAATAAAAACTTAAGTACTGCGAGAGCGATTCAAGTGCAGATTGCTCTGTGTGCAGCTCAACATGAAGGTCCTAAAGTTTCTCATGAACCTCTTCAGGTGTTTATCAGAATCGGTGCTAAACTCTGCAGGAAAGTAGATCTCAGAGTTGAGAACAATTGCATTAGAGCATCTTTAATAGTCTTTAGAAAAGTTTGAGAAAGTCTAATTTTGTCTAAAGGTGGCGCTATAGTTCTCCATGGCCATTTCTTAGCTTTTACACACAGCTATCTTCACGCTCACACCGCCGAGAGCTTTGAAAACACCTAAATATGTGAAGTGAAGTGAAAGTGACCTATTTGTCAGATATGGTGACCCATACCCGAGATGTGACCTCTGCATTTAACCCATCCAGTGACTAGTGAACATACGCACAGCAAGTGGTGAACACACGTACACCCGGAGCAGTGGGCAGCTATCAGTGCAGCGCCCGGGGAGCGTGTAGGGGTTAGGTGCCTTGCTCAAGGGCACCGCAATCGTTACCTGCCGGCCCTGAGGATCGAACCGGCAACCTTCTGGTCACGAGTCCGACTCTCTGACCATTAGGCCACGATTGCCCCGGTGCAACACTTGATCTCAAAATCAGCCATAAGGGTCAGTTTTTAGAAGCTATCCGTTAATGTATGGCTTGTTAGGAAAGGACAATATTTAAAATATATTCACAAACGGCGCCGTTGCGGGCAGCTATGATGAACCAACAAACTTCTTTTACTTCTGCTTTGCGCTGATTACAATCTATTTTACATTGCAGAAAATCAAGCAGTGTTATTCTATTCATAAATTCCTTATTTTTGGTCTTATTTTTTATAAAAATATACCCAAAAGCAGCGATAAGAAAACCGTTAAAGTACCGGACCGAAGCAGTATCGATAACAGGTGTAATACCATTAAAATCTTAAGGATACCCATCCCTAGCTCTGATTGGTAAAGCTGAACAGGTCTGTCGTGATTGGTTCCCCGCATAGTGTTTGTGTGAAGATGTCCCATCCATAGCATATCAGCCTCTCAGTGCACGTGTGTTCATGAACAACACATCAATGGTGAGTCAGTGCACGCCCAGAGCAGCTCTTTTATAGAAAACTACAAACCTGTCCCATCACAACACTTCAACACAAGTGACAGCGATCTTGAATATCCTTCAAATCGCAGCGGCTCAACAAAATTCTATCTGCAAATTTCTTACGCATAGACTCAACGTAGGCCAAGTTTCACACGCTGTCACTTAAAGTCATGAAGGTGTTGAGCGTTGATTATCTTACAATGTGTGTCGCTGAACTCTTATGACCAGCTATGACAATGAAAGTAGTTTAGGACGTAGCTCAGTCAAACGTTTACAATCTCTGATAACCAAACACTACTCCAGCGGATCTTCCTCTTCTCCAAGGAAGACCTCTCCCCTTCTTTGGCGTATTCCTTTGGGCGGATGTTATTAAAAGCAATTGGAATAGTGACATCATGTACCCAAGAAGTAGAGGGCTGTAGTCCAATTTCAGCCGTTCACTTCAGTCCTTGAAAAGTGAATTCTGTTAAAGACAATATCTCGCTTGTCACTGAACTTTGAGCTTTATCATTTTGCAGGAATTATTTATGCTTTAACAGCAACATTACACACTAACTAAAGGTTTAAAAATGTGATTGCAGGGAATAGCCGCTTTAACATTTATCCTTAGAATATAAATAAACATTTTGGTGGCCGCAGTACATTATGAAAGTAGCCAAAAAACCTGCAACCCGCTTCGTAATTTTCCCCGCAACTGCATTTTCAAAATAGCCAAATTTTACAGGAAAACCACAACCCTGGCACCACTGGGCCATGCCCTACTCATGTCACCGTCAATGTTAACTTGACTCAGGTGCTGGAGAATCACAAGAATCACTGTCAAATCTAACTACCATCGTTTAAATATGTATATTTTTTATTCCCATTTTCAAAGCCTCCCCTGCTTTGTGAAGCCATTTTGTTTTTGCTCTCAGTGTAGCTGATGGGGGGCGTGTTCTGGTTGGTGACGTCAGTGCCTCATGCTATTACTATGCACATATCAAAAAATTGATGATATCATAATTGACCATTTTCACTAGTGGAAATTAGATTTGAACACATACTAAATTCTTTGTTAAAGTAAGATTTCAGTTACAGATATCAAGAATTATGTTTTTACTAGTCAAAATTATACAATTGATATCATGACCATATAAACGCGATGACGTCAGTTTTTTATATCAACAATTCATGTTTTTACAAGTGGATATATAATACTGATATCAAATAATGCCATTGTTACCACTTGAAATTTCATTCCTGGTATTAAGAATTTTAACTAGTGATAAATTCTGTTAATGTTTTAATGGCGCCAAAGCTATGTAAATCTAAATATAGGTACCAAAACGAGTTTTTTAATTGATAAAGTTGCTAGTACACATATTAACAATGTATTTCTAGTAAAAACATAATATTTAAACATAACATTAAGTAAAAACATAATTTTTGATATCAATAATTACTTTCTAAACATGTAAAAATGCCAATTTCTGATATCAAGAATTCAATTTTCTCCTTCTCGATGTCTGTAAATGAATTTTAACATGGAGCATTTGGTATTTCTGATATCAGGAAATAGATTACAGATATTAATAAATCTGAGATTAATTGTAGATATCTAAAATTACTTTCTTACTAGTAATTCAATTTTTGTTTGAGTGATGACGTCATTTTTGATATTAAGAATTCATATTTTTACTAATGAAATTGTATTTACTGATACCAAGAATAGTATTTGATACTAGTAGAATATCAATTACTAGATTCTATGGTTGATATCAAAAATTCATATCCTGAGAATGATTAAAAGCTATTCGGCTTGCCATGTAAAACAATGTGACAGGAGCCAAACTATAAAATCCGATTACACTTTAAATATTTTATTTTAAACGGACACAATGAGAGATACAATTACATTTTTTCCTCTTGAGTTTGCGCATCATGAGCTTCAGAACAGCATTGAGACGATCACTTCAAAATGGAACGCAGGGCTAGTTGTTTTGAAGAACTGTTGCTCACAGATTCCCCCATGTGGTTGATATGTAAGGGATAATCCACAGCTAGCCGTGCGATAAAGAGTTTTAATGCACGATGTGGAGGTCAAGAACCACCAGACGCTGTTAGTGATGTTTACAGTGTCATTTTAGATCAAACAAATGAAAATTGTTCGTCGGTTATTTTCCTGAGTTAATTTTTCATGTAATCAAACTGACATGAGTTTCCTGTACGTTAAATGGTTTTAATGCACACCTTCCAGCCAATCAGAATTGAGTATTCAAACAGACCATGGTAAGTGCAATCGTCTGTTAACAATGTTGTAAATGATGTCGCTGTATAAGCTTCCTCATGGGCAGCACAAAACACCTTCATATATTTCCCAAGCGGATTAAACCGGTGAAGGCAGAATCCTCATTTGGAAACCATGTGGCACTCTTAAATATGAATTCTTAATATCAAAAATGACGTCATCACTCAAACAAAAATTGAATTACAAGTAAGAAAGTAATTTTAGATATCTACAATTAATCTCAGATTTATTAATATCTGTAATCTATTTCCTGATATCAGAAATACCAAATGCTCCATGTTAAAATTCATTTACAATGGCGCCTTTCCGACTGCAGTATCCAGAGAAAGCTCTGTCTTTATTGACATCGTAGGTTCCCTAGTTCGAGACCAGCAAGGGAACGAGGATCTTGGCACCGGCTCAGGAAATGATTGAGTGAAAAAACACATCCCGGTTCCCAGTCGGGCTCCGGCACCAGCACAGGTGGAAATGCGGTATGTGCTTGTAGCCGATATATGAGGCTGCTCAAGTAGAATTCATCCAGTTAAAGCAACACTAGAGACCTTTTGCTTATGGTTCACCCATGTGTTGATAAGCACAACTGTGCGTTATCAGTGTCATAAATACTGTCTCTGTATAAACTTTCCTGTGGGCAGCACAATACACATGGATTTGTTGACAAAGCAGAAATCGCTGTTACATTAAGAGTTGTCATACCACTGAAATCATTGTAGAGACATTATTTTAAGGTCTAAAACTACAAAGTGTTGCTTTGACTTCAAGTTGCATTTCTTGAAATGAGATAAATGTTTGACGTTTGACAGTGAAACACCAGGACATTTTCACTCGCTTCAGCCGCTGTTACTCACAGCAATATCTCCTCTTCCGTCAAAAAACCCTCTGTGCCCTACCTATAGAATAGGGCAACATCAGCAAATCACAGAGATATTAATGAACCTCTGCAAACATTTATAGTTCATCATATGCATCACTAAAACCTTTTACACTACCCATCAGCTTAACACTTAAAGGAGTAGTTCGCTCAAAAAATGGTCCCCATTGACCTTCCATAGTAGAAATCAAAAAGTCAAGTCAACGAGGACCATGTTTGGGTGAACTACTCCTTTAAGAACTTCACAGCATACAGATACAAACATGTTCACAAGTGGATGTGCGTTCTTTAAATGTTTTCAGATGTGATGTTGTGAAAGATGAAGAGTTTCTTCACAGCCAGTGCTCTTGAAAGATGTTTTCTTGACCCACTCCCGCAACATCTGTCTCTTCTTCTGACACACATGGACATCTCAGCCTGGAAGGTGTTGTGAAAGAAAAGAAATGATGTTTGTGTGTGCTTTTCCTTCTTTACAGACAGCATTATCACAGAAACAGAACTGGTTTGGGTTACTTTGGTGAACACTAAGTCAGAAGTTCAAGAATGGGAACATATTCAAGTGTTTGCTGGTTATTCCATGAGAATTCTACCAGGAAACATCTGGTGTGGTGCAATAAAAATGTTTTTGCACATTTAAGATTAAGAAGGTTTTATTATTGTTTCTGTGTTTTGATGACGTTAGTGACATACAGAATAGGATTGGTGTTATTTTCTGTCTGAGGGAAACGAGTGAAGGTTTGCTTTTATGTGGCTGCTTTTATATCACATTTCAACTTATATTTCACGGAAGGTTTCATCCGAATAAACTAGAGAAGCGGTGTTGAACTGTTGAAATGGATATCATTTTACTTTCATTCCTTTAAAAGGTACAAAGTGCTTTAGTTTTCTGCATAAATATGAATTGTGTTTGACAGCCTACGCAGGGATGAGTTCCTATAGGACAATAATTACCTCATCATCATGACAACAGTTCCTGGTCACGTCAGAAAACTTCAGAAACGGCTCTTAAATAAAACTAGCTGTGCTTTGATTCAAGACAGTGGACCCGGAACCATCATGTGACCTAGACACGCCATCATCTCTATTCAACCTTACAGGCTTTTTTACATTCAGAAAGATTTATGTTTGGAGTATTTTATATTGTTCATTTGCATACAATTTTGTCCCCATGGTGAAGATAAATGGGGGGCTGTGACAGTCAGAACACGCTTAGATCTCCGTAGTGTTGTGTACGTCATATTCACATAGCAGCAGTAATGACAGAAACTATGTCAAGAAATCAACCTACATGTAAAATAACAAATCTACTAAAAATTATACATAAATAAATAGATTTAAACTGATGCAAATATGTTAGAAAATGTGAAGAAGCTTAACTCAAATAAGTAACTATATAGTGTTTTTATTTGCTGCAATTATAATGTATGTAAAGCTGCTTTGCAAGAATGAAATGGCGCTATGTAACTCAAATGTAATTGTGTGAAATGATACTCACATCTGTCTCTTCTGCATGTGCTCTATTGTTTCAGGAAGAGGTCGTCTGTAAGTCTCGGGCAGAAACAGTGTGCTTACGGCTGACAGGACACACAAACTTCCCAGAATCATGTGAGGTAAACTTTTATAAAAGATGCCTGCAATTCAGAATATGAAGTTCTTTCAAAGCTCTTATCTGTGTCAAGTGTTAAATGATGAATATGAAAATGGTCTTCAATATCTTACTCAAATGAATAAAGTAGGGGGCGACAGCACTGCCAACGCGAGAGACCATGGCACAGGAGCCCACGGCTGAATTCCTCAGGACTGTCGGATAAATCTCTCCTGTGTACACAAACATCAGGGAAGTTCCGATCGCCATCCCAAACTTACCCACCATCTCAAATGCAGTGGACAGAGTGGGCAGATCTGTGACAGAAACACAACATCAGAGAGTGTGATGAGAAACTGATGTGATGGGAGACTGATGCTCGGCTTTACAGTACCTGCAGGAACTAACTGAATGAAGTACAGCACTCCTCCGCCCAGAAGCATGCTAGCAGAACAAGCTAATCTCCTCGGTCCACAGCGAAGAGAGAGCCATGCCAGAACATAAGCAGGCACCTCGATGGCAGCCGAGATGAAGCAGTTGAGAAATGGACTGCCGTGTAGACGTGACGTGTTGAGAGAGAGACCGAAGTAACCCATACTGAGAGTCATCCTGTAAAACATGACACCCACATCATACTAACATCAGAAAGCGCACACAACGCGCAGACATAACACTAGGGATGGGAACCGAGAACCGGTTCTTCTTTAGAACCGGTGCCCAGTGAATCGATTCCTTGGAACCGTTAGCGTGCCTACTTAGCGATTCCGCTTATCGGTTCCGCTCGTTGCAAATGTGTCATCATCATGACGACACACACGCTGCGTTGTTTTGGTTACGCAGCAAACATGTCATCGAGGTAGAAGCGATCTAAAGCGTGGTTATATTTCACTAGAAAGACGCCAATGCGGTAAAAGTTTAATTTCGGCAAAAGGAGGAACTACCTCCAATATGCAGAAAGATTTGGCCACACAGCACGCAATTCATTTGCAGGACTGTCGCGTGTTTGATACACTACTACTTAGCGACACAGCAACAACAAGTGAGTCAAGCAGCAGCGGAGCTAACGAGACGTCATCTGCTATTAATGCCGAAGGTAACTTCTCTATTTCGTTCATGTCAGCGCCATTTCATTGTGTAAACTTTTACTATTTGAATAATAATCTCCATTGTCATTGTCATTGCCTAAGTTGATAGTTGTGGTCTTTACAGAAGACTTCTTTTTATTTTGTATGTCAGTTGAGTTGAATTTTGTTTCAGGTAGAATATTCCCAAAGGCACAAGCTCTTCCTTGACTGTTCAGTCTGTGTTTTTAGTTTTTATGGCACTTAAATGGCAGTTTTATTTTATTTTTTTGTCTGGACCAATGATGTATGTAAAAATTCTATAGGTCCCTGGACTTTACTTTGTAGCCTACTTTTAGGTTTGTTCTGAGATAGCTACACATAATTTGTGTATACTCTGAGTATGTGCTGTGTTCTTATCAGATATTAAAGCGAGTTAATACAAACAAACAAATTGGTACTTATTCCCTCACCCAATGAGAATCGATAAGAGAATCGATAATGGAATCGGAATCGTTAAATTCTTATCAATTCCCATCCCTACATAACACACATGACGCACACAACGCGCAGACATAACACACATGACGCACACAACGCGCAGACATAACACACATGACGTACACAACGCGCAGACATAACACACATGACGTACACAACGCGCAGACATAACACACATGACGCACACAACGCGCAGACATAACACACATGACGCACACAACGCACAGACATAACACACATGACGCACACAACGCACAGACATAACACACATGATGCACACAACGCGCAGACATAACACACATGACGTACACAACGCGCAGACATAACACACATGACGCACACAACGCGCAGACATAACACACATGCCGTACACAACGCGCAGACATAACACACATGACGCACACAACGCACAGACATAACACACATGACGCACACAACGCACAGACATAACACACATGATGCACACAACGCACAGACATAACACACATGACGTACACAACGCGCAGACATAACACACATGACGCACACAACGTGCAGACATAACACACATGACGCACACAACGCACAGACATAACACACATGACGCACACAACGCACAGACATAACACACATGACGTACACAACGCGCAGACATAACACACATGACGCACACAACGCGCAGACATAACACACATGACGTACACAACGCGCAGACATAACACACATGACGCACACAACGCGCAGACATAACACACATGACGCACACAACGCACAGACGTCACTCACACATGACGTACACAACGCGCAGACATAACACACATGACGTACACAACGCGCAGACATAACACACATGACGTACACAACGCGCAGACATAACACACATGACGTACACAACGCGCAGACATAACACACATGACGTACACAACGCGCAGACATAACACACATGGCGCACACAACGTGCAGACATAACACACATGACGTACACAACGCGCAGACATAACACACATGACGCACACAACGCGCAGACATAACACACATGACGCCCACACAACGCGCAGACATAACACACATGACGTACACAACGCGCAGACATAACACACATGACGCACACAACGTGCAGACATAACACACATGACGTACACAACGCGCAGACATAACACACATGACGTACACAACGCGCAGACATAACACACATGACGCACACAACGCACAGACATAACACACATGACGTACACAACGCGCAGACATAACACACATGACGCACACAACGTGCAGACATAACACACATGACGTACACAACGCGCAGACATAACACACATGACGTACACAACGCGCAGACATAACACACATGACGTACACAACGCGCAGACATAACACACATGACGTACACAACGCGCAGACATAACACACATGACGCACACAACGTGCAGACATAACACACATGACGTACACAACGCGCAGACATAACACACATGACGTACACAACGCGCAGACATAACACACATGACGTACACAACGCGCAGACATAACACACATGACGTACACAACGCGCAGACATAACACACATGACGTACACAACGCGCAGACATAACACACATGACGTACACAACGCGCAGACATAACACACATGACGCACACAACGCACAGACGTCACTCACACATCTGAGCTAGTGCGGACCTGAGCTATTCCCGGGGTGGAGTGAGCTCTCACTGATAGTGGGCACGGGCGATCTTGAGAGCCACAATCCAGTACGCTACTCTCTGTTTGGAGACAGCCCTCTTCTTCTGCTGACCTCCAAACCAGACAAAGAGCTGATCAGAGCTCCAGCAGTGCAATTCAATTGTTTTACTATTATTTATATGATACACTGGTAAATAATAGATTATACTTTACAGCATTTTTTATGTAAAATTGTTACAACATCATCCTGCCATTTGAGGTATTTACAGGATTTTATTGGCAACTTTGTTGTCAGCTAAATACTGTAATTTCTTGGACTTACTAAATAATACTGTAACATGTAATACAGGTTTGTTTCGATATTATTGTAAAAAAACACTAAGGGACTGTAATTCACAAACAACAATTACCTGTAAATTGCTTTTCACTAAAATACTGCAAAACTTTTTACAGCAATTAACAACAACTTTACAAAACTTTATTGGAATCCAGCTACAGTAAATTTTTTACAGTGTAGGGTATATACACTATTTTGTTACGGTCATGTAGACCTTTGCAGTTAAATGTTACTGCCACTGTTTTGCTCACCTCTCTGCTCCCGTTTCTATTTGTAAATAGCCGTTGAACCTCCGTGACTTTTCCTCCCTTTAATAGAGACTTTATCTCATCTTCTGCCACTGAGACTGGGACTCCTGTTATCACTCCCTTTACCTTTTCCATCTCTCCCGGGATATGTACCCTAATAGCTACTCCATCCCACTCCTTCATTGTCATTGCTTTATCTTGTTGTATCATTCATAAGATACGATTATTTGTCAGATATTTTGCACTCTTGATATCTCCAATTGTCTTTTTAATTAGATTGGTTAGTCTTATTGGATTACTAATGTTTTCACATTTTTCCATAAGTGTTACCATCACCTTAAATCAGCTTCTGTTTTCCTTGTTTTATTGTTCCTACCTCCACCGCCATAATTATTGTCCTCCGTTTCTGATTCTCTGTCTTTCAATTTGTGCTTATTTAAGACCTGTGGGACCTTATATAGACCGATGTGTGCCTTTACAAATCATGTCCAATCAACTGAGATTTCCACAAGTGGACTCCAATCCAGTGGTAGAAACATCTCAAGAAGATCAATGGAAACAGGATCCACATGAGCTCAATTTTGAGTGTCATGGCAAAGGCTGTGAATCCTGATGTTCATGTGCGTTTTAATTTTTAATACATTTGCAAAGATTTCAAACAAACCTCTTTCACGTTGTCATTATGTGGTTTTGTTTGTGACATTTTGAGGGAAAGAATAAATTCAACCCATTTTGGAATAAGGCTGTAATATAACAAAATGTGGAAAAAGTGAAGTGCTGTGAATATTTTCCGGATGCACTGTAGGTCATGAGCTTCAGCTAAAGATAACTAACCAAAAAAATAATTTTAAAGGAGCTGGTCTTTGCCTGTTTAAGAAATTTTGATGATGTTTTTTGGGTGTTTTACAATGGATGTTCATGTTTCTAATTAAAATAATGCTTTACAATTCATATACTTCAAGTATACTGTGTCTCTTCTCACAAAACGACTGGATTTCTTCCGGCCTATATAGAGTCCCTCCTTCCTTTGCCAAGACCAAATGGCTGATGATTTGACCTTTGTGCTGAGGCTTCACACCTCCTCTCAGTGCTTGGGCCCTAATAATAATCTGATGAAAAACAATCAGACCCAACTAACTGCAACTATAATGACCACCCATAATATGAACAAAAACCCCCAAAATACATTTGGTTCACATATGATAAATGTTGGCGGTGGGGTGACCCCCTATAGTGGAAGATTGGATGCTTTGATAGGGGCATCTGATATCAATCTCACAGTGGAATCTTGACAGAGGTGTTGTGCAGTGGGCATCATGTCATGTGGTGACGGGCACAGCATTCACGATGTCAAGAAATGTGAGATTTTAAGTGTTGGGTACAGAAGCGTGAGTGTGAGGTCAGACTGTGACCCAGTGCAGGATCACGTCTCTCCTCGTCTTCTGTGCTGTGAGAGCGGTGAAAAGAAGCAGCTCCTTCCTCACACAGATGACTCGCACATGAATGTGTTCACTCTTTACAAACATCCATCACTTTATGTTTGGGCATATAAATGTGAATTAACACCTTCTCTGTAAATGCACGTAGTCTGTTACTTAGACTGAACTTTGCGCTGCATGATACAAAAATAATAATAAAGTAACGTAACCAAAATCACCGCATATAGCAACAGCGGCGCAGACTTTGGGATGTTATCATTCTCAGCACTGAAAGCAAGTGTGTGTGTCAGGAGGAGAAAGAGTGTGTGAGATCAAAGCTGAAAGAGACTTTTCACTGTTTAAATGGTGAGATGCTTTATTTCATTCCTCCTGTACATGTGTAAATAAAGTCCCTTTATTGGTTATCAATGTGCTGTATTCACATTTGTAAATAATAATTCATTATTATCAAGAAGTTCTGAAAATAGTTTTGAGGTGAGATCTGGTTTTGTATTGTGTGGCGCAGCATTGTTACGTGATGTTTGAGGAAAATATTCATTTATTTGACTATTTGTGCCTTGTGTTTTGACCATGTTTGCTGCATTTCAGACATTTTGCTTAAACACATTTATTTTGGCACATTGTGACTTGATTCTGGCTTATTTTGTTTTATTATTTGTATTTATAATAAAGATATATTCTGTTCTAATCTAATTCCATAAATTAATGTTTGGTTGTTTTTTGGCTGCACTTTGCGTTGTACCCTAAACTGCCTGGTGTCGTCCCCGCACACACACACTCAGACACACACACACACACACTCACTCACTCACTCACACACACACACACACACACACACAATATTATATTGAGTATTGTGGCATCCGTAATAACTACTTTGAACTGAAACCTTAAACTATTTATACATATGCTTGACATAAATAATCATTGAACATATAACGCATCAGGTTAGCAAATGTAAAACAATCCTTGGTGCAGTAGAGAGGATGATACACATTGAACACAAATAGGAAGTTTGAAAAGCTGAAGATGCTTACCACACCAGAAACAAGATGAGAGTAGTGTGTCTAATGTTGCGTGTCCTCACAAGGTCCCAGACGTTGTGTTTGTCGTTTGGTTGGCAGGTTTCTCCTTCATCCTAAGAAACACACACTCTCTTCAAACACTGTTCTCACAGAGACGTCATCGAACAGAATTACTATTTCACTCGTGTCACCTCAGAGGCTTTGAAGATGATTTTTGGGGCAGTGACTTTATTTTTCTTACAAGCGTCTCTCAGAACCTGTTCAGCTTCCAGTGTTCTGCCCTGAGACAGCAGCCAGCGTGGAGACTCAGGAATAAACCTCAACATACAAAACATTACAGACACATTATTCACATTTCAATCCTTTACTGCATCTGAACTCACAGTTCTTACATAAATTTAAAAGATGTTTTTCCTTATCTGTATAATGACATAATGACAGCCAAGCAATGTCAACCAATAGTGACACAACACGTACTGTGCTAGACTGCTTTTTAAGTTCTCTTCTTAACACCTCCTCTACAGCGGGTCAGAAACCCACCCCCATCCTCAACTCCACTTCATTGATCAGCATCATGATTTTGATTTGATTAATGACTTTTGATTATCCCATCTGACAGGTATGGATCCTCCTTTAGATGAAATTCTTTAGTTTGTTTATTTTCATATCACTATCCATGTAAAGGACGTGCTGTATATCCTGTTACAAAAATAATTCACTGTTTTGTTCACCAGATGGGGCGAAATTATTAGTTCTGCACTTCTGCTCTGTTCATACAAGGCTGCAAGATTTCCCAGAACAGTTTCATTCTGTCAACCTCAAATACTGCAAATAATGAATGAGGAGCGCAGCGGGAGCTGAGTGAAAGAACTTCTAAATCAATGAAAACCAAAATGATATATGAGAGAAAAGATCTAGTCACTAGGTGCTCAGATTAGAGACATTCTGAAGATAGTTGTATGCAGCCATTTCACTCATTGCACTACGAGTATAATGTGAGGTTTTTCTTGCTTTGCAGTTACCATAGAGCAAACAATATTCGTTTTCTAACTAACCACGATAACATTTATAATAGATATATGTTTTATTATAATAATGTTTTGACCTGAAGCAAAACAATTACAACCTAACTAACTAGTTTTGTAGTTACACTTTCACATTATTGATTTGGCTCCCTCATTAAGGTGACGTGGTGCTCTGTGACTCTACTGACCTCAGGTCAGCATCTAGTCAATAAAGGGATTCTCCAATGCTAATGTAGTCGAGTAGGCGGGGCGAGACCGTGAATCGAGGCCGGTGAGTGGGCGTTAATGAGCGTCAGCTGTACCTGCACCGGTCACGTATCTCGGGGGAGATCTGGAGCATAAGAGAACGAGCGACCGGAGCGTGTGATGAGAGGACCAGGCCTGGATTTTAGTTGTGGTTGGTGGTTATGTTCTGTTTTATTCGCCGGCAGTCGTCCTTGAGGGGCTGCCGGCTGTCTTTTACTTTGTTATTATTTTATTAAATGTTTGTCGGTTCCCGTCTCCTTCCTTCACCGGCTTCAATTCACGGTCTCTCCCTGCCTACTCCATTACAGCTAACATAAAAGGTTAAATTACAAAAACTGCTCAACTTTCTGTAGTATATTGGGTCTTTTTAAAGTTGTATGATTTTAATTCCTATAGACAGTGTGACCATCTGAAACGCCCCTGTAAAGAACCGCTACTTGGGTAACTTAACCACAACTATTTGTTAAACAGGTTGTATAACTTTATTTATTACAATTAAAATGCAATAAGAAAACTATACAAAACTAGAAATGTACATTTTCTGAAGAAAATGTGAGTGGTGTTTCTTAGCAAACTGCCGAACTGGGCACTCACTAGGGTGATGACACATGAAGGCAAGAAAGAGTTTATCCAATTGCCATGTCTCTACAATCTTCTGATGCTTAGAAATAGGTATTGCTAAACGGTTGCTAGGATAACCTGTTTGGTTGCTATGGGCGTGGCTTAGCATCATTCAGTTGATGATAGTAAATGCTGTGAGTGAAACGAACCAACCCTTGAGTCTCTATGATGTTCTGATGCAGCAATATAGGTATTGCTAAACAGTTGCTAGGCTAACCTGTTTGGTTGCTAGGGTCGTGGCCTGCCAGATGTCAAGTGATGATGCTTCAAGCCACAAGTGAAACAAACAACCCCCATGTCTCTATGATGTTCTGATGCAAAGATATAGGTACTGCTAAACAGTTGTTAGGCTAACCTGTTTGGTTGCTATGGGCTTGGCTTCGTAACGTACTGAAGTTCCTGGGATACTGATTGGTTGCCAATTCAGTTCAGCCAATCCCCTCGTCCTATGACACTGTGCTGCAGAGATATCCACCTGGGTCTTTAATAATGGGAGTCTATGGGAACGGTTGCTGAAAATGGTTGCTATGGGCGTGGCTTCATAGCGTCATGATGATCTTGAAAGACTGATTGGTTGCTTAGGTCAATTCAGTCAATCACCTTGTCTCTACGACACTGTGCTGCGGAGGTATCCACCTGGTTCTTTTATAATGGGAGTCTAAGGGAACGGTTGCTAGGTTGCTATAAATGGTTGATTGGGGCGTGGCATCATAGCGGCATGATGACCATGTGATACTGATTGGTTGAATGAGTCATTTAAGCCCACCCCCTTGCCTCTAAGTGGTTGTACTGCGAAGATATTCAACACGGGACAGTAATGACAGTTGTGACGCCTTATATGGGCATGTTTCCTGCCCCATGTGAGGTCAGTAGGGAACTTTTGGGGGCTCTAACACCCCAGGGGTACAACTTACACCCCAATGTGATGTATGTTCTTACAGAGGCTGATAGGCTCCTCAAATGTGGTAACCCTCATGTAACTACGAAATTCTCGCTTGGAACTACGACCCGTTAAAGTTGGACGGCATGTTAAGTCAATGGGATGTCTTTGGCGTTTTTTTGCCCCCCTATCGAAGACCCCCTGCCCGATCACTTATAAAGTCATAGGACACCATTCCCTTATAGGCCGGTGATTTTGAGCCCTCATCTGTGGGTCTACGACAAAAGCTGCGGGATAAGTAGCGTGCCTAAAGTTTGGCAGAAAAAAAGGAGCAGCAAAATAATAAGTATGCACATCAATAAAACTGAAGCTTTTTCAAAGCACCACTAATAAGCAATGATAAAATAATATCATAAATTAGATATTATATAAATTTCTAGCCACTAGCCAGACCGGGAAAACACAGATCAGCAGTTAACTGTGGGCCAGGTGCGTGCATCCAATGAAACCATCTATTCTAAAAATCTGATAAATTAATATTGACATGCATTTAATATGGTCTTACTGTCATCAGTATTAATCATGCATTGCTGCAGGACAGATTTCTTATGATGATGTAATTGATTACTTCATATAAGCATCATATAAGGAAGGTCAGCGTTAGATACATGTCGTTTTTCATTTTTAGTTTTAAATATATCTACAACAGCTGCAAGCAGCAATTACGGGGTCAAGCCCTTTAATGGCACAAAGGACATTTTACGTGGACCTTTCTGATGATGAGTTTTTGAAAAGCAGATTTAAAAACATTGGTAAAAGCATTTAGAATACAATATTTAAGCACTTTTAACGTTGACCATTAGGTGGTGCTGTGTTAGTGACAATACAGTGGTATATGACAATAGTTTCACCACAACAAAAGATTTGAATGGCTTTTTGTCAGGGATGTCTCTAGAAGCCATCTACAAAAGTTTGCCCAAAACTATTTCCAAGTAAGAAAAAGTCTGTTTAGAATAAGATTCAAAATGGGGCACAGTAGGGGTGGGAATCATTTGCTCCCCTGATTCAGAATTGATTCTTGATGTTTTAATTAGCATATTGAAAATGTCAATAAATGGCATTTGCGCTCAGAGTAAGACAAGTGTTGGCACTTTCTCTTCTAGTCTTTGAATACTCACATACTGTATTGTAATAAAACTGAGTGCAAAATAAAGCCATTATCATTGACATTTTCTGTTGTCAGACATTAAAACAAGTGTATAACAGTAAATAAAGGCGTTTCATTAGTGCCAGATGTTAAACAGCAGTCACTTTCAGGAATTGACACATCCTCTGACAAGATCATCGTGCACATAAAAGTGGGGAAGTCCAAAGCTGATCGCAAAGATCGGGAGCCTATCAAGGCATTTTTGATCTGGTAGGGATCGGTATGTTCGGATCACGTCTGCTATTACGCAAGTTTGGTAAAGGAGAGGGTGAGCTGTGACAGACAGCTGTGGCCGCAGTGTGGTAATACAAGAGCAGCGGAAGAGCCGCTTGTAACGTCAGCAGCACGACAGAGAGGCAGATTTTCCTTCAAGTTCAAAGATATATATGTGTGTTCCACAGAGTGAACATGTGGTATTGTGTCGAGTGTTTTAGTTTTGAGGCGGTGTTGAATGAAGCTCTGTTATTCTGTCCGTTGAGCACAAACTCCTGTCCAGCTGCAATAAAAGCATTTCAACTACATGTCCCTGATAGTGAGAGTTCTTTAAATGTCTCATATCAAGGCTTGTCCACACCGGAACAATAATCTCGCATGTTTATCATCAACATTTAACACCACGTGACTAAACAAAGGGCGCCAATATGAGTGAGCACACCCACACGCAATATGCCAGATGTAAAAGTGTCTTCTACGTGCTACGTTAAAAACTGTCTGACCAATAAGATTGGCCCTTTTGATCACGTACCTGAAGCTGCTGAAGTTACAGTAAAACACGACTTCAATGGCGCTCAAGCACAAAATAGTTTTTCTCTAAAAAGTGCTGTAATTGAGCGAAGACTATCTTCTCCAACACTTTGAAGTTTCGAAAATCGGTCTAGAATTTGAACAAACTGTGGGATCCAAGGTTGCATTTTTAATAAGAGGCTGAACTATTACATGCTTAAAATAAGCAGGAGCAGAGCCTGACGCCAAGCAACAGTTTATTATTCTCATGACACATGGAACAATAACACTAAAAGTGAATTTAAACATTAGAATAAGGATAATATGTTGATGACAAACTGTAAGCTTCAAATGATCAATGATCTCACCCAAGGTTCAATATGAAGGACTTATTTACTAAAGACCTTGAGTTAACCAGAGCCATCCTGACCACAGCCAGGTCACCAACCGACCGTGATACATGACATAGCGGCCAAAGATTCATTTGATCCAAACCACCTCTACCTAAACAAGGCAAACGTACCTTAGGATATACTGAGTGGAAAACCATACAACAGGCTGAATCCAGCAGTACAGCGGCTCCAGGGAACGCCAAGAAAAGTAGCGATCCCAGGTCGAGTAATCCCGGCGGGCAGAGGGGTAGGACTGAGGAACAGCAAAAGACACCAGGTACGATTTCCATTTGATTAGTACACCACCTCCACGTCTCCGACATCACTTTCTTCCAGGAAAAGCGCGTGGTCGCTGGCTTAAACTTTCATAGACATAGGGCGGAGGAAAATTGCCATTCGATTCCATTAGAGCCTTATTGATCCATATTTCGATTGCATTCCTAATATCAAATAGTGTTTGCTTGACATGTTGAAAAATCAGGAATAAAAATAGAACAATAACACACAGCCAGCTAGACTCTAGACGGCAAGCCAAACACACCGTGGACATCTTGATCAGTCCATCTTTCAGTGCTCCTCTCTGTCAGCCCCAAAAGCAGACTGAATCTGGCAGTACTGACAACATACATTCTGAAATCACACATTTGGGACCGCACAGACATATGAATCCCCCTTACTTTACCTGAGACCGCTTTAAAATGTGACGTGAACATGAGAGAGCAGATGTCTCTGAGATGTATTGCAGATGAGCAGACAATAAAAAAATACGGAGGGAAAGTAAAAATCAAACATGCATATGCCAGTTATACACTGACCAAAATGATCAAGATGCTGATGAGACCGCATGATTAAAGCACAGAGGTGCCTTAGGCTGGCCACAAGATAAGGTCACTCTGAAAGGGGCAAAAACAGCGGTTTCTGCATAGTCAACAAATTCACGTGCATTGCGCTCACAGCCCACATGGAAGCTCATAAAGGGACAGTATTTATGACTCTAATAACAGACAATTGCACTTATCAACCACATGGGTGAACCATATTCAAGAGTTCCCTAGAGCTGCTTCAAATAGAGAGCGTGAAAAAAAGGTCTTGGTTACTTATGTAACCTCAGTTCCCTGATGGAGGGAACGAGACGTTGTGTCAAGAACGACAGATGGGACACAACGTCGAGAGACCGACAGAAAGGGAATTCTCTTTATATTGTGATTCAAAATTCCAGGAGGGGTCAAATTATAAGAAAGAAGGATTCTACATCACAAACTGTTATTACAGTTAACTGTACATAAATGTAAACAAACTGAAAATCCTCAAGCATTTAAGGGTCAACATTACAGAAACATCTTAAGTAAACATCTACATTTGCATCTTATTGCAACAAATCAAAAATGTCTTTTGATCAGGTTGGTTTTGCATGTTGTGTAGAGTAATTTGCAACAATAAACAGGTTATTTGATCATTTTAAGTTAATATCATTTATATAGTTTGCCTAGTTTTGCATCACTAATTTAAACCCAATGGTTGATTTTGACCATTAATGGGTAGCCCTGCACATTTCAGTGGACTTCAGCTATAAACAGACCCTAAATTTTATTTCTTCACAGGTGGGTTTAGTTAATGTTTATGTGCAGGCTCAGCACACATGTGATGATGTTAGCAGTGACGGTGTCGTGAAGGGACTTCACTTCACTGTCTGTGGTCACACTCACCACCAGAGAGGAATGTAGATGAGACCCGGCACAGACATCGCCACCAACAGCATCCTCCAATCACGAATGAAAAATGCGATGAGAGGAAGCATCATATAACCGACGGCGAAGAACAGACCGACTCCCAGCGCCGTGTACAGGACCCGCACAGAACCGGAGAAAAGTTCTGCTCCTGATGGATAACAAACAAACAAATCAAATAGGAGAAAATACTGATGGATTGTGAGCATATTAACTGTAGATCATTTGATGACTACCCAACACAAACGCTGCAACGTAGTTTGAAATCTGTCCCAACCCAACTATGAAGAAGAGAATGGAGAACACCTCCCATGATGGAGAGAAGACTTGAATGAAGGTGAAGAGCGTTTGCAACGTCATGGTTGCGAAGAGAACTGGTTTTCTGCCAAACCTTCATTAAAAGAAGAGATGCGGAAATGATATCTGGTATCATAAACACTAAAGATACACTGAAAGACTTCACCTTCTGTCCAGTCTTCATTTGAACAAAAATAAATCCTCAAAGTATCTTCACATTCTTTAAATGTTGTGTAGTGTAGTAAAAAGGTAAACAGTAAGTAAAAAATAGTAAAATTAATGCGAGTCAAATCGTCTTGGTTACATCTGTAACCTCAGTTCCCTGATGGAGGGAACGAGACGTTGTGTCGAGAACGACAGATGGGGTTCGTCCTTGAGAACCAATCAACTCTGACTACTATAGAAAAGGCCAATGAAATTAGGCGAATGAAATTTGCATGCCGGACTCCGCCCCCGGATATCCGGTATAAAACGAAGCCGGCGTGCAGCATTCATTTACCTCTTGTTCTGAAGAGCCTGAGAGCCTCTCAAACTGCAACAGAAACGATACAGGTTTGTGGCAAAAGGGACACAACGTCTCGTTCCCTCCATCAGGGAACTGAGGTTACAGACGTAACCAAGACGTTCCCTTTCTGTCGGTCTCTCGACGTTGTGTCGAGAACGACAGATGGGGTTATCTATGGAAAACGCCACAAACGCTGTATCGCGTCACAATCTCAGCGAAGCAACGTTGACAAGCCTGGGCGTGTCAGCTCGAAGCTTTCGTGAGACCTGTAACCTTCCAGTGTGGTGGTCGGGGGGTTCCAGAGCTTTCAGGAAAGATGGATACAGCCCTGACCGGTAACTTTCACGGACGGGGCCTTAGCTCTCTACAGGCGAGAGGCCGTCCGGATCGGTTTACACCGGGAAAGCGCACTCTTAAGCAGAGAAGCGCTGCAGAGGCCACCTCCTACCCGTGGGGAGGAATATGGTGGAGAAAGTATGGTCTCGTCCTAGGAGGAGAACGCATGGAACGTGCGGACTGGGTAGTTAACCGCGAGGTGGAGGTCCACCTGGGGAAGCTCATGGGTTACCAAGTGTGGGAACCATAGTCATGAGGGTATGACAGACGGAACAGCCCGCGGAGGGGGTGTTACTGCGTCCGATAGCACAGGTCCGGTTAGAACTATGTGTGATAGGTCAAGATATGTCCCGGCCTAAGGGGGAAGGCTGCTCTGCTCAGCCAACCCCCAGGAGGTGCTTGCTTAGTGATGGATGGAATGCCTGTTCTTAACCAGGGTGTGGGTAAGAAGGGAGGCTGGTTAGGTACTGATTCTCTTAGCCAAGGTTGGGTAAGAAGGAAAGGATAGATAGCACACTGACCCAACCTGTTAGAGGGTGGAAAGGTGCTTTCGCAGGCATACGCCCCCCCGGATGCCAGTCCTACATGTCGCCACGCAGGACGTGGGCTGACACCGGGTTTACGCCAAGGTTGTTAAACCTTTGCAAAGGTGTTTGGGCATAGCCCAACCCGCAGCTCTACAGATGTCTGCTAGAGAGGCGCTTCTGCCAGTGCCCAGGAGGTGGCTGAACTCCGTGTGGATTGAGCCCTCACTGCCAATGGGCATGGGAGATTCTGAGATCGGAATGTCGTCGTAACGGCGTCCACGACCCAGTGCGCCAGCCTCTGTTTGGAGACAGCCTTCCCCTTCTGCTGTCCTCCAACAGACACGGAGCTGGTCAGAGCTTCAGAGCTCTGCGTGCGGTCCAGCATGTACTGGACACAACACTGATCGGGTTGGGTCTTCCTCCCCTATGGGGAGCACCTGCAAGTTCACCACTTGGCCCCGGAGGGAGTAGTGGGAACTTCTTGGGCACGCATCCGGGCCTGGGTCTCAAGCTAACGTGAGAGTTTCCAGGGCCGAATTTAAGGCAATCCGGCGACACGGAGGATGCTCGGTGGTCCCCTACCCTCTTGAAGGAAGTGAGCGCCGCCAGGAGGGCCGTCTTACTCAGTGAGGAAGATCGGAACCTCCGAGGGGCTCTTGGGGGGCCCTGAGGCTCCCCAGGACCACTTAGGGTCCAAGAGGGTATGGAGCGGAGGTGAGGCGGATTCCGCCCTCTCGCGCCCGTTAGGAACCTGGTGACCAGGTCGTGTTGCCCTAGACTCTTTCCACCGACTGAGTCGTGATGAGTGGCAAGAGCGACTACATACACATTCAGTATGGAGGGGAGATGTTAGTCTCCAGTCTCGTAAGAAGGAAAACACAATCCTGATCGAGCACCTCAGTGGGTCTTTCTCATTGAGAGAGACACCAGGACGAGAAGAGGCGCCGTCTAGAGGCGTGTAACCGCCTAGTAGATGGGGCCCTAGCCTGGGTGATGGTCTCTGCCATGGAGGGGGAGTAGCCATCTCAGGATCTTCTCGTCCCGTCTAGAGACCAGACATGGGTGTTTCCAGAGGTCTGATCCGGGATGCCAGAACGTGTCCCTCCCCTGATAGAGCAGGTCCTCTGTCAGGGGAATGGTTCAGGGGGAGTCGCTGTCCAGAGCATTAGCTCTGAAGCCAAGTGCGGTTAGACCGGTGTGGTGTAACCAATAACACCTGGTGCTCCTGCTCCCTGACCTTGCACAGAGTCTGTGCAAGGAGGCTCCTGGGGGGGAAGGTGTGCTTCCGCCCATCCCGCGGTCAGCTGTGCGCAAGGATATCCGTGCCGAGGGCAGGAATATCAAGCGGGCAAATGGTGGTGTTACGGGAGGCGAACAGGTTTACCTGGGCCTACCCGAACAGCCTCCAAATGAGCTGGTGCGCGGGGGTGAAGTCGCAACTCTCCACGAGGCATAAACTGGCGAGAGAGCACGTAGGCTGTCTAGTTCAGTTTGCTCGGGGTGTGTGTGGCCCGCAGGGAGCGGGTCACATGTTGACTCCACCGGAGGAGGCATCGAGCAAGTTGTGTTAGCTGCTGTGAGCGAACGCCACCCTGACGATCTGTGTTCGCTACAGCTATAGTGCTGTCCTCGGACCAGCACGTGCATGTCTTGCACGAGAGGCCGTAGCCTGCTCAGTGCAATTAGCACAGCCCACAACTCTTGGCAATTGATATGCCAGCGCAGGCGGGGGTTCGTCCAACACCCCACCTGCGTGCTCGTTGCACACTGCACCGCACCCCTGCAGGGAGACGTCAGCCGTCACCACGACCTGCCTCATAACCTGCCCAGAGGGACCTGAGTCCGTCGAAAAGTCATAAGACTAGGGGTTATGGTGCGTTGGCAGCAGGGCGGCATCACCATGCGCCTGCTGCCAGTGTGCCACGCTCTCCTCGGAACTCGACTCTGAAACCAGTGTTGGAGCGGTCACATGTGCATCAACCCGAGGGGTATTAAACTGCGAGGACGCCATGTGTCCCAGGAGCCTCTGAATTGTTTCAGGGGGACCGCTGTCTGTCTAAAATGTTCATTTCAAACAGTTCAACACTGGTTGGGCGCAACCGCGGACAGTAGCGCCGCCGTGGTGACAGAGTTGAGTTCCATACCAAGAGAGAGGATGCTCTGCAATGAGGAGAGCTTGCCCCTCTCTTGGTTGACCTGGAGTCCCAATCGATCTAGGTGCCGGAGCACCAGGTCCCTTACTGTACACAACAGATCTCGCGAGTGTGCCAGGGTAGGCCAGTCGCTGAGGTAGTTTAGTACCCGCTCACCTTCTTCCCCTAAGGGAGAAAGGGCGGTCAGGGACAGACCGAAAGGGAGGACTCTGTACTGATATGCCCGCCTCTCGCACGAGAACCGTGGGAACGGCTGGTGTCGAGGAGGACCGAGACATGAAAGTAAGCGCCCTTCAGGTCAATTGCCGCGAACCAATCCTGACACCTGATAGATGTCTGGACGCGCCTCTGTGTGAGCACCCTGAACGGCAGCTTGTGAAGGTGCTCTGTTCCGGGTACGCAGACATTTGGGCGCAACCCCTGTCTTTCTTGGGAACGATGAAGTGCGGGTCGTGACCCACTGAACATCTTGGTTTAGAGGGACGAGCTCGATGCCTGTTTGCCAGAAGGGTGGTGACCTCTACCCGAAGTACGGAGGCGTCCCTGCCTCTGAGAGAGGGAGAGATGATGCCCTGAAACTTGGGAGAGTCTCTGGCGAACTGGATCGAGTAACCAAGACGGACCGCCCGCAAGGCCAGCGAGACAGTGTGGGCAGCTCTCGAGCTCCCAGGGACTGTGACAGGGTGACCAAGGGGACGGTCTGCTTCATCATTCCCACAGGGGGTGGTTCGTCGGCTGGCGGAGGGTCCCCGGAGGGAAGGTTGGCTCCGCCTTTTTACCTGCCTGGCGGGACAACGGCACGCACTGTCGGTTGAGAGTGGTGACAGCTGTCGTATGTGTACGACCTCACACCTCGCCAGGGTGTGAGGTCGGTTCGCCGAGCACAGTCCAGTGGAGTGTGCGATCGGCTGTAAGTACACCCGGGGAGAACGGAAAAACTCTGTGAGTAAGTGGGCGCCAGGCCCTGATAAGGGCCCGGCTTAGGTGACGAGGCAGGAGTCGTCCCGTACCGACCGATCAGAGCCGTGGCTGTGAAGGTTCGGGCCCGAAGTTGTCCTCCCTGGGGTCTTCCCGTCAGTGTCTTCTCGCGAGAAGGTAGCTGACGGGGTGGAGGTTTCCCCCTCGCCCTCTGCTACCGGGGTGCCGCCAGTGGGGGCACAGGAACCGGAGCCGATGTCGAAGGGATCCTGGGTTGAAGGGCAGCAGACGTCACGCGGGATCTCGGAGGCCTCTAGGCGGCCGAGTCGCGGCGTAAAAAAATGTGGCTTATTGCCACTGTCTGCTTCACCGTCAAAAACTGCTGAGCACAGTCCTCGACGGTGTTACCAACAACCCACCCTGCGAGATGGGTGCATCAAGAAAGCGGACTTCCTTGGTGTCACCCCTCTGCACAAGGTATAACCGGGGGTGTCTCTCCTGGACCACTACCGTGGACATCGTCCGACCCAGGGCCCGTGCCACCGCCTTGGTCGCCCGTAGAGCGCTGCCAGCGGTGGCACGGAGATCCTGCATTATACCCGGGTCGGCCTTACCCTCGTGGAGCTCTCTCAACACCTAGGCCTGGCGGACCTGCAGGATGGCCATGGCGTAGAGAGAGGAGGCAGCCTGGCCCGCGGCATCGCAAGCCTTCGACACCGTGATGCCGAAGTCTGCGTGCTTTGGGCGGTAGGTGTGGCCGATTCCCACCAGGTGGTAGCCGTCCGCGGCACAGGTGCACCGCGGGCGGACGTTCCACCCGGGGGATGTCGACGTAGACCTTGGCTGCCACACCATCGAGGGAAGTAAGGGAGCCGGAGCTGGTTTCACTGGAACGGTCCGTGGAGTGTTCCAAGTTTTACACAGCTCCTCATGCACTTCCGGGAAAAACATGGAACCCGGGGTGGGCGCGGTTTGCACCGCGCTCCGACCCCAGGAACCACGCATCCCCGGGTTAGCACGGGTGGCATCACTTCTGCTTCCTCTAGAACTCGACCCGGGGGTGGAGCTCAGATTCGTCAGAGCCGGAAGCCAGTCTCCCTCCGATGCTGCGAGCGACGTCTCATCTACGTCACACATCGTTTCCGAGTGTGTGCGTGAGGATCCGAACGGTATGCCACCGCCGGTTGGGGAACGTTTAGAAGAGCGAATCGGGGTGCGATCGGCCCGTGAGCACTTGGCTGGCGGGTTTACGTTCGCAGAGTTCCCCATATCACTAACGCTGCTAACGTGGGTGGTCATCAGGGCCGTAGCCACAGATGTCACAGCCCAGGTAGCGAACGAAATGGTGGCTGGTTCCCGTAGGAAGACAGCCACCCGTGACGGCAACTTCTGAAAGACAATCTGCCCGCAGTGCGGGCAGATTGTCAACGAACAATCTGTCAACGAACGCTGCTTCAGTGTGCTGGACGCCCAGACACCTAATGCAGCGATCGTGTCCATCCCCCTCCTCGATGAGGGTGCCGCACCCAAGAGAACAGCGGGACATGCCGCGCTGGAGAATGCTCAGTCAGTCCTGAAAAGGACTTTTTAGAAGATCTCTTACACCTCCGGAACCGCCGAGACGCCCAGGGGAAGGTCGCTGCAGGTAGGGACGATCCGCTGCAACACGTCGTAGCACCAGCAGTGTAGTTTGTAGAGGATTTTGAATCCTAAGTTGTTCTCAAGAGTAAAGGCTCTGAAGAACAAAAGGTAAATGAATGCTGCACGCCGGCTTCCTTTTATACCGGATATCCGGGGGCGGAGTCCGGCATGCAAATTTCATTCGCCTAATTTCATTGGCCTTTTCTATAGTAGTCAGAGTTGATTGGTTCTCAAGGACGAACCCCATCTGTCGTTCTCGACACAACGTCGAGAGACCGACAGAAAGGGAAATCATGGTTATTGTAAAGTTAATGTGGTTTAATAGAGTATAAGTGTATTGTGTATGTGGGCAGGTGTTCACCTGTCAGAGAGCTGTCCTGAAAAGAAGGATCCACAGAGAACACCCAGAAAATAAATGGACGAAGTGAATGGCTGCTTCCAATTGTTGTTGCAAACCAGATCAAACTGCAAGAATAAAAGCACAGCTGGTGAATAGACAGCTGCTGCACTGCAAAAATGACTTTCTTTCATTTTTGAATGAGCAAACTGACCTAAGAAAATAAGTTTTATTTTTCGTAAAAAAAAGAAGAGATTTCAGTGAATCAGTGCTTAAGACATGCAAAAGAAATGTGCTGATGGGGTAAGAGAAATCATCTTGAATTGAGTGACTAAGAAAGGTTATTTTTCTTGTTTAAAGCCGTAATTCACTGAAATTTCACTGAACTTATTTTCTTGAAATAAAATGCATCTTGATTCAGAATTTGTAGACATTTTTACTGGAAAACAAGAAAAAAAACTAAGTAAGAAATTTCTTCTGAATTCAACTGCAAAGCATCTTAAACCAGCTTCAGTTCAGACTGACAGTTTCTAATGCTTCAACAACCTCAGGCCCGCTTGCACAGAGAGAGCTTACATCTAGTTTCAAACTAAAGTTCTCTTCACTTTACTTCTAAGCTCATCTAATATAAGCAGTCTAGAGGTGAGAGACAGTTGTGAGAAACCAAAACTCTGTAACCTTTCTTTGACGCAGGGGACGCTAGATGATTTCCACAAATGATTATGCAGATTATTCTTCAGGCTTTAAGTTTAGGATATTCTTATTTGTTGAAATGAAACGTTGATTATTATCCACCGAAGACAATACAGAAGTGATGCAGTCATAGGGGTCATCAGGTACCTAAAGAGGCACATCCATCAGCTCTCACGTCAATTTCTCTGTCTATTTAAAATCACTTCTTCTCCTGCCTGCTGTTCTTCCCTTCAGCTCTATATCTCCCTAGTGGTTGAGTTAAATGATTGACTCACAACAGAGTTGATATTTACAGATTTAACTTGTTGCTGACGGAGAGAGATCTAGTGAAACTGGACTCAAAGTTTAGATCTATAAGATCTACCAGCCATATCTTGTAGTTGGATCTATCACCGCGCAACTTTGATATACTTGGACCACCTCTGAGGATATTGGGGGTCTCAAGTCACTGGCACTGTTATTTTGGGGGAACCCCTGCTTTAACGGGTTAGTTAGAATGGTTCGTTAGCTTTCCTGTAGCTCAGTGGTAAGAGCATTGTGTTAACAACGCAAGATTGTGGGTTCGATCCCAGGTGATTGTATAGGATGAAGAAATGTAAGACGCTTTGGATAAATGCGTCTGCCAAATGCATAAATGTAATGTAAATGTAGAATGAAGATTCTGTCATGACTCTCCATGACCACTCAAGGAGCTCCTGCTCGACTACTGTTGCCATGCGTTTAAGAATGATTCGATGTGTCTGCGGTATGAGAACGTCTTGGTTACGTATGTAACCTCAGTTCCCTGATGGAGGGAACGAGACGTTGTGTCGAGAATGACAGATGGGGTTTGCCCTTGAGAACCAATCACCTCTGACTACTATAGAAAAGGCCAATGAAATTTGGCGAATGAAATTTGCATGCCGGACTCCGCCCCCGGATATCCGGTATAAAACGAAGCCGGCGTGCAGCATTCATTTACCTCTTGTTCTGAAGAGCCTGAGAGCCTCTCAAACTGCAACAGAAACGATAAAGGTTTGTGGCATAAGGGACACAACGTCTCGTTCCCTCCATCAGGGAACTGAGGTTACATATGTAACCAAGACGTTCCCTTTCTGTCGGTCTCTCGACGTTGTGTCGAGAACGACAGATGGGGTTATCTATGGAAAACGCCACAAACGCTGTATCGCGTCACAATCTCAGCGAAGCAACGGTGACAAGCCTGGGCGTGTCAGCTCGAAGCTTTCGTGAAACTTGTAACCTTCCAGTGTGGTGGTCGGGGGTTCCAGAGCTTTCCTGGAGAAAGATGGGTACAGCCCTGACCGGTAACCTTTCACGGACGGGGCCTTAGCTCTCTACAGGCGAGAGGCCGTCCGGATCGGTTTACACCGGGAAAGCGCACTCTTAATCAGAGAAGCGCTGCAGAGAAGCGATGCACCTCCTACCCGTGGGGAGGAATATGGTGGAGATAAGTATGGTCTCGTCCTTGGAGGAAAAGGCATAGAACGTGCGGACTGGGTAGTTAACCGCGAGGTGGAGGTCCACCTGGGGAAGCTCATGGGTTACCAAGTGTGGGAACCATAGTCATGAGGGTATGACAGACGGAACAGCCCGCGGTGGGGGTGTTACTGCGTCTGATAGCACAGGTCCGGTTAGAACTATGTGTGATAGGTCATGATATATCCCGGCCTAAGGGGGAAGGCTGCTCTGCTCAGCCAACCCCCAGGAGGTGCTTGCTTAGTGATGGATGGAATGCCTGTTCTTAACCAGAGTCTGGGTAAGAAGGAAGGCTGGTGAGGTACCAATTTTCTTAGCCATGTGTTTGGGTAAGAAGAAAAAGGGTAGATAGCACACTGACCCAGCCTCGGGGGGGTGGGAAGGTGCTTTCGCAGGCATACGCCCCCCCCGGATGCCAGTCCTACATGTCGCCACGCAGGACGTGGGCTGACACCAGGTTTACGTGAAGGCTGTTAATCCTTGCGAAGGTGTTTGGGCGTAGCCCAACCCTCAGCTCTACAGATGTCTGCTAGAGAGGCGCTTCTGCCAGTGCCCAGGAGAGGCTAAACTCCGTGTGGAGTGAGCCCTCACTGCCAATGGGCATGGGAGAGTCTGAGATCGGAATGCCGTCGTAACGGCATCCACGACCCAGTGCGCCAGCCTCTGCTTGGAGACAGCCTTCCCCTTCTGCTGTCCTCCAACACAAACAAGGAGCTGGCCAGAGCTAGTGAAGCTCTGCGTGCGGTACAGGACACAACACGGATGGGGTTGGGTCTTCCTCCCCGATGGGGAGCGCCTGCAAGTCCACCACTTGGTCCCCGAAGGGTGAAGTGGGAACTTTGGGCACGTATCCGGGCCTGGGTCTCAAGAAAACGTGAGAGTTTGCCAGGGCCGAATTTAAAGCAATCCGGGGACACAGAGAATGCTTGGAGGTCCCCTACCCTCTTGACTGAAGCGAACGCCAACAGGAGGGCCGTCTTACTCAGGTGAGGAAGATCGGAACCTCCGAGGGGCTCTCAAGAGGGTCTGGAGCGGAGATGAGGCGGATTCCGCCCTCTCGCGCCCGTAGGAACCTGTGACCAGGTCGTGTTGCCCTCGAAACTTTCCATCAACTGAGTCGTGATGAGTGGCGGTAGCGACTACATACACTTTCAGTGTGGAGGGGAGATGTTAGTCTCCAGTCTCGTGAGAAGGACAACACAATCCTGATCAAGCACCTCAGTGGATCTTTCTCGTTGAGAAAGACACCAGGAAGAGAAGAGGCGCCATCTAGAGGCGTGTAACCGCCTAGTACATGGGGCCCTAGCCTGGGTGATGGTCTCAGCCGTATAGGGGGGAGCAGCCATCTCAGGATCTTCTCGTCCCGTCTAGAGACCAGACATGGTGTTCCAGAGGTCTGATCTGGGATGCCAGAACGTGTCCTTCCCCTGAGAGAGCAGGTCCTCTGTCAGGGGAATCGTTCAGGGGGAGTCGCTGTCCAGAGCATCAACTCTGAAGCCAAGTGTGGTTAAACCAGTGCGGTGTAACCAAAAACACTTGGTGCTCCTCTTCCCTGACCTTGCACAGTGTCTGTGGCTCCTGGGGGGGGGAAGGTGTGCTTCCGCCCGTCCCGTGGTCAGCTGTGCACCAGGGCATGCGTGCCGAGGGGGGCCTCGGTCAGGGAGTACCAAAGCAGACAATGGGTGGTGTCGTGGGAGGCAAAGAGGTCTATCTGTGCCTGTCCGAACAGCACCCAAATGAGCTGGACCGGGGGTGGAGTCGCCACTCTCCGCAAGGCGTAAACTGACGAGAGAGCGCGTCGGCTGTCTGGTTCAGTTTGCCTGGGATGTGTGTGGCCCGCAGGGAGCGGATCACCTGCTAACTCCACATGAGGAGGCGTCGGGCAAGTTGTGTTAGCTGCCGTGAGCGTACGCCACCCTAGCGATGTACGATACGGCTGTCGTGCTGTCCCTGCACTAGAGGCTTCTCAGCTTCTCAGCGCAAGCAGCACAGCCCACAACTCTAGACAATTGCATGCCAGCGCAGACAGGGGCCCGTCCAGCTCCCCGCTACTGCGTGCCCGTTGCACACTGCACCCCACCCCTGCAGCGAGGTGACCGTCGTCACCACGACGTACCTCGTAACCTGCCCGAGGGGAACCCCCGCCCGGAGGAAGGTCATGGAAGACCAAAGGGTTAGGGTGCGTCGGCAGCAGGGCGTCATCACCATGCGCCTGCTGCCGGTGTGCCACGCTGTCCTCGGAACTCGACTCTGTAGCCAGTGTTGAAGCGGTCTCATGTGCATCAATCCGAGGGGTATTATCCCCGCGGAGGACGCCATGTGTCCCAGGAGCCTCTGAAATGTTTCAGGGGGACCGCCGACTGCCTGAAGTGTTCCAGGCAGTTCAACACTGACTGGGCGCGTGCTGCGGACAGCTGCGCCATCATGGTGACAGAGTTTTGTGCCATACCGAGGAAGAGGATGCTCTGCACTGGGGAGAGTTTTCTCTTTTCTCGGTTGACCTGAAATCCCAATCGATCTAGATGCCGGAGCACCAGGTCCCTCTGTGTACACAACAGATCTCACGAATGTGCTAGGATAAGCCAGTCGTTGAGAAAGTTTAGTACCCGCACACCTTTTTCCCCGGGTGGGACGATCTTGGTGAAGACGTGTGGAGACAGGGACAGACCGAAAGGGAGGACTCTGTACTGATATGCCCACCCCTCGCACGCGAACCGTGGGAACGGCCGGTGTCGAGGGGATCGAGACATGAAAGTAAGCGTCCTTCAGGTCGAATTGCCACGAACCAATCCTGACACCTGATAGATGTCAGGATGCGCCTCTGCGTGAACATCTGAACGGCAGCTTGTGAAGGTGCTTGTTCAGGGTACGCAGACCGATGGGGCGCAACCCGCCGTCTTTCTTGGGCATGATGAAGTGTGGGTCGTGACCCACTGAACATCTTGGTTTGAGGGACGGACTCGATGCCTGTTTTGCCAGAAGGGTGGTGACCTCTACCCGAAGTACGGAGGCGTCCCTGCCTCTGAGAGAGGGAGAGATGATGCCCTGAAACTTGGGAGAGTCTCTGGTGAACTGGATCGAGTAACCAAGACGGACCGCCCGCAAGGCCAGCGAGACAGTGTGGGCAGCTCTCGAGCTCCCAGGGACTGTGACAGGGTGACCAAGGGGACGGTCTGCTTCATCATTCCCACGGGGGGTGGTTCGTCGGCTGGCGGAGCTAACCATCTGTCGCAGGGGGTCCCCGGAGGGAAGGTTGGCTCCGCCTTTTTACCTGCCTGGCGGGACAACGGCACGCACTGTCGGTTGAGAGTGGTGACAGCTGTCGTATGTGTACGACCTCACTCCCTGGCTTCGCTGAGCACAGTCCAGTGGAGTGTGCGATCGGCTGTAAGAACACCCGGGGAGAACGGAAAAACTCTGCGAGTAAGTGGGCGCCAGGCCCTGACAAGGGCCCGGCTTTGGTGACGAGGCAGGAGTCGTCCCGTACCGACCGATCAGAGCCGTGGCTGTGAAGGTTCGGGCCCGAAGTTGTCCTCCCTGGGGTCTTCCCGTCAGTGTCCCTTCTCGCGAGAAGGTTGCTGACGGGGTGGAGGTTTCCCCCTCGACCTCTGCTACCGGGGTGCCGCCAGTGGGGGCACAGGAACCGGAGCCGATGTCGAAGGGGTCCTGGGTTGAAGGGAAGCAGACGTCACGCGGGATCTCGGAGGCCTCTAGGCGGCCGAGTCGCGGCGTGAAAACTCGGGTCGCATTATACTCGGGTCGGCATTATACTCGGGTCGGCCTTACCCTCGTGGAGCTCTCTCAATACCTAGGCCTGGCGGACCTGCAGGATGGTGAGTTAATGAAGTTATTAAGGTTACATTGCAGTAGATGAGTTAATACAGTTATTGAAGTTATTGAAGTTATGGTGCAATAGATGAGTAGATGCAATTAATAGAGATACTAATACAGTTATTGAAGTTATGGTGCAATAGATGAGTAGATGCAGTTAATAGAGTTACAGTGCAGTAACTAAGAAGCACTTCATAACAATGGGTGTGAGTGCTACAGGGCGGTAGTCATTCAGGCATGTCGGGCTGGAATTTTTTGGAATGGGCACTATGGTGGTGGATTTAAAACATGCTGGAACCACTGCTTGGGCGAGGGACAGGTTGAAGATGTTCGTGAAGACCCCAGCGTGCTGCTCCGCACATGCCCGGAGTACGTGACCAGGGATGCCATCTGGGCCAGCAGCTTTGCGCGCGTTTATCCGGCTTAGTGCAGTGAAAACATCTTTGGAATTTAGTGTGATGATTGGGTGATCAGTAGAGGGTGTGAGCCTGGTGGCGGGTTCCTTATTGTCTCTCTCAAAGCGTGCATAAAATTCATCAAGCTCGCTCAGGAAGGCGGTATCTGTGGCTATGGGGGTGGAGTGGTTGGTTTTGTAGTCGCTAATGGCCTGGATGCCCTGCCACATGCGCCGAGAGTCTGGAAAAATGGAAAAATGCTCCTCTAGCTTCACCTTGTAGCAGTGCTTGGCCTTTCTGATGCCCCTCTTCAGATTTGCCCTGGAAGTACTGTAGGCATGTGCAGCACCTGATCTGAATGAAGTGTTGCGTGCTTTCAACAGGAGGCGCATTTCCTTGTTCATCCATGATTTCTGATTGGGGTATATGGTGATCTGCTTCTGAGCTGTGACACTATCAGTGTTGGTATTGATGTAGTCCAATACAGTGGAGGTGTAGCTGTCTATGTCCGTATGAGATCCACTGGTGGCCTGAGAAGCGAACATACTCCAGTCTGTGTGTAGAAACCTTTCCTGGAGTGTAGAGTCTGCCCCCGCAGACTCTACACTGATGGCTTCACACGGTTAATGAGAGGTGAATATTTGGGGGTGAGGAACAAAGAAAGGTGATCAGATTGACCCAGGTGGGGGAGGGGTGTCGCGGCGTAAGCTTCAGCCATGTTTGTATAGACATGATCCAAGGTTTTGTTTCCTCTTGTGTGGCAGGAAACATGCTGGTGAAATTTAGGGAGCACTGTCTTTAAGTTAGAGTGATTAAAATCTCCCGCAACAATAAATGCAGCCTCCGGGTGAGCAGTCTGTTGTTTACTGATGGCTGCATGAAGTTCTTTCATAGCAAGCTTGGCATCAGCATCCGGTGGAATATAAGCAGCCGTTATAATGGTGGAAGTGAATTCCAGTGGCAGATAAAACGGTCTACATTTAACCATGAGAAACTCAAGGTTAGCCGAGCAGTGTCTCCCGACAATAACAGAGTTTGTGCACCAAGCTTTGTTGACATAAATGCACAGTCCACCTCCTCTTGTCTTACCGGATTCCTCTGCCGTTCTATCCGCCCGGTGTGTGTTGTAGCCCGCTAACTCAATAGCGTTGTCCGGTATGCCGCTGTGTAGCCATGTTTCCGTGAAGATTATGACATTGCAGTTCAAAAGTCTTTTGTTGTTGATGATGCGGAGTCGAATCTCATCCATTTTGTTCACTAATGATCGTACATTAGCATGGAAAATGCTGGGTAAAGAGAGCCGGTGTGGTGTTAGCTTTAGCTTACTTCTTAGCCCTCCGCGCTTCTCCCGCCTTTGTTTACGATCTCGACGCCGTCGGCGAGCACTTCCGCCCGGCCGTGTGGGGTGCGTAGCATCGGCTGTTTTGACGATCTCAGGGACGAGTTGAATGTTGCAAATATAACTTCCGGGAATGCGCAAACCGATATCCAAAAGCTCATGCCGGGTGTACGATGTGAAGGCACAACTGTTCTGTACGAACAGGCCCGAGATGAGCAAGAAAAACACTATATAAATGCTAAAACTGGAGAGACGCTGAGCCTCGCGATGTTCACGCGCCGCCATCTTGGTCAAAAAAAACAAAAAACTATGGCTAGTAAAAGCATGGTAAATGGGTCGTATATCTTCATTCACATGGCACACGTTGTGCATGTTTATATTAACGGTGTTATTAGATTGTTAAGGATAATCTTAAATCTATCATTTACCTTATTAAGTTTATTTTTTATTTTTATTTAGCCTTGTTGTGCAAGCACTGTTGAGCTTGTACAGAGTCAGCAGCTTTTGCCAGAGGGGAACTGGAATCCCCTGGTTGGGTCTGGGTTCTCCTGAGGTTTTTTTCTCGATTGGAGTTTTGGGTTCCTCACCACCGTTTGCATATTGTTTTGCACTATCTGCCTGGCCAGGGGGGCTGCTTTAGAATTGAGAAATTAGACATAATTAATATTGCATATAAGAATTTATAGTCCGTTTAATATTTGACCTGTGGTTTTCTCTCCTTTATCACCAATGTGTGCTTTCACTGTGTGTGTGTGTGAGAGTGTGTTTGTGTGTGTGTGTGTGCGTCTATGTCAATGTGTGTATGTATGTATGTTTGCATATTGTGTGTGTGGAGCATTTGTATGTCTGTCTTTTGTTGTTTTCACCTTTTTCTTGTTTTTAGAGGTATATGCCTTTAGTGAAAATTGTAAAAAGCGCTATATAAATAAAGTTGAGTTGAGTTATTTGCACTTTGCAGATGCCTCTGTTCTGATACTTTAGATTGCTCTGATATTACAGTAAGCATCTATATGGTTAGAAAGGTCCCATGATTTGTGTAAACATTTGAATGCTCATATAAGGAGTTAATAATTCGGTTGTTTTTTCCATTGTGTTGGCTACAGGTGATGTGCAAAAGCACATGTGGTTGAAACACAAAATTAAAGTAGCGGCACAAATGAATTAGCATTATGAATAGAACTTTTTTTTCTCTCAATACCTACATTTTATTTCGGGATTCATTATTTTGGTTTGCAGTTGTATAAAATATATCTTTTTTTGCAAATATATGTGACCCTACTTTGACTCCATACCTTAGCTGTTGCAGCAGTTAACTCATCATGTCATCGGGAATATTTCAGGGAGTTATTCCACTATGAAACGCATATTATACAGATTGGTTTTTAATTATGGCTTTGTTCTATATAAGGTTTACGTAATGCAGAGTGGATTGTGTCTCAGTAAAGATCCATCGAGGAGTTCCTAGGGGCCGTTCATATTTAGCGTATACTTGTATAAAACTGGATTTTGGGATCTCGTGGTGTTTGTCGTTGCAAAGCAAACAGGAATGTAGAGGAAACACCAGTATTTGATGTGTGTATCTGTGCTATTGTTTCTGACGCCCCTCGCAGCGCTGGTTTGTGTCTCAGCTTGATTCTATAGAACTCTGGTGCGTCTGCATTCATCTTACGTCATCATGAACATGCATGACACAGAACACGGGTCAATTGATTGTGTTTTTACTCTCATGATGCTATTATGCGCAGCGCAGACAACACTTGGTCTTACTGTATGTTCCCTTTGGGGCTGTGTGTCCACGGAGATGCTTAAAGACGGCTGTAAACGCCAGGAGCTCTGCTGAAAACGCCTGCTGGTGAACGCTGGCATTTTTATTGGAAACAATTGAAACACGGTGTACGCTGGCAGAAATGCCTAGATGGACACAGCCCCTAACAGAGCTTTCTGCTGCTTGCAAACACACTATTTATCATTTATTTTTAAATCTGGAAACATCGTATTAACACTCATCTGCCGCTCTGATTCCACTCCAATGCTCAAAACAATACATTTACATTACATACATTTAGGCATTTGGCAGACGCTTTTATCCAAAGCGACTTACATTGCTTTATCCTGTACATTTTACATAGGTATTTGCAATCCCCTGGGATCGAACCCACAACCTTGCGCTGTTAAACACAATGCTCTTACCACTGAGCTACAGGAAAGCTAAGCAATACAAGCTCACTCTTGCTCAAATTCAAGGTAAATTACCACTATCATCTCTTACATGAGCTGTATAAAAGTAAACACATTGTAATCAGCTAAAGCTCATGTGCAGGGTTCTGTACCCTTGTGCGCACCTGAGATCACCTGACAGCTTTTACATTAGGGATTTTTCATGCAAACCATTCTGAACTAAACTGCAAGCAAGAAAGGCACCTGAGAGCCCCTGATGGCCTAAATCCGCCCTTGAAAACTGTCAGACCATGAAAAGAGGATAGAAGAATGTAGAGGTCTTCACAAGCTCAACCTGTTTACAAGACCAGTCTGACATCGGTCTGATCTCTCTGAGGTATTTGGCCTAAGGTGAGAAGTGAAGAGCTTTAGGAGTAGTGGGCTTTGTATGTTCTGTGAATTGCAAACCGTTCCTGTCTTTTTTCCCTTTTCATATTCTTCAAAACCGTTGTGCTTCTGTGGATGTAAAAGGCTCTTTATTGAACCATATTAGTCAAAACTGGTTTGTTTTTCGGATTAAAATATAAAAACGCATTTTATGTCATCCCAGACTTTGCTTCCTTATCCAAACACATACATTAGATTTTTGAGAGAAAACATCTGAACTTTATCAGTCTTTAAACTTTAACATGTTGTGTCAAGTGCTAAACACAGAAGATGTACACACAAGACTCTCTGGATTACAGCAATGATGGACGCTTGTGTGTAGTTTCAGCTTCACTCATATGAGAAGGTAAGATGGTAGAACTATTGTTTTGTGTTCAACAGAAGCGATGAAGATGACAGCACACACACTCACTCACCTCTGAGACTATGGTGGATTGATAGATGTCTTTGCTGTAGACCCATCCATCAGCACAGCTCTCCGTCAGAACGTCTGTGAGATTGACATCGTGTGGCATGAAACCCAGTCTGGAAAAGTTTTGGATGGCATCAAGGTTATATCTGGAACACTTGACCCGCTCCAGTTTTCCTTCCACCTGCTGTAAGGGAATGCTGGCGTTCCTCCACGCGTCACTCAGGTTAGAATCCGGAATACGGCAGTGATGAGGCGGAATATCGGCCAGGAATATGACGGAGAAGGCACTGAATCCGTTTGGAACGGTGCTGGTACACAGAAGGATAAAGACCATCTTTTGGAACGGACCCCATGTGCCCAGAAAAGCTGTGGTCTCTTCGTAATCCTGCATGTCAGCGCTCACAGTCTGTCATAAAAGCGTGACTGGTGTAAACATTGATGTCTTTGAACATTGACCAACAACTATAAATGATTGACATGCTCTGGAAGAGATTAATTTATTTCTGTTCACTAACAACCACTGAAATGCGTTTGCCAGACTTGACTAGAGGTGTACGGGGAGAACAAGAAATGGTAACAGAACCTTTCAAACACGCAAGAACATGCCGGACGAAAACACACAATTAAAAAGAATCTGCAGCATGTTGTAATAGTTCAGTTTACGACTTGAGGCTAGTTAAGCCGTGTACCATTGACAGCTAGTCAGTCTAAGTAACTTAGTCTCATTTTATTCTATTAATGTTTCACGAAAGAAGTTAGCATGATTATTTTACACACAAGGGCTTACAAAGTAGGGCAGACGATCTTTCAAATGGAATAAGATGAATCTTACTTACGTGATTTAGGTGGTGGAAGCCACTGAACGACAAAGATGTGATGAATTCAGCTGTCAGTCTCTCACTGTGGGAGTCAAGCCCATACACCTCAAGACCAATAAACAACAAGAACAGCAATTAGAAGAGAGGTGAGGCAAGAACTCTGTCCCGCCTTAAATACTTCTGTCATTGATGGTCTGATGATGAAGTCTGACAAGGTTTGGCATCTCTTAAGTGAGGACAATAGAACATCTCTTAAATAATACTGAATACACATAGAAAGAAGAAAATCAAGTGTCATTGTCTCAAAATGACCACATGAAATGTTACTATATTGGATTAACTTGTATATCTTAAAGAGAATTTCATTCAAGTTTCTGGCACCGCTTGATGGTCTTGAGAAATCCCCACATCAACATTTACAGACTCACACATTTCCCTTAGGTGCTGAAAGGGTTTAAGAATGGTGAAGTTAAAGTAAACATCAGTTTGTGCTCTTTTGTTACGATCATCATCACCATCGGCTCATCATTCACTCTGTCCATTGAACCTGGCTAAAGACGGAGAGTTGAGCTTCAATCTTACTTAAACACACCTGCCTTGAAGTCTCATTAATCCTGAAGATGTTGAGGATCACAGGCTCGTTTCAGAAAGCAGGTTTAGTGAAAATTCTGAGTACATTGACCCTGAAATGAGGGAAACTCTGGGTTTTTGTTTCAGAATGTGCGGTATGTCAATCAAGAGAAAGCATGGTAACTCCAGCCTGTTTCTAAAAGAGAGGTCACTTATACTCAGTAACCATAATCACTTATTCTGTGAACCTAACCTGGTCAGGAGCTGCTTTTCTTAGGTAAACCGAGGGTTTCTTCCATCTCCTCTTGTTTTAAAGCACACGTGGTGTACCTCATTCATTTATTCATTAATACAGTCATTTATGACACACATTATGATCACCCAGAGATCATCTCACTGACTCAGATGTGCTTTTATAAAGGATTCAGTACATGAAGAGGCTGCATTCATTCGTAGAGATGTACTATGATTTCTGGAGAGCAATTTACTACCCAAGTGGAATTTTGTCATTTTCCTGTGCATTTTTATTAAATCTGTACCCTTTTTCTTTAAAGTGAATTAGATATTTCAAAATACTGTATATCTCATCCATCCTTACATCAATAACATCAGCCATCGTGGCCATGAGATACATCCGAGCAGATTCTTCCCACAATGTTAGTTTCTATGTAGGATTACAAATGACTCAATAAAGTGTATGAATAAATAAATGACTAAATACAGAAAAATGCAGTGATAAAAGTAATAAAGAATTAATTTAGACGTGCAGCCATTCCTTAAAACTGCTCTGAGCAGGGTTGAAACCGATGATCAGTCTGTGTTACAAGTGTCCCGTACATCATGACCAGTACTCATGACGAGTGAAAGATAGAAGATTTATTTTTGTGGATTTATTTCTGGCGTTTCATTCATTCATTTACTGATTCATTTGTTTGTTTATCGATACATTTATCTTTTATATCAATTTGAACTTAAGTCATTTACACATTAAAGCACATGAGTAAATCAACTGTATCCAGAGAAGAAAGTGTGCCTCGCTCTCAAATACTCAAATGTTGCTTTTTTGGTGCCGTTGCCATAGTGAATTGTCATATGGGAGCTCCATTGATCATGGCTTATAGCAGTTGTGGTGTACACACTTAACTCAAGGTCAGTCTACCCACAGTTGATACAACTAACTCAAATACGCTGTTCTGAAAGCATAAACTCAAAGTTTCTCATCTCAGTTTTAAAACAACTCAGAGTTGACATTTAAACTGGTCGTTGGATGAACCTCCTCATTGAACTGGCCCAGGTGTGTTTAAAGTTGAAGAAGAATTGTGCTTCTGGACACTGAGGTTAACATCTATGAATGGGTTTCCCTTACCAGACAAGCTCTAAAATCCCTTTGTTTACTGATCACTGACTACTTGAGTGTTATTTACCCCAAACTAACATTTGATCAACACTTTGAAAGAGTTTCTGCTCTTGCATTAATGATCAGCAAGCCGGTCTCCACCACTCTGGTTTTATTCAATATGAGTAACCAGAGAAGTGATCTTGTGACACATCATCAGGATGTTGTTATGGTCATTCTTAAACACTTGAGCAAAGTCCTCAAAGTGTTTCTGTAATTGTCTTTTAGAACGGTCATACGTGGAGGCCTCCACATAAGCACCGCAGTTATTGTGTTTCCTACTCACCTTCTTGCGCAAGTGTTATCAAATGTGAAAATGATTATATTCAGCGGCTTCTCTTCATTTTCTTATTGATATTAAGTGGTAGTTTATTAGAATATAGAATATATTGGAAATATAGTATAATGCCATTTTTTTAGTCAATATATAAAAAGCATATATTCCTTATGCATTAATCAATATATTGTAATACTGCAACCAAATCTTAGCAATATTTAATGTTTTATATTAATAAATAATATATTATTCAATCCAACTTCATATAGTCTAAAAAACATAATATTTTATATTAGGATTTATCTGAAATGTTTCATTATGTGGTTGTCATTCAATGATAGATTGACTAATAAGGCATTAAAGTCAGCATAAGACAGAAGTTGTGAAGGACTTCTTTTTCGTTTCTTGACGTGTATCCGAGTGAAACGGCTTCTGAAATTAGAAAAAAATGTAGGGGGGGGGGCTTTATTTTGCCAGGGGTTTTCCTGCATATAAAAATTGGAGGCGGTCACCTCGGACAAATTTCGTGCCGCCTCAAACTCTCGCCAAAAGGATGTCGGGTGTCTTCACAAAAAACACTGCATGTTTACGGTCAACAGACTCACAAGCTAATGACTCCTTAAACCGATTTGTTTAAAATGTGGAAACTTTTCAGTCACTAGCGAATATAAAAGATAAGTGAATCCTTCAAAGCTCAGTGAACCACAAGAGAACGCAGGATGTGAATGAGCTTTGAGCTCTGGGTGATAAGTTGGCTATTGTGGGCTCAAAAGTTAGTTGAAAGGATAAAAAGCTTTATTTGATTTCAAACGTTTCTGTTTGCTTGAATAAAAGTCATGTTTTATAGTAAATAATAATTGTCATTTTCATCTCATTTTTATGTCTTAATATATACAATACAATGCAATATACACGTGTGTGTCTGTACAAGCTAAGGTGGGCACCACCTCCGTCTGATTTTGAGCCATTTTTCCCCCTCCCTTTTTTGATTGGTTTGTTATAAATTGGTCCCAGAGGGGAGGATTTAAATCCCTGGCCATTGGACAGGCTTTAGTTACAATATATACACTAACATATGCAATATGCTGACACTACATCTCCCCCTAGTGTCTTCTATAGAGATGCAATAATTGCCATGATCTGAAACCATGGGGATGAGGTCAAACAATGGCCATGAGACATTATTTAATCATTTTAACAGCCCTAGTTCTAGTATGAATGGCATGGAAAGGCTAGATGTTAGTAGCTTTGTTAAGTATTTCTACTCTTTTCAGTTTTATTTTGTCATCAGTCGTTTCTTATATCACAATAGACAACTAGGACCAGAGCCTACAACAGCTGTGAAGTTGGCTGGTTGAATCAGCGTTACACTGCATAGTTGATCAGTATCAACACACATTATGATCAGAACCACTCACAAACTAATGACTCCTTTCAACAGATTCCTTTAACTGTGGAAAATTTTCAGTCACTAGCGAATATAAAAGATAAGTGAATCATTCAAAGCTCAGTGAACCACAAGAGAACGCAGGATGTGAATGAGCTTTGCTCTGGGTGATTAGTTGGCTATTGTGGGCTTTAAAGTTAGTTAAAAAGGATAAAACGCTTTATTTTGATTTCAAACATTTCTGTTTGCTTGAATAAAAGTCATGTTTTATAGAACTTAATAATTGTCATTTTCATCTCATTTTTAGTTCTAATATGTAGAGTGTTTGGTTAAGCCACTTAAAGATACAGAAGGCCTACACATGTGTTTGTACAAGATAAGGAGGGCACCACCCCCGTCTCATTTTGAGCCAGGAAAAACCCTCATCATCATTTTAAGACCATCGTAAGGATGTTTTTTACTTACTGTTTCAAAAACTAATGCAAGGAAACAAAATGTGATGCACAGAGGAAAGTTCAAATGAATGTAAAATACTCTAAACAGATAAGTTTAAAGTAGTTTGAAGTGGTTTCTTTTTGACAGACATACGCAGACCTACTTTGTATTGGCACTATTATGTGGTTTGATGACAAAAATTAAATGTGGAAAAATATGGAGCCAAAATAGGGTCTCATATATTTGCAACAGAAAAAAAATGAAGTTTTGCAAATAAAAATAGGGTATAAAAATTGCATCTGCGCAAGAAAAACTTAAGAATCTGCAAAAGAAAAGACACATCTTTTCCTTTGCATCGCTCCTTTAAATCCGGGTTTCAGCCAATCGCTCCTTTGCGACACTGTTTTCTCTTTGCTCTTCACTTTTCTTTGCGCCTTGCTTTGTGTCCCTGATATGACGTGGGGGATTAGAAAGAGATTGGGGCGTGTACAAGCGACCTGAATCTGCCTCCCCTTACGTTCAAGTAGTCCCGCTGCAGACTGTAGCACGGTGAAGTCATATATGTTGACGTAATGCATTTTTGCTTAATACCTCATTTTATTTGCAAAACTTCAGTTTTGTTTTCAATTTTTTTTCTTTTGCAAATATATAGGACCCTATTTTGGCTCCATAGAAAATATAATGGAAATATTTTAATGCCATTACTCTATTAAGCAAGTTAAATTATCACTAATCTCAAATAGATCTGTTACATTTCCATTACTTGCATGTTTAGAGTCTGCAATACAATAGAGTTGCATTATTAAGCTGTGAATATTTCAAATTGAAACATTTCACAAACACACAATTTCACAGTTTAAGAATCCAAGGACCAACATTCACCTTTTCAATTTCAATTTTAATTTAAATAATTGTTTTAAAATACACCCTTTAATATTCAACAGACAATTTTCAGTCCATATTATTTCAGGACATTCTTGTCATTCTATAATGATAAACCATGGTTTACTGGGAAACTCAAACAGCTTCCTCACACCAGAGAGAATGCTTACAAAAGTGGGGATAATGTCTTGTACAACCAGCACAGGAACAGAAAAACTAAGGTGATCAGAGCGGCTAAAAAAGACTACTCTGAAAAGCTGAAAACACATTTTTTCGGCCAACAACCCGGCGTCAGTATGGACTGGTCTGAAGAACATCACCATGTAATGGACGCTACCCCCACAGCCTGAGGAGAATCAACAACTGGCTGAGGATCTGAATGTGACATCACTGGATCCTCGCTGGATCCTCTTCAGTTTGCCTGCAGAGCAAACCGGTCTGTTGATGAAGCAGTCAACGTGGGGCTGCATTATGTTCTGCAACACCTTAAAAGACCTGGGGATTATGTAAGGATCTTATTTGTGGACTTCAGTTCGGCCTGTAATACCATCATGCCTGACCTTCTCTCAGACAAACTGACCCAACTCTCCATGCCCACCCCAATCTGCCAATGGATCAGTATGGATGGGTAAACTCGCATCCAGGACTCTCACAATCAGTACTGGTGTCCCCACTGCTCTTCTCCCTCTACAAAAACCATTGCACTGAAAAACACTCCTCTGTCAAGCTCCTGAAATTTGCAGATGACACTACCATCTGCGGCCTCATCCACAATGGAGACAAGTCTGCCTACAGACGGGAGGTTCCAGAGCTGGCTGTCTGAGGCAATCACAACCACCTGGAGCTCAACACGCTCCAAACATTGGAGATGATCGTGGACTTCAGGAGAACCCGCCCTTGAACTCACCATCATGAACAACACTGTGGCTGGTTCATGGGCACCACCATCTCTGAGGACCGGAGGTGGGACACTCACATAGACTCCATCGCTACAAAGGCCCTGCGGAGGTTGTTCTTCCTTCGCCAGCTGAGGAAATTCAACCTGCCACAGGAGCTTCTCACACAGTTCTACTTGGCCATCATCGAGTCTGTCCTGTGCTCATCCATAACTGTCTGGTGTGGTTCAGTTACTAAATCGCTGGGACCCATGATGAGGACAAACATACACCTTAACGCAAGTCAGTTTTACATGTCTGAGCAGTGGAAAATATTGAATTACTGGCCAGAAAACACTCGCTGACAATCTATACAACTAGATCTATAGATGTTCCTTTATGGCACATTGTATTTTGTATTATACTTTTGTATTAGGCTATCCACCACCTCATTTTTGGCATAAATGTGGGCGGCGCCATCTTTAAACTGTTTGGGTTTAGTCTTCCGGTGAGCAACTCTAGCTAAAGGCAGTGTTATTGTGAGTGAGACGAGTGTGCTGGTGTCACGGAAACACCAGGCACCTCCACCAATCAACGTTCCCAATCACCAGAGTTCTGATCACACGCACCTGACAGCCACTCACTAATCACCAGCACCAAAGTATAAGAACACACAGCACACACAGCACATTGTCTGGTCTCCAGTGTGGAAAAGGACTCTACTCCAAGATTCTTGATCTCCTTTGTCTGCTCATGGTGTTTCCGTGTGTCTGATTATTACCTGCCTGCATCTGATCTCCGATTCCAGTTCAAGACATTATCTCTGTTATTATCTGTTCATCTATTATAGCTGCTCAACAATGAACCCGTCTGTTTGATTCTAACCTGTCTGTGTCTTGAGTCTGACCACCCGTTACAGCTGTTTTGACTGGCTAGTTAACATTTATACTGGAACCCAGAGGTACAATCATAATGTGTGCAGGTAGAGGTTGCAATAATAACAAACGCAAAAATGTCTACAAAACATTTGCTTTGACCATAATCCACGCACCGGATCTGAATCTGGATGTCGCGCACCCTATGATCTGCATCCATTATTCATTATTTTAGCCCACTGGATGCCCTTTCTCCTGGACAATGGACCTACTTGACTACAATAACTAATAAACTATTTCTAACACTTATTAATAAATGTTTAAAGGCAGGAGTTTACGGGGAGAGTGACACTTAATGTCAAATATCAGATTACATATAAAACATATTTATCACAACAAAACAGTATGCAAATACTGATATAATATTAGCAGGAGTTAAAATTTAGCTGTTATCATTTCTATATGTATTATACAGTTCAAAACATAACAGGCTAAAGCAAAACTACCTACCAGAGGATCGCAGCTGCATGACTGCGGGTAATAGGACTTGTCCTGTTGGTACATTTTCATTCATTTGGCAGACACTTTTATCTACAGCACATTTAGCATTTGTCAACACGCCAAACAGGAGGCTACTGCTAGCCTTTACCAGGCTATATGTTACTAGGAGGATTAAAGCAGAAGCAAACAAGGGAGAAAATGAACAACATGAAATATTGTCTTCATTAGACACTTGTGATGGATGCTGCAGCTCGGTGGAGACCTGTGATACAAGAGCAACCAGCCGTCTCCGTTCTTCAGTTATTAGTTGTAAGGATCCAGGAATGTTTACTCCACTTTGACTGGGATTCACATCTGCTTTTAAAACCACAAATTTGTGGTCTGTCATGTACACATCACGACTGACTTTCCCACAGTTCATGTGATGTAACTGGTTCATCCATCACGTGCACAGATAGGGCTCATCCGGTGCAGAGCACATGGGCTTTTGGCCTTACACTCAGAAGTGCTCTTAAATTAAATGAATGCTATTGTCTGTCTGCCTGTTTTACAAATATTTATCCATATTCAAGGTTAAAAACACCTTGTGACTAAATGTTGTGGGATACGCTCTGTGAGTAACACCTTGTGGCTCCACCCCCCGTCTCTATCTTGACTTTCTTAATACCACACACAGCAGCTGAAAGTCTTGCGAGGGTAATGTGTCATTAAGTAAAGATCTTGTTGTTCTTAATGCAAGAAACATTATGTCTTAAATGTTTATTTTTATGTATTTGAGGTCTGAGACATTTGTGATTGGAGAGGGAAAGCATTTGCCTGCACTTAACAGCTTTCTCAAACAGTAGCATTTCATCTTTTATAAATTAGAATTTGGCCGAGTGTATTTCACAACAAGAAAACAGCAGCCATATAGCTACAACAACTTGTGACCTGTTGATTAAAACAGTGATGTCGCCGTTTTAATGATGACGGATTAACATTAACGCTAACAGCATTGGAGTTTGACACAAAGACACAGAGGTGAATATATCTAAGAAATTTCCTTTTTATTTTATGATTGATGATACTCTTAATTTATGAATCAATTGTATTGAATGGTCACATGCTTAATTCATATTTATGCTGTAAAAAATGTATTTAGAAAGGGCTGAAAACCAGCTTTCATGTGATATCAAAACCGTTGACGTTAATGTCAAATTTTCTAGCTGCATGACGCGGCACAACGCTACGGCCGTCCTGTCTGGTGTACACACGGGCTGAAGGATGCGTCACTGAATCTCAGAATGTGTCAGACAGCACATCAGTATAACGTTCTCTTTCATGCTTGAACACACAAGATTATGCCTTAAGGGACATTTTGTTTAGAATTTCAAATGGGGAACTAGTCAGATCTGCGCAGAGTGTCAGTTCTTAAACCTGCCGCTGTGACTCCTGTCTCTAATGCTAATCTTAAAAACAAAAGAAAAGAAGAAATGAATATGTTTTGTAGCATTAATGAGTATTTTTTTAAATTTAATTTAGAATTTATCAGTAAAGACTGTACAGTGTTTGAGAACTAAAGCTTTTAAGACTATTTTGTTTGATTTAATTTGTCATTAAAGGGGTGGTTTAATTGGAATGGTGCTAACTTTAGCCTGCTAGCACTGAAATTATAATCCCTCCCTCTTTGCGATTTGCCATCCAAAGCCACGCCTTCTCCAAACACATGAATGTATCTAGCAAATCCACAAAACGAATTACAAACTAAATCCATTTTTAAAAAAATAAGCATGTACATTCCTGCTACCATGGCATCGTCTTTCAACTCAGCTCAACTTTATTTATATAGTGCTTGTTACAATTTTCATTGTTACAAAACTGCTGTACATGACACATACTAAACAACTAAAGTCATATACATGTAAAAAACAAGAAAAAGGTGAAAACACAAAAGACAGACACACACATACAAACACTCCACACACACAATATGCACACATACTTACACACATAGACACACACATGGACACACAGACACACACAGACAAGTGCACATACAGACACGCATAAACAGTGAAAGCACACATTTAAGATAAAGGAGAGAGAACCACAGGTCAAATATTAAACCCACTATAAATTCCTACATGGAATATTAATTATGTAAAACTTCAATATTCTAGTTGTAAATGAATCTCTCAGACCCTTTGTCTGCCTGAGCTGTCTCCGTTGCGTAAAAGCTGAACCCATGTTAATTCAAGTTTTTGCTCTTACATGATCCAGACATTTTTTTGTCACTGCTTTTTCAAAAACTGACTTTCGTTTTGTAGATTTACTTGTTGTCACTTCAGGAAAGTTTGATTGTTGCCGATTGTCCGCCATTCTCACTACATTCACAAAGAGGCTATATTGGCCAGGCCTATATTTACTTTGTCTGCGTCCTGACCTCAGAGATTTCAGATGAAAAGCTCTAGGCCTCATTATTTCCATTGATTTCTGAATCTGCGTCTGTACTGTGCTTCTCCCACTGAGAGCCTCACTTCTTCCAGCTCTATTTCGACTGTCCGTCGCCTTGTTTGCATCTGCCAGATGGTGTCCAACGCAAAGCCACTTTATGTATCCTTTCACTGGGCATCCTAAGTGCATGACCGAACCATCATAATCGGCGTATCCTGATCTCCTGGTTTATGATATTTGATCTTGTCTATTTGTACAAATTGGTATTGGAGATGGTGTTGCGCCAGTATAAGTTACAGATCTTTTATTCGTCCATTTGTCTATTTTGCAACATATCTAGTTTTATTGTTACTTAGTTTTATACCAAAATACAATGTTTTATTTGAATATAAATGTTCAGTTTATTCTGTTGGTGCTATGTAACAAATGTTAGACTTTAAAATCTTGTCGTCTTGTTTTCAGACACATTTATAATCATGTACCATGGCTTGTGTCATTCAAATAGCTTCATGTAAATAGCTTCACTATTTTATTTTAAAAACTCAATACACAGTATGGTTCAGTAATTCACTGTTACATATAATATTTTTCTCATCCTCGAAACTCAAACCATTATTTGATACTTAAAGGCGCAGTTTTTGATTATGTGAGCCACTAGCGTTGTATTATAGATTTGCAATAAATCGCTTAGTCCAAACACGACGGTGGCCACCACAGTACAGAACGATGTCATTCTCATGTTGATGCAAGGAACGAGATCATACGGGCATAAGAAACACTGTAGAAAGAGCGGTTTTCTGTTTGTTGGAACCATTACATGTTGTTAGGGTTAGGAACCATAGAGTATGATCTGTACAGATCACAGATCATCCCTGATCCGTTTCACCTCTATACCGCAGTCGAGAGGAAGAGGAATCGTGTGTTGCAGAGTTGTTTGTCTGTTAAGGGCTGCTGTACAAAACATGGTGGGAATTCAATGTATGTCGGCCCACTCTAAATTTAGATATAAACAGCTTATTCTAAGGTTACAAACATAACGCTTCATTATATAAACTGAAGAAATAGTTTTACATTATATATTGCATTTCGTCAATAGGTCCACCTAAAAACCCCGTTCCTATAAGATAATGCTTATTGATAGCACAATATTTTGTTTTTTATGTGACTAGTAATCTATACACAAATATAACCTTTAACGTCCATATGATATGCAGTGTTTTGCGTGCATATTTCGTGAATATATGTACTTAACCCACACCATCTTAAATAAGGTGGTAACAGTGCGTATCATATGAATGTAAAAGTAATGAATGTGTATTTAGCACGACAAATACAAACATAAACTTGTGCTGTTGATAGGTAGTACTAAGACCTAGTAAGTCTTTTTTATTTTGCTCTTATTCTTATAATATATACACTCAAATTTTTTATCAATTTTATTGCTGTTTTATTGTTTCTTAAAATCTAAAGTTTTTGTGATCTTAAATAATTTGCATTTTAAAGATACGTTTTATTCTTTCTGTCAATCATTTTATGTAAAGCACTTTGAATTGCACTTGTTTATGAAATGTGCTATAAAAATAAACTTGCCTTGCCTTGCCTAAGAGACCAGGTAGGACTTTTCAATAATTTAATCGATATTATAAATGTGTGTCTAGTCCACCTGGAATTGTCTATGTGCTCGATGTCCGTTCCAAAATTGACTGAAAATTGTCTTTTGAATATTAAAGGTTGAATTTAAATGAAATTACAAGGTCAATTTTGATTATTTAATTTTTACACGTTGAAATTGTGTGTGAAATGTTTCAATTTGAAATATTCACAGCATAACTATACAACCATATTGAATTGCAGGCAGTAAAAATGTAATCGCACAGTTCTCCACCAACGGTTCGGCACACGCTTGGACCGCGGCTCATCTTAAATCTGATGACGCATTTGTAATATGGTTTGCTAAGGATTATAATGCGTAAAACAGACTGAAAAAGTTCAGCTAATGTATGTTTGTCGACAAATCAAATAATGTAGACACATTTCAATATGATTGAGGTATGCTGTAATATGAACAGTCATTTATGTTTCATCACCCTGATGTTTTGAGGGTAGGGCTGAAACGATTAGTCAATAAAAAATTGTCGACAAATATTCTTGTTGTTGAGTAGTTGTTTGATTACCTGACTTAATTTAAGGGCCTGCAATATCAGAATTTGACCGCTACGGCACTGTAGCGCTAGAGTGTAATGCAGCCTTCCCGAATGCTCTCACAGTAGAAGGACACGCAGCAAGAATTATGGCAGAGTACAAACGAATGCGAACAAGTAAAGTGTGGGAAAGCTTTACCAAATTGAAAACAAAAAATGTGTTGTGTGCAATGCACGCAAGGCGGAACTTACCTTTCACGGCAGCACAACCTGCATGCTGGAGCATTTAAAAGGAAACATCCCGGAGAATGAGCAGAAGAGAGGCTAACTTGGCGGTAAATCTTTTTATGAAAGAATGCAATAATAATAGTAAGGATAATAACAACAATGATCAAATAATTAAGGAATAAGGAGTCAAGACTGATTTGATTATTATAACACTTATTACATGAGGGGAAAATGATTATAAGAGAGGGACGTTAAGTGATAGGAGTCTTATATCTTGCTTTTATTTCTGAAATATATTCTTCTATTTCTTGCTCTTTTTAATTAAACTAAACTGTTGTCATAGAAATGCTGCTTCATGCTTCTGTCAAAATATTTGTTAACATTTAAAAAGAAAATTTGGTCTGTAATGTACCTGATCTATTCAAGTATGCGACTATGCGCAAGTATGGAGCTGTCTTTCCTGTAGCTCAGTGGTAAGAGCATTGCGTTAACAACCCAAGCTCATGGGTTCGATCTCAGGGGATTGCACATGCTTAGAAAACAAAATGTGTAGGAAAATATGCAATCTAAGGTGCTTTGGATAAAAGCGTCTGCCAAATGAATAAATGTAAATGTCTTTGACGTCTTGCGCTTTTAACGAAAAATTCACACACAAAGTAGGTCAACACGCCCCACTTTCCAGTATCTTAACAAACATAGTACGTTATGTCTTAAGTGAACGGACGACACAGGCGAAAAACAGCACATGTGTACAGTATCAGTGTTCTGGATCTGTTTCATTCCTCTTAAAGCGACAGCGTCATATTCCTGCTGTCTGTTAAAAGTCAAGGAAATCACTCACTGCTTGTGACTCAACAGCTTCTGTAACTTTAATTTCGATTAATCTTTATTTAATTTGTACATATGCAATGTAATGTTTTATTTGAGTACCTTAATCCATTTATACCTCAAAAGGTATCTATACAGTATCTCGTTTTATTTTCTGCTTTGCTCGGTTGTTACTTGTAGATTGATTATTTGTTCTTATTTTCATTTGTCTGTAGTCCCTGTAGGGGATTTACAGTAAATACCCAAAGACCAGATGTGATGAAAGGAGACTCAAAGTCAGGAATATAATTAATAGAATCAAATTTTTAGAAAGATGCACTCTCGAGGACTTCCACAGGCCGACCTGCTTTACATCCAAAATGCAGAAGAATTTAAACTTCAACTAAAGTCAACTAACTACTTCATTACTTGAGTAAATCAAGCTCACATGATTGGTTATCAACAGATAAACAAGAAAACAAAGCTCTCAAACAATTCTGGACTCATGAGACAGGACACATCGTCCTATAGACTATCATGTCTGTCACGTGATTTTCCACTTTCTCACTTTCCCGAAACCACACACCACACACACACACACACACACACACACACACAACACACACCACCACACACACACACACACACACACACACACACACACACACACACACACACACACACACACACACACACACACACACACACACACACACACACCACACACACACACACACACACACACACACACACACACACACACACACACACACACACACACCACACACACACACACACACCACACACACACACACACACAACACACACACACACACACACACACACACACACACACACCCAACACACACACACACACCCACACACACACACACCACACACACACACACACACCACACACCACACACACACACACACACACACACACACCACACACACACACACAACACACCCACACACACACACACACACACACACACACACACACAACACACACACACACACACCACACACACACACACACACACCACACACACACCACAACACACACACACACACACACACACAACCCACACACACACACACACACACACACCACACACACACACACCACACACACATGCACACACACACACACACACACACACACACACACAACACACACACACACCAACACACACACACACACACACACACACACACACACACACACCACACACACACACACACACACACACACACACACACACACACACACCACCAACACACACACCAACACCACCACACACCCACACACACACACACACACACACACACACACCTACACCACCACACACAAACACACACACCACACCACCACACACACACACACAACACACACACACACACCACACACACCACACACACACACACACCACACATACACACACCACACACACCACACACACACACACACACACACACACACACACACACGCATACTGGTACGGGGGGTTTATGAAGACTTTTTTCTCAAACAAGTTCCATACTAGTTTATGAGGACCCATCTTTCACTTTGTCATAAAGCCTAATAAGATGTATTAAACTAATCCTAATGTCATGGGGTAAAAATCTGACTACTCAGAATTAAATTCTAGTGAAACAGTCTGGAATTATGAATACCTGACATTCTAAAGCACTGTGAGGACATGGCAGGAGGGGGCGTTTCCTTACTCAATTATGACTTATGAGGACTTCCTCAAATGGTTTAGCCAGATATCAACTATAAGCACACAGATCATTAAACATGACAATCATACACAATTTCCCCTCAAAAGTACTGAATTACTGAACTTAGTTTTTAGATCAGCATATAGAAAAATATACTTTATCAGCAAATGTTTGAACTGTCTTGATCCTGCTTGACATTACAGAAGACAACCTTGAGCTTGCGATGTGAGCTATAGCAAGTGAGTCAAGGGCATTATTCATGCATTTTTTTAAGAATGAGGAATAAATATTTAAATGACCAGTTAAAGATCATAGTTTTATTTCAAATAAGGTACCAAAAAGTTTTTTGTTCAAACTATTTTAGACCAAAAGGTAAAAGAAGAATATAACAAATAAATTGTGAGTCTGCCATTGACCTTAATTTGTGAATTTATTGGGTCAAAAAATAACGAAAGACATTAAGGAACAAAACCTTAATAAGAGAACATTTATTTAATTTTAACAGAAAACTTTGCTTCCTCACAAAATCAATCTAAGAACATAATTAACATACCAGGACATAATGGACAGGACATCTCTAACATACGCACACATACACCTAATCAAACCTGAACAGTGAGGACAATCTGGATCTATCAGGACATCATTCACATACACACACACCTAATCAACCTGAATAGTGAGGACAATCTGGATCTATCAGCACATCATTCACATACACACACGTAATCAAACCTGAATAGTGAGGACAATCTGGATCTATCAGGACATCATTCACATACACACACACACACCTAATCAAACCTGAATAGTGAGGACAATCTGGATCTATCAGCACATCATTCACATACACACACACACACCTTATCAAACCTGAATAGTGAGGACAATCTGGATCTATCAGCACATCATTCACATACACACACATACCTAATCAAACCTGAATAGTGAGGACAATCTGAATCTATCAGGACATCATTCACATACACACACACACCTTATCAAACCTGAATAGTGAGGACAATCTGGATCTATCAGGACATCATTCACATACACACACACACCTTATCAAACCTGAATAGTGAGGACAATCTGGATCTATCAGGACATCATTCACATACACACACACACCTTATCAAACCTGAATAGTGAAGACAATCCGGATTCATCGGAACATCAAGCACATACACACTAACACAAAAAAATGTGTACATGTCCATAAATGTCTTACTTAACATATAACCATATGTTTTGAACAAAAACAGGGTCATCCACTCAAATCTTGAACAAAAGCTACAGACCTTAATGGAATGGCACTGATCTTTCTAAGAACATTTCTTTTTAAACATCAAACCTCGATTCCTCACGAAATCCCTTATATTTTGCACAGTTCTTTCTCCTAGGACAGGGTCTTCTGCATTCTTGCACTGCTCACATTCTGTCTTTGTGGCGAGGTGTCCCTTTAAAATATGTGCTTTGAAATGTTTCATTACGGCATTCACTTCCATTTGGCTCCATGGCCTTTTAACAACTCTCCTTGATTTGGGCTCTGCAATAAAAGAAACAACAAAATGTGATCTCTTGGAATGTCATTTAAAGGGGTTCAATTATGCCCTTCAAACGTTTTAGTTTCTGGTGTACTTTATTACTCCAAAATAATTTTTTCGCATACTTTACAGTAACTCTTTACAGTAAGATTGTATTTGTTAACATTGGTAAATGTATTGGCTAAGATTAATGAGCAATATAGTTTTTCAGCATTTAATAATCTTTGTTAACATCAATGCATTTGAAAACAGTTGATTGTGCATTATCTAATTAATCTTATAAGAATTCATATACCTGTGGAGCTCACAGCCACATCTGGGGGCATTTTTCCTTTTCCTATGAAAAAAAGCAACAATATATTTCATGTTTCAATGTGAAATCAGTTTCTGACCATCTTAAATCTGAATATATGTATATATAAATAAAATATATACATAAGCATACCATTGGAATTTTCAGCCTCATCCTGGGTCAACTTCATCCTTCTTTGTTTCCTACATAAAAGAAACCAAAATGATGAGTCAAACATGACAACCCAAATACTTTGTTTCTGGTAATAAGAAACATGTCCCCCTATGGAAAATCTGAATGAGGGTCACACAGAATCAACCATGACACAACTACACTTCCTCTACCTACTGTAAAATCAGTTTCTGACCATCTTAAATCTGAATATAAATAAATAAATATACATAAGCATACCATTGGAACTTCCAGCCTCATCCTGGGTCAACTTTACCCTTTTTTTGTTTCCTATATTAAAAACAAAACAAAATGATGAGTCAAACATGACAACCCCAAATACTTTGTTTCTGGTAATAAGAAACATGTCCCCCTATGGAAAATCTGAATGAGGGTCACACAGAATCAACCATGACACAACTACACTTCCTCTACCTACTGTAAAATCAGTTTATGACCATCTTAAATCTGAATATATATATATAAATAAATAAATGAATATACATTAAGCATACCATTGGAACTTTCTGCCTCATCCTGGGTCAATTCCATCCTTCTTTTGTTTCCTATATTAAAAAATGAAATGAAGAGTCAAACCCAAACCCAAATACTTTTCCATTTAATGAGGGTCACACATGATCAACAATGACATAATTACACTATTAAACATTTCTGGCTCAAGCAGCCAGTAACAGTCAATTGACTACTAGCTTCAGTGTTTCTCTTGCCGTAGTGAAAATCCCAGATTGGTACCATACAAATAAAACTGATGTGAATATAATACATACCCCTTGGTCCATGGACAGAATCCGACAATTCATCATCTTCATCACTTAATTCTTCATCATCCAATTCCAGATCAATTTCATCTATAGAAAGGTATATTTGACAAACACATGCATTAGGTTAAAAAAGATATATACAGTATATCCCAAACCATCACTATTTAAGGAAATAGGGTGTAATCTTAATGAAACCTTCCTTTTCCATCTTTAAAAATATTTTCTATTAGTTACTTTTTAAGATATAAGACAGCTTCAATGTTTTGTACCACTAAAGAACATACTGAAGCTATTATGCTAAGAGCATCTTCATGGTCACCAGCTTGAAGCTGATTGCTAAACATCACAATGAGGAAGAGGAAAAGGAAAGAAAGAACAACTATTACACAAATTCTCTCTTTCAAGAATGACTGATACCATCAATTTTTTCACAGGTACAAGACACTGATGCATTCTTCTGAGTTAATCTTTTTAAGGACCTATTATAATATCTTGTTGTTGCCTGTTATCTTTGTCTCTTGTTAAATAGTTTTTACACTTGTCTTACCTTAATTTAAATTTGAATTGAAGTTTACATATTCTTCACCCAAACCTCCCTTGCTTAAATGTTTTTGCTAAAGTCACAATATTCCTTTGAAGTACTTTGTACCTGATTAGTATCAATATATAAAAGTATTCACGTACCTTCAATCTCTATTTCATCTAGAGATTTTCCTTTGAAGCTAGCGAGAGTTCCTTTTTCCATTGCCAGCAGGAGCTTTGAGATTTTAGCAATTTCTATAGTTGCATCTGGCAACCGATAGTAGTCTCTATGGACCCGAATGTCATGCCCCAAAAAATTGGCTAATTGATCCAGCTCATTATCCTTCAGATTCAGAACCTGTGACATTGTGGCTACCTGCTTACGAAGCTGTGTAGACCTAAGATATTCCGGGTTCTGTGCACCACAATGATTGGCAAAAAGTCTGATGCAGTCCTGTCCCCTGAAGAAGCTGGTCGCTGAACACTTCGGTCTTCCAAATAGAAAGGGGTTGTCCCTGTCCACATCACATGAGTCTCTCTTGTCCACAATAAGCTGTATTGCTTTGACAACTTCGGGGTTTAACAAAACAGCAACTTTTCTCCCTCTCTTGCCCATTATTTCTACTCTGCTGAAATGCTTTGACATTTTTTGCTCAAATGGAGAGAGGCTGAGAGCTATATCCTCATGGAGCTCAGTTTGGTCTCTTTTCATAAAACACTCAACAGTCATTTTTGAGACCTCTCCTGCTCGACGTCTGTTAAAGATGATCACTTGTGCAAGTGTCACTTTGGCGAGTTCTGCATATGTTTGTGGAGATTCATTCGTTTTCAGGCTTTCAAAAGCATCGGCACATTTCTTCTCTAGGTACTCATTAAGAAGCTGCACGTCTTGTGTAAATGGAAGAGTAGAAGGTTTGTTGAACTTTGATTTGCTCAAAGTAGCAAGAGCGGCATGAGAGACATGTTCTGCCCATTCACTTGAGCACAGTCTTTTGAATCGCTCTGCTGCTTTTGTCAAAGCATCATCCTCTGCTGCGATGGCCCTGCAGAGAATAATGTCACCGATCTTGTTAAGTGAATGTCCTAACTTTAGCGCAAGACTTGGCGTCTTATACGAGTGACTCTTTTCATCATAACCAGCGACATCTTTCACAGCATCAATGACTTTGTAGAAATTGCTTGGTTTCACAGCATCTTCAAAGCTAAATATGGAGAACTTTCTTCTCAAGCTGAGCAACAGTCTGCCCATTTCCCGCACTTTCTGCCGAATGTATTCAGATTTTGTTGTATCGCTACCATGTTTGTTGTAAAGAGACTGACTCAGTTGCAGTATGAGAAAATCATTTCGAACTATAGATGAAATGTCATCATTCTTCATATTTCCTAAAAGCTTCCACAATTCAGGAGATATTGCCTGGAGAATGATGACTCTGCAATATCAGCCAAAATTAAGACTTTGGCTCTACCAGTTGCTTCAGACTCAGAAACCTTCTTCGACGGGCATCTCCGGTATGTCGCCAGAGCTCTTTGCGTACAAACAAGCCTTTGCAGTATACACAGTGAACATATTTTTTGGAACTTAGTTCAATCTCTGATCTCGCTGGCCGCCTTTTGACTTTCAGTGGCCCACTCTTATTCTCCATAACCTCTCGATTATGTTCGTAGTTGCCTCTGTTTCGGAGCTTCTCAAGTAACCGTTTCCTGTCCTTGGAGTGTTTTAGGGAGCGAAAATGCAGCAGCGATTTCTGTTTCAGTGTCTTGATGCTTTTGAAAGTGACGGGCAATATTAGACTGAGGTTTCTTACACACATAACAGTAATTCTTGTGGGTAGAAATAGTGTCTTTGGGGTTTGACACATTGTCAATTGATGACCGTTCATCAGAAGATACTGTTGGTGTACTCTTAGGACTCTGAAGCATCACAATATTTTTATCACATGTGATATCCTTAGCAGAACTAATCATCTCTTGCTCAGTGGATGAACAGTAAGTGGGTTTTGGCACATCTCTTTGCGACCTTTGAAGACTTTACAACAGCTGGTGTGGTTTTAAAATATGGTGGACTTTCGCCACTATCACTATTTTGTCTAGAATCTGGAATGAAGTCATCAGAGGATTGAGGAGCATATTCTTCATCAGAGCTGATGTCTTCAGAACAGGACAATTCGACATTGAGCTAAAAAGACAGATGATTATAACAATGAGAAGAACAATAATTATAACTTACACATTTTTTTTTAAAAATTATTTTGCACACTTTTTGTTGACGCTATGGGGAAGCACTTCTGCCAGTGTGTGAGAATGTTTGAAATCATCTATTTATTTTCAATATCAAACTCTTGACAAGCATTGTGCCCACCGAGCCTGCCTTAAGATCATCAGATAATGCTGTCTATAGAAAGGTAATGCAGGCATGCCTGAAGTTGGCAATGACAAGCAGCATCTCATTTCCCTTCCTAGGGAACCAGGTTACATACATAACTTGAGATGTTTGATAAACAAACTTTCAAGTTTAAAGGTGATATACACGAAATAAACTTACCATTTCACCACCTTTTTTCAGGAAGCAGTTTTGTGCCATGATCTTGAACATACTAAAATATAAAAACAGTAAAATAAACATGCATTTTCCAGGTTTTCATCTAATCACTGCTACTTCATTAAATGAAGTCAAGAACAAATACATTAACATAAATGACCACACATACAACAAATATTGAATACAAAAAAACTGACATTTGCACGTTAAGCCAAGCCATCTTCGACTAGACACAGGTCCACTGCAATCTTCACAAGAATCCAAACAGGAGATAACAAACAGTGAACTTCATGGGGGCACTGTAACAAGAACAACAAAGAATGTAAGGTGATGACCTTATATAAACAGTGGATATAACGCTGGATTTGCAGATCGTTTGAAACTGATGGATGGTGCTGTCCCCAATCCTAAAAGTTGCTGGATTTGTTGCCTATCAGCACATTCGTGCATTTTGTAAACAACACACACTTACACAGAATCAACACATATGCTGGGAAAACACGATGATGTATTGAGTGCTTGTGCTGTAGTTCAACCCACTGCACGCCCTTAGAAGGGTCTACTGTTTTCAGAAATAATCGTACAGCTTATCTGTCTCTTATAATGAGATCAAACTAAATACTCTAGAAGTTATGAAGTTTGCAATACTACTCTATAGCTACTCAAATTAATATGAGATTGGCAGAAACTGTGTGCGTTACCTCCGCTTTAACTAGACATGCTATGACCAGAAAACTCTTCATCTTTCCCAATCCTCATTATTTGGTCAAAGTTTGAGACACAAACTCACGTAAAAGCTATCATCAACTCTAACATCACATCAGTGTTCAAAAGAAAAACATCTTCACTTACTTTCTCTTTGTCTGATGAAGGATTAACACTTTGAATCTCTGATGAAGATGGCTGAAAACTGCAATCGTCCGCAGTCCCTGAGCTCTTATCACCCAATTCCTGAAAATGGGAGAAAGACAGATACAAGATTAAGGCACGACACGTTTGCATATAATAAAAAAAATCCAGATATACATGGTCCATTCTGAATACTCAATTCTGATTGGCTGGCAGATGTCCAGTAAGTTTGGTCACATTCTCTGTCCCAATAATTCAATCAAAAATGCTACAACTCAAACCATGTAGAAAGCGTGATAATCCATGGCTGGCCATGCATTACAGGATTTTAAATACAGTTCACTGAAGAAATACCTTCGCCTGCATGTCGTGCAACAAAATCTTTAGTGCAGGGCAAAGCGTGGATATCACTACATATTTCCAGGATACTCTTCATCTAATTGAGGTCTCATAAAGGAACTGTCCTTACATTACATGTCAACGTCATGCCCATCCCCCCACACACAGGATG